>WBNO01022996.1:8558-22129 GCA_013400575.1 Peucedramus taeniatus
TACGGCCAGGTGTGCGGGCCACGCCCAGGTGTGCGGGTGGGGACACGCCCAGGTGTGCGGGTGGGGATACGCCCAGGGCTCACCCCACACTGTCCCCCCCGCCCGGGGATGCGGGACCCGCCAGCCCCGCCCCGGGAGAGCCACTGGAAGCAGCCCCAAGGCTTCCCGCGGAGCCCCGAGGCCAGGCTGTGACACCCAGGCTGTGACACCCAGGCGTGGCCCCCCGCCCTCTCTGCCCCTCTCCACCCTCCCTAGATTGCTCCACCCTTTAAACTCGCAGATTTGGGCCCAAACCCCTAAAAACGCATCCCTGTGCCCAGGAACAGGATGAAAAAGCCCCCCGAGCCCACCCGCCCGTTCTGGGCTGTTGTTATCAATATTGCAGGGGGCTGTGATCTAAAATTCTGTTTCTTGCCCACAGCAGCAGCAGCAGTTTCCCTTCCCTGGCTAATTGCACATCAATATTTCTATCACACACCTGATCAGGACACACCTCAAGGGTCCAAGGCCAGAAACTCCTGGCTCTGCCTGAGTGAAACCACGGCTGCTCTGCTCTGGGTAAATCCAGCCAGGGAGAGGTCTGGAAGCAAAGGCAGCACCTGGAGGAGAGGGTATGGCTGGAGGAGGAACTGTGGCCATGAAGAACAGCAGCTCTGCCCCGCTCTGCCCTTGGATCCAGCCAGGGCACAGGATTTGGGGGATTTGTGATGTTTTCTTTCCAGTGGGCAGAGGGGGAGAGGAAAGCAGAAAAGCCACGGGGAATCTGGTGTGTCAGAGCTGAGTGGGACCCAGACCCCGCAGAAACGGGGCAGGAGAAGGCACAAAATGAGATTTGATGCTCAGGAGTGGAGATTCCCTCAGCACAGGGCAGGAACAGCCAGCCCTGTTTGCATTGTGGTGCCTGTGAGGAATTCTGGCTGTGGAAGAGGAGCAGGGTGGAATTCCTGGCCAAGATGTTGCAATTTTGTGTCCATTCCCCTTTTATTTTGGAAATCAACACAATTTCTGCCCCCTTTTGGAAATAAACTCCATTTCCATCAGGTGTTGAGCAGAGCTGAGAGCTCATCCCCTTTCTTTTGGAAATAAACTCTGTTTCCATTGGGGTCCAGAGCAGAGCCCAGGGTTCATCCCCCTTTTGGAAATCAACACTATTTCCATCCCATTTTGGAAATAAACTGCATTTCCACCCCCATTTTGGAAATAAACTCTGTTTCCATCAGGGCCAAGAGCAGAGCTCAGGACTCATCCCCTTTCTTTTGGAAATAAACTCCATTTCCACCCCCCTTTGGAAATAAACTCCATTTCCACCCCCCTTTGGAAATAAATTCCATTTCCACCCCCATTTTGGAAATAAACTCCATTTCCATGGGGGCCCAGGGCAGAGCTTAGGGTTCATCATCCTTTATTTTGGAAATAAACTCCATTTCCACCCCCCCTTTGGAAATAAACTCCATTTCCACCCCATTTTGGAAATAAACTCCATTTCCATGGGGGCCCAGAGCAGAGCTCAGGGCTCATCATCCTTTCTTTTGGAAATAAACTCCATTTCCATGGGGGCCCAGGGCAGAGCTTAGGGTTCATCATCCTTTATTTTGGAAATAAACTCCATTTCCACCCCCCCTTTGGAAATAAACTCCATTTCCACCCCATTTTGGAAATAAACTCCATTTCCATGGGGGCCCAGAGCAGAGCTCAGGGCTCATCATCCTTTCTTTTGGAAATAAACTCCATTTCCATCCCTCTTTTGGAAATCAACTCTATTTCCACCCCATTTTGGAAATAAACTCCATTTCCATGGGGGCCCAGGGCAGAGCTCAGGGCTCATCCCTATTTGTGCCTGAGCAGCTGCGCTGAGCTCGCCCCATCCCAGCCTCCCCAACCCCAAACTCTGCTCGTTCCTCAAGTTCAGGGGGGCTCAATTACCACAAAATGTTTTGCAATCCCTGCCTGGAAGAGGATGCAGCAGGGTTGGTTCCATCTCCTGAAGAACAGGGCTCAGCACCTGGTCCTGCGGGCTGCCTTTGTGCTGGCTTCAGGAGGAAACAAATAATTAAAGCAAAAGGAATTTGTAAACAGAATTTTAAGAGAGAGGGCAGGAAAAAAATCAATATCTGAGCACATCACATCAGAAGATTCCTTATTCCCTTGCCAACGTGTGTTTGCCAGGCTCCAGCTCACAATGAGGAGCGGAGCTGCAAAGGCATGGAGCAAATATATGAAAAATACATTTTCTTCAAGAGCCTTTTAGGTTATTTCTCTGTGTTTGATGCTGCCAAGGAAAATAAAAATAGTAATAATAACAACAAAAAAACCCCAAACCAAACAAAAGCCCCACGGAGGGGCAGAGCTGGGCAGCTCCATGGGAAAGTTTTCACGTGGCACAGCATCCTCCTGAGCCTGCCCACGTCAGTGCAGCCACTTCTGCCTCGAGCCCCACTAATTATGGATTTTTGCCTACGCCACGGAGTCTGTGTTTGGTGCTTCAGATAAAAATACCAAGTCCTCAGTTTATAACGCAGCTCTGATGGGGAAGGAGAGAGCAAAAGTAGAAATAAGGGCAGCAGCTGTGGCTTCAATCAGCGCACTTGGAAATGGAAATAAGCAGAATATTCCACAAAAATAAAATCTCGGGGTGAGGCAGCTTCTTCTGAGCTGCAGCTCAAGCTGAAGTTATCCGTCCTTTAAGCGCTGCTGCAGAGTAAATAATAATGCAGAATAAATACAGAAGTGAAGCTCTGTGCACACCAGGGCACTTCAGGGATTCCAGGAATGGAGGCCTGGCCCACGTTCCACATCTGGAGCCTGCATTTCCTGGAAACTCCAAGCCTGAAGTTTGAGGCAGTTGCATCAAAACCCCACCAAAAAAATAAAACCCAAAAAGGAGAAAGTTGCTTTGGTTTGGCCCTTCCCGAACACCTTGACCCAGCAGCCACATCCCATTTGGAGAACAGCCCTGGGAGGGGCAGAGAGGATCCAGAATTCAAAATCTCCACCCCACAGGAACTTCTGGGCTGCTTTTCCCCTCTCTCAGGTTTGTTCTTGTGCCGCTCAGCTGGGCACTGAGGAGGTTCCTGCAATCCTCATTAACTACAGAAGAAATCTTTGTGGAGAGGAGATGCCAATATCCCGATCATTTTCAATAACTCACAGAGCTGCAGGCTGAAATAAAAATAAAATAAAAAATAAAAGATAAATCCAGGAGGCTCAGCAGGACGCTCCAGCTGAGCTTACAAAGGCTGCGGGTCTCTGCTCAAAGCTCTGCAGCCAGGTGAGCACAGTGTGGCTGCTGTTTGATGGATGCTCTCAAGTTCCCCACCTGTGCTGTGCCATAAATCAGGATTTCCATCATCTGCGTGTCAGAGGAGGGCTGGGACGCAGATGAAAGGCAGCTGCCTCCTTCTGCTGCTCCGGCAAATGAAAACATCCCCGCGACGCCACAGAGCCGCTGCTCTGAGCAGGAACAAGGATAAAAGACAATAAACGCACCTGAACCATTGATGTTCGTCACAGGGAGCAGCTGCGAGTGTTCACACCTGAGTGACAGGTAAATAATTCAGAGAGAGCGGAACATCCCTGCAGGGACAAATCACAGGAATTCCTTGAGCTCCCGACCCAGCCCGACCATCAGGAGCCGATCTCAGGCACCGATAGTGTGGAGATAAAAGTGTCGGGTTCCTCGGGACACCAGGAATACCCGAAACTGCTGAAATTCAGCTTTTTCCGCCTCTACCGTGGAGTCTGGGACACTCTGCAGCTGCCCCTGCTGTCCCAAACTCACAGAGGTGGAGGAGTTTAGGATCCCCTGGTGGTTACAGAACACATTCCCTCATCCCTGCCCTGCTCTTCCAGGCTGAGAATAAAAATAGATTTTGGAGATTAGTCCTGAACACAGTCCCTTATTCCTGTTCTGAACACATTCCCTCATCCCTGCTCCATCCAGAATCCTGCTCTGCCAGGCTGAGAATAAAAACAGATATTGGACATCAGTTCTGAACATTCCCTCATCCCTGTTCTGAACACATTCCCTCATCCCTGCCCTGTCCAGGATCCCGCTCTGCCAGGCTGCAATAAAAACTCAGATTGGATATTTGGATATTCTGTGCAACCCTTACTCCATCCCTGCCTCTGGAATTCCCTCCTCAGCACGGGATCCTTGTCCCCCCAGCCCAGGGGGTTCTGTGCACTCACAGCCTCCTCCTGGGACATTCTGCCCCTTGCAGGTGACATCCCCACAGCTTGCAATGAAGGATTTCCAAATTCATGACACAGAATTTTTAAAATCCACAACACCAAAGAAAATTTTTATCATTTTCTTCTCCTCTCGTGAAACATCCCTCCCTCCTCTCCACACAGCTGGGCTTTCCAGAAGGCGTTTCTGTGGCTCTGTGTCTTTGTGTGACTTTGCAAATCTCACAAAATAACGAATTACTGCCCTGAGCAGCAAGACACAAACTGGATCCAGTCCCCAAAGGAGCCCTGGCACAGAGAATTGCCACAGAATTTCGACAGAGCACCTCTGATGGCCTTTAATCAGTGAGCCCAGGCTGCACTGCAGCCTTTGGGAGCAGCTCCCATTTGCATTTTGCAGTCCCCCTCAAGTTTTGTGTTGTTTCCATATCAATTTAAATATATATATATATAGAAGCTCTTTTATTTCAAAGGATAAACTTCATACTCCTCAGAGATGAGGAAAAAACTCTTTAAAAACCCTCATGATGTTTCTCTAAACAATTCCCAGCCACTTGCTTTCAAGTGAAGTCCCCATTTGATCTGTCACAAGCCAGCAGCTCTGATGAGCTGAAAATCTATATTATTTTTTAATTCATTAATCCAAGATGAAATACAATGCAATTATTTGCATTTCCCTGTGTTTGCTCATTCCAAAGAGCGACGGAGAGCGCAGAGCAAAGTGGATCTGATAAAAGGTAAAATGCTGGAGTGGTTGGCTGAGCTCAGGATGGGGAATGTGCATTAACACACCAGGGGGGAGAATTTCACATCTGAATTTCACTCATCGATTTTAAGAATCATAAGACCCAGGCATTTAGAAAATGTCATCATCTTCATACCTGATTTGCTCTTGGATTTGTAATTTGGGGAAATCAGCCACACTTGAAATTTCACCTGCAGCCTTTCTTCCAATGGGGTGAGGAAGAATTCCGACTTCAGCATTCATTATTATTATTTAATTATTGTGTTATTCCAGGCCCTTTTTAGACTTGCCCACATAAAACCATGCTTTGGTCCCACCTCCACTGGCACATCCCGGGGTTGTGGGTAATTAGGAAGATAAGGAAGGCCTGGAGGTGGCACTGAGAGCTCTGGGCTGGGGACTAGGTAGGGATGTGGCACAGCTTGGTGACCTTGGGGGGCTTTTCCACCCTCAGAGACCCTGGGATTCTGTAAGGGATCAATGACAAAACCTGATTTTCCTCTGGATGTTGCCCTGTGCAGCCCCAGGAGCCTGGGAAGGAGACAGCGACCATTTAATGAAATTAAGCTGCAAACACGTTCGGTTTGATCAAGGACACTCCCCCTGCCTGGATTGTCCTGGACTCATCCCACAGTTCCACCTCCCTCTGGAAAACCTCACATTGTTTTCCCCTGATGGACACAGGGCTGGAAGCACCCAGGTGTCATCACTGAGTTGCCTCCTGTGCTCCTGCAGTGGCCACCTCACAGCGACCTTCCAGGAGCAGCAGGAAAAGGGCCTGTGAAGCTTTTCCTCCATAATTCCCATTTAATCCTCAGTGCCCATGCCCAGGGCTCAGAATTACCCATAATTAGCCCCAAATCGGGGAGGGCAGCAGCTCGGTGCCCAGGGCTTGGAATTACCCATAATTAGCCCCAAATTGGGGAGTGCAACTCGGTGACCTCAGGTGTGAGACAGCAGGAGCTGAGATGTTCCTGAAGCAACAAAATGTCACAGTTGAGACAGAGACAATCCAAAGCAACGCACTCCATTTTCAGAAGGCTTCAAACTGTTCTTATTTTAGCATGCATGCCTTTTATACATTCTTACAAAACTCCTCAGTTTACATTTTACTCAATGGTCACGAGAGACAAACAAAGTGCTCATTGGAATAGGCAGTTGCAGGTTTCTCTTATTTATCCTTCTCTCTTTCTTGGTTTCTGTGACAACGACCTTGGTAGGAAATTCTTTCAGGGGTGATTGTGGATCCTGTTACAAACATGGATCCTCTTATCAAACACGGATCCTCTTATCAAACTTCTCTCTGGCTCACAGAAGTCGCTGTAAAACCTCTTCCACCCCAAAACATCACTTCAGGTGAGAGCAGAGAACAGAGAGGGGTCATTCAGCATGTCCCCATCGCATCCCAGCAGCAGCTCAGCCCCACTCCCCTCCCAGCCGGGCTCAAAGCTCCCAATTCTGGCCAGAATTTCAGCATTCCTGGTGGGAAATGGATTTGAGGAGAGTTCTCAAGACCTGACAGAAGGCCCACACAGTGTGCAAACTTTGAGATAAGAAATACTGACTTAGAAATGCCATGGAATGTCACCAAAGGGGTCTCGGGGACAGACACAGGTGACACAGAGACTCCATCATCAGAAGGCATGAAAAGCACTTTATTATTAGAAATCCATGGTTCTTATGGAAACAGTGGTGGCCCTAAGACCTGATTGGCCTTTAGGGATCTTCTCTCACCTGTTGGTCAAGAAGGAACAACTCCTTCTTGTGAACATCTGTGACAAACAGAGATTGCCTGCCAGGTGCAGAGATTGAGATAAGAATTGTTTTAATTCTTTCTCTGAGCTTCCTCACAGCTTCTCAGGAAAATCCTGGGAGAGCTCTGTCTCTGTTCAGAGGATCTGTGATTACCACACTGGAATAGGACAGATATTGTTGAGAGAGAAATGGAGCTAGAAAAAAAGTTTTAAAAGATGGCCTTGCAAATAAGACTGGATACTTTGGAGAAATAGAACTAAGAAAGATGCATTGCAGTGGGACCCAGGAGGGATAATTTTAAATTATTGACTTTAAATCATCTACAGCATGGTGTGGCTAAAGCTGATCGGCCAAGAAACTCTTATAGTGTATTGTAATTAGGAAATATTAAGCTTCTGATTGCGATGGCGTGAATTATAGCATCTGTATTGTCTCACCCTCCTCATGAGACTGAAAATGGAATAAAACGTTTTAGAACGCCTCTCAGTTGCCCCATCTCTGGGTCAGGGAAAGGGAATTGTCCGACAATTCCTGAGCACTTCTGGCTGCGTGCAGCAGAGGGAAGCAGTCGGCCCCGGAACGTGCTCGGCCACCGAATTTAAAGATTTCCTTTCGCTCAGCCCGGCCGCGGTGAGCTCTGGGCTCGCTGCAAGTGGGTGAAAGACCAGGTGGAATTTCCTCGGGCTTTAGGGAAAAACTCCCCGAGCTCAGGAAAAAGAACCCATCAAAGCAGGATGCAGGGTTCTGCTTTGCTTGTCCGCACCTGGCTTCAGGTGTTGGTGTTTTACCAGAAAAACTGACTGCAAATACAAAAATTTCATCAAATTTTGAGAGTCTCTTAAGAATTACCAACAAATCTGCTTTTCTAAATGGAAATACCAGCTTCAAATGCTGGCAGATAAAGGAGAAGAAGTTTTGCCTACAAAAGATTTGAAGTATTTTTACTTCAACATTTTATGTCTTTGGTGTGATATACCTTCACACAGGAACCAAACATTGCATAAAACTCACCTTTGGACCCTTTTCTCCCATAGTTCTGGTGTTTCTTATTCCAAAAAATCAGAGGAATTAAATGCATTTGATCACACCTAGCTCCCCCTTCACGTTTATAGGAGGCACCAGAGCCCCCAGAGGTGTTTCCTACATGGGGTTGCAATTCCCAGGCAGGTCAGGGCCAGCTGTGACACTGAAATTAGATTTCACCCTGGACACAAGGCTGGGATTTACCTGCTCTGCTCCCACCCCACTTCTCCAGGAAGGCTTCAAGGCCAAACATTCCTCAAAATTCCCAGGTGAATCACCCAAATCCATCAGTGATATATTTTAACTGCTCATGACAACGAATTTGTGTAAGATGTAACACAACAAACCCCAGAGCATGGACTGAAGTGCACAAATTTGGGAATTTCAGGGTTTTCCAGGGAGTTTTCTCTTCAGCTTTGGGCCAGGGCTCTCCTTTCTGCCTCGAGTCCCCTTTAATGCCTCAATTCCCCTTTAATGCCTCAATTCCCCTTCCTGCCCCAGTTCCCCTTCCTGCCCTGTGCCCAGGAAGCTGAAGGAGACAATTCCTTGATCCTGCTATAAAGAAGATTTGTGGGAAGGGAGGCAGAAGGAGACAGCCCAGGTAAGAATAATTATGAAGCTGTTAAAAGCCCAGATCATATGATAAAACCGTAAGGCTAAATTGCTTTGAAATACAGATTTCTTCCTTTCCCCAACACTTAAGGTAAAATAATATTAAATAACTGCTGTCTCAGGTTAGAACTAAAGGTTAAAGGCTGGTAATTACTGATTATTTAAAGGGTGGCTGTAATGAACTAAGACAAAGAGACTCACATTTCTAAACCAGGACTATATTTTAAGGTGGGAATGTGACTGCCAGGAAATTGCTCTTAGGTTTGGAGCCAAGCTGAGATTTGTAATAAAATTCTTCCAGGAAATGTGCAGGGCTCCAGTTCAGGACACTGCTGCTTTCAGATCAAAATACAGATATTTTTTTAGTAGGAAGTTTGTATTTCCCATGCTGGTAAACACCAACATTTTAATAAATTCTGGAGTTTTGCAGGGTAAGACACAAACCCAATTCTTACAGCGTGGTGTCGGGGAAATCTGCACTGCAAGTGACACGACCTTGATATGAAAACAGAAATTAAAGCCAATCCCATCACTGTGTATTCCATTATGTCACCAAGGCACAGCACCACACCAGGCTTTTAGATGTGATCCCCAGCAAGGGAATAAACCCCATAAATTCTCTGCTCTCATTTCAAAGCCAATCATGACAGGATATAAAGCATTTTCATTTAGCTGTTAAAAGATATGCAAAGGAACAAAACAAAGCAAGAAAAAGCGCTAAGATTAATCAGAAAAAACTCCTCTGAGGAGGTTTCTATCAGACAACTCTGCTTCAAAAATATTAACTTCAGCTTTGCTGAGTAAAAGTAGTTATTTTCCCTTAAGTCAGCTGATTCCTGGAGCCTTTTCATCCATTGTCATCTCTTGTTCTCTGGCATATTCACGGAACTCGCCGTGATGGTGTTGTGGTGGTTGCAGAATGAAATTCCAATTTAGAAGATGCTTAGTGCTGGAAAACTTTCAGCAGTGGCTGGGGGGCAGCTCCTGCTTTGAAGTGCTCCCCCCACACCTTCAAAGGCTGGCAACGGCCCCAAACGAGAGGCAAGAAACCTCAAAAAGTAAAAAATGAGGTCTGAACCTTGTGTGGAGCTTTCCCTGCCTCCCCAGAGAGCTGCACAGCCCCATCCCAGAGGGAACCTTGGGGAGGGAATCCATGGGATCCCACAGAATCCCTGGATGAATGAGGCTGGAACAGATCATTGAGTCCAAGCTATGGCCTAACACCTCCTCATCAACTATGCCATGGCAGTGAGTGCCATGTCCAGCCTGTTTTTAGATCCATCACTGTTGGGGAAGATGTATCAGGAAAGCCTTATAAATATGATTGCCTGGCAAAAGATTTTGAGAATATAAAAACGATAAGTGAGATTGAAATGAAAGCAAGCTTTGACACACCAAGCCTCAGTTACTGAACAACTGGAAAACAATGGCATGGCTGGCTGAAGGAAATCCCCTTTTGATTGAACAAGACCCTCTGCTTGCAGACAGCTCCAAGGGGCAGAGCAGACCCTCCTAGCTTGGCAGAAGGGGTCCAAAGAGTCGTTTTTAGGGTTTAAAATGTAACACAGTGTGGTAATGTAAGGATTCTTATAGGCTGTATGTAAATGCTATAGGATTTGTATCTTGTACTAGATTGGTTAGTGAGAATTAGAATATTCAGCACAGAAGAAGATTTATTGTATTGTAATGGGAACTTTGTTCTCTCTTTGGGCTCCTCTTTTGGGCTCCTCTTTTGGGCCTGCTCCAAGCTGTGGCTGGCAGCTCCAAGCAGGGCCCCTGCACCCACATCCTTTGCAATCAGCTGCAAGTTCCAAGACCTGGCTTCAGAGATCTCTCGTGTCTGTCCATCCTGACTGTCCTACCCACCATCCTCCTCCCCACCACCATCCTCCTCCACCGGCTGCTGCCTCCCTGATCCCTCCCCATCGCCATGACCACGGCTCCTGCTGCTCCCCCATGGAAAGGGAGCCAACAGCAGGCTCTTATCTCTGGGAATTTGAGGAGTAGCAGCAGGGATGGCAGAGCTCTGAGAGTGGGGAGAGGAGGGGAGGTGGATTTTTTGATAAGCACCCTCGTGCTGCTGATAAGGCCCCGGTTTCCCTGGCAGCAGCAGGAAGATGAGGAGCCTTTCTCTGGGTTTGTAGATTCCCAGGTGGGAAGCCCAAAGGTGTCAAAGGAAATTTGGGGCAGGGAGGAGTTTAGAGATCCTTGCTGAGCCCTGCAGGGCTGGCCCCAGATGTCACAATGCCCTGGGCAGTGCCCAGCACATCCCTCCCCCTCCTGCTGTTTTCTCAGAGCCGGGCAAATCCAGCCTTTCCTCATCCCTGAATCACCAAATTGCTGATCTGTGAGTCAGGAATGGCCCATTTTGGTTTCCAAAGCAGCCCTGGGAATGCTGCCTAGAACCCCAATTTCTGCAGCGAGAACACAGCCAGGCCCAAGCCAACCCAGCCCAGACACAGAGGGTGTTGTGCTCCAAAATCCTGTGTGCTGCATCACAAAACCTGACATGCCCATCACTAACGACCAAAAGGAGAGGTGCCAACTGTCCCAGCTCAGTTCTAGCCTCCCATTTCATTTAAGCTTTAGGTTTTAGGTTTTTTGGGATCCATCAGCAGACTCCATAGGTTCCACACACCTTCCCTTCCCCTACAACTTCCAAGTGAAGTTCCATCCAGCAATAGCTGATTAATGCCTCAGCAAAACACTTCTCTGCCTTCTCCCTCTACCAGATAAAAGCCATTTATTACCCTATCCCTCTCCAGGCTGATGCTGCCGAGATGCCAGGCTGGGGAATCTCACCTGGCTGTCCCATATTGTCATTTTAATTAAAGCCACATCCTGGAAATGGCTGTGTGCTGCTGAAGCCCTGATAAAGATCCCGTTATCAGAAAGCAGTGGAGCTGTGATGCTATCTGGGCCAGCCCATGATTACCTGCCAGAACAAAGGGGATGTTATTAAACAAACCCGGTTAGGTCCCTGTGGGAGCAGAGGATGAAAACCACACTCGGATCCTTCCTCTCCCTGGGGTCATACTGGGAAAAGAAGGAGCTGCTGCTCCTGCCTCACCGAGGAAAGTTTCATTCCTCTGCTGCAATTTATAAGAGGAGGAACACCAAGTTTAATATCAATTAACTCCTGGGAGATGATGGCTCCTGAGGGCCTGTCCGGGTGGTTCATTAAAAACGCAGAGTGATGATGTTTGCTTTCCAAAACCCAGTTCTGCTTCCTCTTCCTAATCCCAGCTCTGCCTCCCTTTCCCAAATAAACCCAGCTCTGCTTCCCCTTCCCAAACTAACCCAGTTCTGCTTCCCCTTCCCAAACAAACCCAGTTCTGCTTCCCCTTCCCAAACCCAGCTCTGCTTCCCTTTCCCAAACCCAGCTCTGTTTCCCCAGGAAAGGCTTCATCCTCTCCCAGTTTTGGTTTAATGATCTCCCCTGGAACAGAAGCCATGGGAGGAATTGCCACAGCCAGGTTTCTTTGCCTTGATCCCATCCTCATTCCCAAACAGCCTGAGGTGGCTCCTGGGCTTTGTGCAGCAGTTCCAGGCCAGGCAGAGCTGTCACAGCCCAGGCTTCTCCCATTTCAGTGTTTTTTTCACCAAACCAACCCTTTATTTCTCAGTAACAAGGCCCAGCTGTGGCTCTGTCCAGCCCAGAGCTGATGCAGCAGAAGGAGGTGCTGTTCCTGTCCTCCCCCAAAAACTACCTCAGTTCCTGGGACCTCACAGCCACGAGCAGAATAAAAAACCTTCCCACCCCTGCTCTACCCAAGATAAAGAGACAACCCAAAATTTCTGGGAATTCAGCCCTTCCAAATGAACTTGTAATGTTTCAGACCAGCAATAGTGGTTAAATTTGTAATAAAAGGAGGAATCATACAAGGAGGAATTAATTGAGACCCCAAATAAGTTTCAAACTGCAGTTGGAAGAAAGAAGAGTTTCTGGGCAAATATCAGAGTCATCAGTATCTTCTCTAAAATGCATTGTTTTATCTCAAAACCAAAAAAAACTCATGAAAGAAAAGTCACCAAAGGGAGTTGGCAACTGATAAAAACATTACTCCCAATAAACTCAAGCACTGTAGCAGGTATAAGATGGAAATTCATCAGAATTTAATGATTTGGTCCTTAAAAAAACCACTTATCTTCCTCATCCATATGTATTTTGATGGGATAACAATTACAGATTTGATTTTAAAGGAGTGCCGGCTCTGTTTGATGTGTTTCCTTCTCATCCTGGTGGCAGCAGGAGCCCCTGAGGCCTCCCAGGAATGACTTCCATGGATTTGTGTGGTACCAGCTCCATCTATTGATGGAGAGGAGGGAGACTGAAAGGATCCCAGTGGCCTTTGTGCCCCAAAACCAGGATCCTGATGGAACTGGGGTGCTGTGGGTTTGTTTTACACTCAGGAATTGGAGTGCTGTGCACTTGTTTTAAAATGGAGAATTGGGGTGCTGTGGGTTTGTTTTACACTCAGGAATTGGGCTGCTGTGGGTTTGTTTTACACTCAGGAATTGGAGTGCTGTGGATCTGTTTTAAAATGGAGAATTGGGGTGCTGTGTGTTTGTTTTACAATCAGGAATTGGGGGTGCTGTGGATCTGCTGTGGGGTTTTAAACTGAAGGAATCGAGGCCCTGTGGGTTTGTTTTAAACTCAAGAATTGAGGTGCTGTGGATCTGTTTTAAACTGAAGAATTAAGGCCCTATGGATCTGTTTTACACTCAGGAATTGGGTGCTGTGGGTTTATTTTAAACTGAGGGAATTGAGGTGCTGTGGGTTTATTTTAAACTGAGGAATTGAGGTGCTGTGGGGTTTGTTTTAAACTGAGGGAATTGAGGTGGTGTGGGTTTGTTTTAAACTGAGGAATTGAGGGGCTGTGGGTTTATTTTAAACTGAGGAATTGAGGTGCTGTGGGGTTTGTTTTAAACTGAGGAAATTGAGGTGCTGTGGGTTTGTTTTGAGGGAACTGAGGCCCTGTGAATCTGTTTTAAACTCAGGAATTGAGGCCCTGTGGGTTTGTTTTAAACTCAAGGAATTGAGGCGCTGTGGGGTTTGCTTTAAATTGAAGGAATTCGAGTGCTGAGGGTTTGTTTTAAACTGAAGAATTAAGGCCCTGTGGATCTGTTTTACACTCAGGAATTGGGGTGCTGTGGGTTTGTTTTAAACTGAAGGAATTGAGGCCCTATGGGGTTTGTTTTAAACTGAGGAATTGAGATTATGTGGGTTTGTTTTTTTTTTTTTTTT
>WBNO01022999.1:0-67375 GCA_013400575.1 Peucedramus taeniatus
TTTTTTTTTGCTTCAGTTGTCTGTGGCCAATGTTTTCAATAATCTGACACTGCCCTCCTCTCCCAGAATGATTGGTGGTTTTGTCTTTTACTTAGCCCATGGCCTTACTGAGAGTTTGTTTTTTTTTTTCAAAGAAATTGTAAACAAGCACTTAAAAAGGCAAAATAAAGACGCTACTATTGTCTGATATGCATAATGATGTTGTAAAACTAACAGCAATCCAAGTCACCAGTTACTCATGTCCATAAGATACCAGTGTAGAATTCCAAACAGGAAATAAAAATATGAAAAATCCTTGGTAGCAGCAATGAGGGCAGAGGCATCTGAAGAGCCAGATCAGGACAATGTGCTGCCATACATTGAGGCAAACAGCTGTCATGTAAAAACTTCAAAATCTGACTCTGAACTTGCTTACCATGGAGATTTCCTTGGATTTATTAACTTTACATTGATTCCAGGTTGTACCACACTAAAGGAATTTTATGTAAATATGCCACAATTGAGGCAGCAGGAACCCAAGCATGACTACCAAAATCTGGCTCTGGTGGCTCACACATGAGCATACATGAGGGAAGTTCCTTGTCATAAGTGTTATTGTTTAAAATACAGTACTCTTGGATAATTTTTTAACAAAATTCTTCTTTCTTTCTGTTAGCCTTTGCGACAGCCCTTGCTATTTGAATGGCTTGAAGGGGACAGGTGAAAACTGAAGCCTAGAAACTGCTACTGGTTTCCCAAACTGAGATAAATAGTCAGGCAAAAGTAAACTCTCTACATGGAAAAGCTACTTATATGGACCTTAAAAAGGTTAAACCATAATGTTATTTTTTCATCATACCTGCAACTGCTAGCTCTTTTTTTCCCTCAGTTTTTTTTTTTTTTTTTTTTTTTTTTTTTTTTTTTTTTTTTTTTTTTTTTTTTTTTTTTTTTTTTTTTTTTTTTTTTTTTTTTTTTTTTTTTTTTTTTTTTTTTTTTTTTTTTTTTTTTTTTTTTTTGTTTTTCTTGTTTTTATTTAAAGGTTTTCAGCTCTTTTGAAAGACTGAAAATCAGTTTGCAGTTGTTCAGGGCTTCTGAATACCCCTGCATAGTGCTGTCACCTGTAGTGGCTGAAAGTTATTGACACTTAGCTGCTTTGGGAAGGCTGCCTGGTGACATGTTTGGCGATCATTGTAGCTGCCCCAACATTTCCAGCAGGCTCCTGTGCCACCCACTGCCAGCATTTTAGGGAAGGTCAGTACCAAGTGGTATGGCTCAGGAGTAAGATTGCTTCTGGGTAAGAGGGGAGATGTGTTTCACAGTTGGCTTGAAAAAACTCCCCACTGCATCTGGCTGGGAAGTCAATTGTTTTGAGGATCTCTACAGCCTCTGGGTTTCTGTGACTGTCAGTCTAATGCTGTAGATTTATACTCAGTGTTCTCTCAAAAGTCAATGATATAATTTAGTGAATTGCTTTTTATAATACTTTTTAAATAATGTGTTAAGTGGTGGTAATTTATGTTGTTAAGAAAAAAATAGGCTCTTCAAATCTAAAAGGTAAATTAGAAATGAGAGGAATGGAGCTCCTAAAATCTTGCATATTTTTATTCCCCTCAATTCTCAAGTGAATATATATGGCTGCTGTTGTACCAACAGATAAATATTATTATTTTAATTCTCTGATGTAGGCAATCAACTAAAGTATTATACCTGTCAGTTTGTCCTTGGTCTCTCTAAAGGGCTCTTATTTAAGTTTTCTTGCTCCTTATTAACTTGGTTCTACTTGGCTGAAGCTTTGAAGAGACGAAATTTCCTTTCTCTGGCAAAGAATAAGATCAAAGATACAGTAGCTTGAGGCGTTGATATTTTCTTAATTGGAGAATTTTTTTTTGTTCTCCTTCATGTAGAAATTAAAGTACAGCTTTTTTTCCAGTCCTCTTGTTTTTCCAGTCCTCTTGTTTTTTTCTCACCAAGATGATCAATTATGAGTCTTATTTGTGAGGCTTTGGACCCTGTGGTTTTGGAATGTGGCCTCATCTTTTTCTTCTATAAAATCTTTTGTCAAGAGCCTCTGGGGAGGAAACAGAGACTCTTTTCCTTCCATCACAACATTGGAGGTTGTGCTATTGTGATTTTTCTTCAGAAAAGGAAGTTTCTTCTGCTTAGGTATATTCAGCTGGGAAATGTTGCTGGACATTACATAGTATTTTGCTCGTCCACTTATTCTTTAATTAACAAGAGCTAACAAACTCATAATTTATGTAGGTCTATACATAATTTATGTATGTCTATAGGCTAAAAATTAACCTGTTCCTGTTCTGTCAGAATCTTCTCTTTAGATTTCAATATCTGCCAATATTTTTTCATATCTGAGGTCCAGTATATTCCAGTTTATAGTCACAAGACAGCATGTTTTTATTTGCTCTGAACTCCCATCAAATTCAGAATGTTATGATTTTGATACACTTCAAGTATTTTGATTAAAAGAGTCAATGCACGGTCAGATTTGTCCATGGTTGTTTCTTAGATGAATGCACTGAAACAGAGTTGTGATTTCCCAAATGCTGTCATGGTAAGGCAGTAACCTTTCAAACAAAGGGTACATTCTGCCCCAGCAGAATTTCTGTGTGGTGTTGGGCTGGTGAGTTAACATTTCTGTGCCTGAAGTCTGCTTCTCTAACAGGGGAGCCAGTGTCTCCATTATTCTCTTGTTCACTGAGAATGTATAATTTTAACAACTTTTGTGCAGTCTGTTGTACAGTTGTTCTCCATCTTACCTGGGACAGTTAAGCAAATTAAAGTTTTCATTTGCAATGTGTAAGTAATACCTGTTGTGGTCTTGTCAAACACAAACCTCTAGAAATCCTACCAAAATCTGCGTCTCAATGTTTTTAATACCCACAGCCCAAGAAAGAGATTATTTAACCTGGCTCTCAGGCAATTTCCAATTGTATGGATACCCAAGTTGCCTTGGGAGAGAGACATTTCCACCTTACTCATCTGTAGCTTATTTTATTCATTATAGAGGTCACTCAGTGACCTCTTTTGCAATAATTCAATCTATATAAAAGTTGATGATGCATTTTGCAGGTATTGACTTGGCTCCCTTTTCTTGAGAACCCAAATGATCACTTTATCTTTGTTTTGTGGAGAAGAAAATGTCACTATTTGAAGTACATTGTTTCACATTGAACATGCTGTGCCCATTCAGTTTTATGCTCCCTGGGGGAGAGGTGCTTCATTGCTCAGTACCTTATCTATTGCTGTGACTCTCCATACAGAAATGAGAGGTGCTACAGCAGGTCTGTGTGTCCTTTATTTAAAAGACCCTTGTGTTTCTGAGGAGCCTGGACTACCTCATTCCAGTAGGATTTACCAGTGATGTCAAGGGCTTAAGACAGTAAAGGTCACTACATTTTATCTAGGACTCAGATGAGCAGTTTTAGGTCAGCTTCCAAGCATATATTGTTTTAGTTCCAACAGATATTTATTAAACATGTAAATATTAGGATGCTTCAAGATCAAGGCTGGTTCATAAAGCCACAGATTAAAAAATGTGTTGTTGGGATGATTTAAGTTTATGCAGGAAAGAAATAAGCTTTTCCCTTGTTTTTCATTCTGCTTTGTTTACTTTTGTTTTCCTTGTGACAAATTTTAGATCCTTGTTTCTATGAACATAAAAGACATGTCTGTAAGTCCCTCTAATGTGAAATTAGCTATGTTTTCCTTCTCTTTGAAAAAGATACAGTCACTCTTAGATGATGCTGCCTTTGATAGCTTCTGTGAGCCAAGGCCTGTTTGCAGAGGTAAAAGAAAAGCACAAGGGCAAGGTGCTCTGTGGAAAGTTGCCATGATAATCCTCTTCTCAGTGAGCACTCAGGCAGAAGTGTTCTGTATGAGTGTCTTTGAAAGACAGACCTGAAACATTGATGTTTGGTCATGTAAACCTAGCTAGGGTATAAGTACAATAAGGATCATTTCAGTATTGGCAGGAAAGTGGATTAGATTGGTTTTGGCTTTGGCTTGGTGAGAAGGTAAAAGCACTGTTAGCAAAGCAGTCAGCAAATACATGGATTTAGGTAATTTTCCTCCAGAATGATGAGTGATAACTGCAAAAGGCTCTATTGTCACCAATTTCCAGTAAAATGGGAAGGAATGAGAACTGAAAGATCTACTGATTTTGTTTTTAAAAAATGTACCAGCTCAAACATAGCTTTGTGAATTTCTGGACCCACCAAATCAATAGCAAATTTTTTAAGATGAAATTCAACTTTTTTGTCTCCCTCTGCTTTTTTCTCTGGTTTTCCAAAGTGAACATTTTAATCACTCAGTTATCTCTACAAGTCATACTTTCAAAGGAGAAAACAATTATTCAAAGGAAAATACCCCACAGAATCAAACTGATGCTGTATTCACTGACTTTGCTAAGTGTATATGAGTATGCTGCTTGTGAGGGAAAAGTGCCAATGGGTAGAGGCTTTTTAGTCTGAGAGTTCCTGAGTAGCCTAGGTAACCTTTGAAACCAAATGTAATCATTTATTAACTCTGCATGATCTCTGTTCTTCAATCTAGAATTTGATCTCACAGTTGCCTCTCTTTCGCTGTTCTGAATTACTGTGAAAAAAATGAGGCCAAAGTGGTTTGTTTGGGTTTTTTTTCTGGGCCACATGTTACTGTCCAATGCAGTTTGAGTGTGGAGAGCATTGAGAGGACTCTGGGCGGGCAGCTATCATTTACCCACGCATGGGCTCACTGGGGCTTGATTTTGATTTTTTTCATTTGTTTCTGTATCTTGTTTTTTAGAGACAATTCAGATAGTCTGAGCTTCCAGCATTTTTCACTGGGAAGTTTTGCAGATATCAAGTAATTATTTTCTTCCTTCCTATAGCTCTCATAGATTTTTAGCTTTTTTCTGTTTGGAGCAGCAGGTAGGACACTCTTATCTAGTAAGGGCCCAGGTGTTCTGCACAGGGAAGGTGCCATCTTACTGCATCCAAATTCAAAACAGACATGTTTAGTTTCAAAATTAGTCTGCTGGAGAGTTTAATGCAATAGCTAAAAACGTAGCCAAAAATAAAGTTGAAGTTTCTTTTTTTTTCCCAAGTCAAAGGTGTCAGAAAAAAGTTAACTCTGGCATTTAGGTTTCTAAATGAGCCTTAAATTCTAGTTCTTGTTTGTAGAAGGACTTCATATCTCAGTGGATATAGAAGTAATTTAGTGCATTTTTTAAAATAATATGGTTGTTACAGCTGCTTCTCCTTTTAGTCAGACTCTACAGTCAGGGTGTGACTTGAACTGAAGGATATTATCTTACAGAATAAGGACTTCCCTTCCTGTAGCCTTTCAGAAGCACCCATTGCTCACAATCATTTAAGGACACTTAAAGATGTTTGAGGTATCTATCTGAAAGAAGACTTCTCAACATTTCACAGTCATGTATACACAATACTTCAAGAAAATTCTCTGTGTTTTGTTTAATCTAAATTCAATTATATAATACTATTTTACGTATTTTCTAAATTTTTATAACGAGACTTTACAGTTAAGCTGCATTTAATTTGTTGTACAATCCTACAGTAGTTGGAGATTTCAGGAAAATTCCTGTCTTGTGGAATTCCTGTTGTTACACAACACACTTCTAAAGCAGTGATTTCCTTATGAGATGTAAAGGAGTAAGTGAGGATGAAAGGACAAAATGGTGGGCTTCTTTTTAGGAGAACTTTATTCTAGCAGAATTTTAAAATGTAGTGCTCTAGGCAGAAAGCCTTACTTCTGGCTTTTTGCTGTGATGATTAATGAAATTGATGAAAAGTTTTCCAGTTTCCCTTCTTCATCACAATATATTATTCACTCTTGCCAGATTATGCAAGCAGAATGTGGAAAAACAGCAGAGGCTTGGCTACATTTCACTGCTGATGTTGCTCCAGCACATCTGGTTTATTTGCTTTTAAAACTTTTGGTAACATTTTCTGCAACTTAACAATGGAGATTTGTTTTGCTTTAAAATCTAGAAGTATTTGGGCCTACATAACATCTAAATTCACTCTCCAGTTATGTACATTAATGGCATGGTTTTGTCTTAAACTGCTCAACAGTGTTTGCAAAATTATTCTTGAATGCAGCCTCACCTGGTATTCTAAGACTGATTTTTTTAGCTAAAACTGTGGTTATTATATGTGTATAATATACCATATATTTTTAAACATGTACATTTCTCTGTGAATTATTAGTTACACTGGGATTCTGCAGTGGTCATAGTTTCTCATTCCATTTTACATATTCTCTGATTACTTTGGGATTTCTTTTGTAGCTCAGCATAATTTTGGTGAATTGCCATTCTGCCTTAAATTACATGAAATATAGATTACAACTCTGAATATATTCTCAGAACTACTTTATGACATTTATGTTCCTTTTTCTGTTTACAAAAAGGCACTGAAAATAGGATTACTTGGGAATGAGGCTTGATGAGGACTGTACTTTCTGAGCTACAAAGTTGTCAGTGACAGGACAAGGGAGAATGGCTTTAAACTGAAAGAGGGCAGATTTTAAATTAGATAATTATTATGAAGTTCTTTACTGTGGGGATGGTGAGGCACTGGAAGAGGTTGCCCAGAGAAGCTGTGGATGTCCCATCCCTGGAAGTGTTCAAGGTTGGGTTGGATGGAGCTTTGAGCAACCTGGCCTAGTGACTGCTGCCCCTGCCCATGGCAGGGAGCTTGGAACTAGAGGACCTCTGTAAGAGGTTGCCTTTAGAGGTTGTAGAGTCTTCCTCACTGGAGATATTCAGGAATTGCCTGGACACAATCTTATGCAATGTAGCAGGGAGGATGGAGCAGATGACTCACTGTAGTCCCTTCCAACCTGACTTGTTCTGTGATTCTCTGGTCTTTAAGGTCCCTGCCAACCCTATGATTCTATCAAACCAATGCAAAATGTTCTAGCTATCAGTAAAATATGATTAACATTTAATTTAGTACCTTTACTGTTTACTTATTACTTGTTTTTAGTCTGCAAGATGTGAAGTTGTAGGAAGGTTCAATGTTTCTTCTGCTTTTATATTAGAAATACATTTTAGTCCACTAATTTTATGAGGTTGTGTGTCTCTGTAGAGAAATACTAGTAGTTTTCCCAGAATAGAATGAGCCTGAGATTGTCTCTCCCTTAATGCTAGGACAAGCTATTGCACAGCTGGAACAGTGTCAGAAGGTCAAGACTAAGGAGTGACAGCTATCAAGACAGATTTATCTAGGTCATTTGCTATCATTCAGCTCTCTGTTTACAATTGTGCACCAGGGAAGTCATAATAATAGAAATAATGTTCTTTGGAATACTTCAATTAGGTTATGTTTATTCGAGCAGCTGATTGCATTATCAAAATCATATTTAGAAGAACTTAAAAGTACACAGGAAAACAGAGAGCTGTGTAGAGGAGGCATTTATGTGTAACATACATCAAAATCTGCCATAATTAGAACATTTGTTCATGTCAAACATGATAAATTATTGAATGATTAACAAATAAACATTTTCTTATCAAGAAAATGCAATATTCTCTTTTTTTTCTCTGGGAAAGAAAGAGGTGGAAATTTTACTTGGCTTTCTTGTGCAGGTTGTATTGCTTCTTTAAGGCCACACAGTGTCTTTACCCATCTGTTTTCAGATAACTGTTAGAGGACAAAGAAATGGCTCAGGAGTTCAGGCTCAGTAAGCAGCAATGATATAGCAGTAAATGTCAAAGGCAACTAATGCTTCTTTCAGCAATCATACTGCTGTGAAGTAACAGTTTGCCAGGTTTTACTTATGTTTCCCAGAAAGACAGCAAGCTCTAATGCCTCAGATTGTGGCATTTTTTCCAGTAGTCCCTTACTGTCCCACAAGATTCATGAGATTTTTAGCTAGGTGCAAACAAACCATTCGACAAAGTTTTGAAATTCAAAGCTTCTGTCCCATTTTAAGCTCTTGTTTCAACACCCTCAACCCCTCAACTCCTTCCACCAAGGAAACAAATTCTCTAAGATATGCTAAAGGGATCCAAAGCAAAATAATTCTCACTGTTGTATGGGGATATCACTGTTACCTGGTGTTACACTGTTAGTGATAATTACACTGCATTTCAAATTGGCTTTTGGCTGATTATGCCCTTCAAGTGGCTTTGCCTACAGCCTCTAGTAGGTTGTTTACTGTCCGTGAATTTTTTCATCTCATTTTTAATTTTTTATAGTCTTGGCTTCTTTAATATCTTATGAGTTCCTTGATTGACACGCACAATCTCTGCAAATTTTGTTCCTTTGGTTAATTTTAAACCTTCTGGTTGGTCATAAGACAGCACCAAATTTATGAGTTATAGAAGAGAATAATGGCTCTTTGGTCATCTTCTATGAGTTCCTAGTGGTATGCAGATCATTAAGCAGTATACAAAAAGAGTTCATTGTCTTCTGAAGACTACAGTTTTACAGATTGCCTCATCCATGTATATATCAGTATATACTAGTACGTTTTAAGAAAAAAAAAAGTCTGCTATTACAGAGAAAGCATATTCCAGAAGATCACTCCAAAGAAGATTCTTAGAATCTCATATTCACAACTTTGCTGGTGATTCGATGTTTTACTTTAGGCAAGCTGTTTTGTTTTTCTGTGTCAGAGCTTCTTAACTGGTTTATTGCCTCCCTTGACTTAATCAACTTTCTAAAAGCAATGTTTTATTATACCTACTGGCACAGAGAATATCAAAAGAATCTTTCAGCTCAATCTAAGGTGTCTGTATACACAGCAATAAAGATGATTTCCAAGAAAATATGTGATTTAATAACTCTTTCTATCAAGCAAAGTTGTTAGAAAGGTTCTGCAAGGGCATATGACACCACGTGTGTCCCCCTTCTCTTGCCATTAGGAAAGAAATCTACATCTTAGAAACCTTAAAATTCTGTCAGATGGCCATAATTTTCTGATATAATTCGTAATTCTTGTCTATCTGCATCTTTCAGGAGAATTTCACCTTGAGCCTGCAAGTTGACAATATGCAAACCTTGCATTTTCTGTATAATCACAGTTCCCTGTTGCTGTCTCAGCTCTGTCTTCTGTTTTCTTCCTTATTTCAGGTGTTCAAACAGCTTTAATTGATGATTTTTCAGCTGTGTGGTCCACAGGGCTCAGAGGTTTGTCTACTAAGGCGCTTTTGAAGGTGACAAGGAAACATAGAATCATACATTTATATAGCTCTGTCTGTATGTGACATTTTAAAAGATATTAGGACATCAACTAAAAATTTTAGAAGTCTGCCCTGTGAGAAGCTGTTGGGAACAACATTTTCAGGTTGTAAAACTGTAGAGGAGCATCTCACTTGCCTTTTGGCTGACTGGGGAGAGTCATTGCTCTTCCTTAACTCAGCAGTGATCAGCCCCTGACTCTTGCTGTGGGGAAGGGAACGATGACTCTTTACCTGCTATTATCTGCTATGAGCAACTGGAGAGAGTGGGAGTGAAAGCATTTTGGCTGCACCCCACTGTCTGTTGGGAGGAGGAGTGACTGAGAGCACAGGGTGAAAGGAATCCTGTGAAAAAGGGAAATGCAGCCAGCTCATCCCAGTTCACCTCATAGTGCAGATGTAGAAGCAGATGTAACAAAATGCTTGCTCTCTGCCTCTCTTGGAGAAGCTGTAGGTTTCTGCTCACCTGGAACAGGTTGCAAAGTACTTGCTCATACTGGGTTTTCCAGTGGCTTGTCCGTTCTTAGTGACTACTGATGGTTTAAAGTGCATTCAAGTATGCATTTGAATTTGAGATGTGAAAAATATGGGGAAAAATTTGGTAATATGCAGAACCAGAAGAGGAGTGGTGTCAGTTAATACTGGTTTTAGAACAGAGCACATGCAGTCCATGCTAAGTTGGTTTTGCAGCACTTGCAGACTTGTTACTATCCTGACAGACTCCAAAATAGATCCTTCATATTTGCAGGATGAAAAAGGTGTAAAATCTCAGAATGAGGGAAAGAAAAAGACAGTGTGTGAAAAAAAGAAGGAAAAAAAAAAGGATGTTCTCCAGAATGCATATTTCATGTAAAAATCTGTATTTAATCAAATGAGAGAGTTCTGTTAGCAATAAAGACTTAATCCAGTTTCTTACTAGATGCTAACTTTAGCAACATATTACCAGAACATACATTCTTTATTTAAGTATTGGAAAGTTTCATTAAATTGTACTGTAAGGCACCACATAAGTAGAGCTTTTCAGGGCATTCATTTACTGCTATCCTTGGACCAAAGTGACTCATTTGGTGTTGGGAGACAGTTACCAGTGCTGTATCCTCGGCAGTAGTATGCACTCATGAGATTTTAAAGATCAAACCAGAAAGTTTAAAATGTATATTTATGATAGGATGAACCTTTACATTAACAAATACATATCTAACTTTTTTTTTTTTTTTGGTGTGTGTTTGGAGATCTCTGCAACTTTTTTGTTTTGTTTTGAAAGTGAGATTTATATATTTCAGTTACAACAAAACCCAACACAATCAAAGATAGAGGGTTCAATGGTAGAGATTGTAGGTCATCAGTTTTACACAAGTATTGCTCCTTTCTACCCATATTCATAGTGACCCACAGTTCAGACTGGATGTCAGGCTTATATTTCAGTCTGTGGTTTTCCTCTGTAACTGTTCAGTGTATTGTTATGATATAAATAAATTGGGGGACTTAATAAAATAGTAACATCACATTTTTCTCAGTGTGAAAGTGCAAATTAATGGTTAAAGGCAGATAATGAGCCACAATTCTTGGTTCTATTCTGGGCTCTGAGCTGACTCACTACATAATCTTACTCAAGTCATTTAAATTCAGGTGAAATAGGCCCCACTGAGCTGATAAGATAATGCAGGCTTCAGCCTTTCTTCCTTGGTGTTTTTTTCTATACAATTCTGCCCCTCTGTAATCAGCATAAATTTATTAATGTTTTGTTCCACAGGATTATTGTAATATATGTTTAATAAATTTTATTTCCCTTTAAATCCTTTATTGAAAGATACTTCTTTTTTTTTTCTGCTAGAAGTAGGCAGGTAAATATTAGCCTGTTCTGTGGAGATATGTTTTCTAAAATGATCCTCTGTTACATCCAGACAAAATGACCTTTCAAAAAGCAGTGACACCCATAATTGCCCATCAGTAGGGTTGCCACCTGGAGATCTGTCTCATTCTCAGATTTCTGCAGTGAGCTAAATGATGATTTGTGATACACAAGTGAGGCCACAGAATATTTGCTCTCCACTGGAAAATGTACCTCTGCCACTGATGTGTGAGAACGCAAGAGATCTTTGCTTTTAATCCCAGTATGTGAACTGGAAATCAAAATACTGACTAGTTTTGCCAAGTAGATTTGTTTTTCAGCAATGCCCAGCTGACTGAGGAGAGTAAGAAATTATCTCTCAGAATGACTTCACATGACCACACATCCCAGCAGTGGGAATGGCAGCATCAAGCAGTGGTGATTCATTCCCTCGGCACTGAAACTGCCAGTGTTCGGAGGAAAGGGATCACTTTTGAACAAAGAAATGTCTTATCCCACAGAGAGTACAGACATTATAGAGTTATTAATCAGGGCAGTCATCCTGAAAGTAGATTTAACTGCAGGATTTCATGTAGAGAAAAACCAGAACTACAGTAGGAAGTGATTGAGGGCTCAAAGCAATGGATAGAATTGCATATTTTAAGGACTCCTTAAATTACACCTGGGGAAAGGCTCACTCTGTGCATGCCAATTAAATTATTCTTGTTTGTGTGGTTCACAGCTTTCTTTGGATGGCAACTACCCAGTAAGGTAATTGCAGCTGGTTGTAAAACAGGAAGACAACCAGTTTAATTTGCTTTGTTTTCCACTTCAGTATCACCTCAGGCTGTTTCTTTGCTGTATCTCGTATGCAAAGCCAAGTCAGCCTCATCATTAGTTAGATGGGAGACCTCAAAGGAAAACTGTGATTTGGCAGGTAAATATAGTGGTGATTTTTTGGTTTTTGCCTGCTAGCACTCCTTCTTTGTACTCATGAGCAGCATGAGCTGGGAGCTAAGGATTTCATAGCACTGAAGTAATTATTGTCTTTATGAATCATAAAGCTGAGGTGCTATTCTCCTATAGCCATTGCAAAACAATTCAGATGATTTGGAACACCCTGGTTCAGCTTCCCCTCTTTTTGGAAAGTGCCTGAAGTAGAGCAAGTCAAATTCCTTCCTTGTCATCTGGATGTTGTTGTGGTTCAGCTGAGGAAAAAATATTTTTGCATAGATCAAAATGGTTGTTTAGCTTTAAAGGGACATCTGGACCACAAGGATGACTTACAAGTTGGATCAGATAGCTGAAGGCTTTGTCCCATTTAGTTTTGAATATCTCCAAAGGTGCAGGTTCCACAGTCTCTCAGAATATCTCACTTCAGGGTTTGGCCATTTTGATGGTCAAAGAGGTGGTGGTTACTCTCACTTGGTCTGCAAATGCTCTAAGTAGAAGAGAGTTGCTTTGCTTTTCCCAATTATTTCTTGTTTTCATACTGTCTCTTGCCTGCAGATGAAATAAAGTGTAACTGCTTAGTTTTAGGGACCTCCAGGTTAAGAGCACTGAAGTTGTTTGGAGTCCAGCTAGTCATGGACTCTGTGAAAATTTTCATGTGTCCAGAATATTAACTGAGTTAGTAAGGCCTGTGTTCATTGGGTCTGTAAGTTTAATGAAGACTTTGCTTCCCAGATTGGAAGGATGGTGGGTGTACTGAAAACAGATCTTTATTCTGATGAAAGTTACAACACAACAGGGACAAGCAAAACTTACAAAAATTGGCAGTGCAATTAAAGCTTTCAGAGGTGTACATTTAGAAAATTCATGATGAAGCTCATTTGTATTTATCACAGTTTATAAAATTGCAGTTTACACTGACCTGCATTTCTGGTACTTCTTGAAAGGCATGCGGTTTCATCATTTACTGATATCTTAGGAATTTCTTTTTACTTTCTTTATACCTGCAAAAAGTGTTGTGAAACATAGTCATTTTGATTTGGTAGCTCTTTTAGCACCCATTCTGCACAAAGTATATGTGTCTGCAAAATGTAGGAAGTAGTAGGTAATCAAACATTTTATACTTTCTTAGACAATATCACAAAGTTTTATTCACTTTAGAGTCTTTATGTACTTGACTAGAATTTGTTTGGGCTTGGATATTAGTTTCCTCTTTCTTTTTCCTCAGGTGATGGAACTTGGGTAATGAAATTCTAACATTGCATAAATGGGCATGATTTCTGCCAAGTATCTAAAAGACATGTATGAAAAAATGTTCCAAATATGTCATGGTAATAATTTTTTATTTAAAGTCAGAAATATTTCCATCCTTAGTAATGTATGTTATACTTGAAAGCTCCTATTTCATTTACCACTATAAAATCCTGTGTCAGTCTAAATTTTTGGTGTACTAGTTTCAGCAAGTCAGAAGCCAGTATTTTATTAACAACCATGGCATTGGTTGCTCAGGGAGAGGTTTTTATTTGATCTTAAAGGAATGTTCTGTGATCATTCCACGTTATCATAGAGCTCATTCTGTCTCCCACTGACATGAATATCTATTCTTTGTCTGATGTTATAGTGGAGATTGACATCTTGTAGCACTACATTTAATGAAAGACTCCAGAATTAAGAAATAAGTACAGCTCTGCAGTAAGGCAGTTTCAAGTAGTCTTTCCTTCTCAGTGCATACATTTGTAAAACTGAGGTTGAATCTATGGTATTGTATGAGGTTGAATCTTCATAAACCATTTTCTGCAAGATTTAATGGGCAAGTTTTACTAATTTCAGCACCAAATCATCATTTACCTGACATTCACCTGCTTTTCTGATTTGCATTTTTCTCCTAAACTCTTTTACCTGTAACACACCTCATTTAGACTAGGTGTCTGTTAGAAATGTATTTCAGACTGGTCACTTATGCTACTGAGGCTAAACACAGCTTTTCCATTTTGTGCTATCTTCCTTCTGTGATTATGGAATAATACAAACTGTATTCTCAGATCCTTGGAAGATACATGGAATTTCAGTAATCTTTCATTTGTACATTTGTATGTATGCTACATTTGTACTATCCCAAACTGACCGCACTGTCAATTGACAAATTGACCAAACTGACCATTTCTATTGTCCACAAATAGGATGCAGTATGAAAGGAATTAACTACTGGGAAATTCCTATTGAAATCAGCTGCTGTACAACTGGTAATACAGAAGTTGGTTTTTATCTCTGTGTTTTTATTGAGTCTTATTTCTGAACATATGCAGCATATTCCCTCTCCATAAATAATGATCAGTTTAACTTACTGCATAATGGAGAGATGGGAACACCTTCCTGACTTTCCCACTGGGGCCTCTTGCACTTCTAAACCTGCAGAAAGGAAACTGTCTTTGGTAATCAGAAGAAGATGTATATGCCCAGTTGTATAAAGGGAAAGACAGTCTAAATCTGTGTCTCAGTTTCTGCAGCAGCTGAAAAATTGTTATTGTACATTAATTATGGCCTAGGCCACAGGAGGATGTAGGAGATAATTTATGTGGAGGAAATTGTTACTGCTTTACTGAAAAAGGAAATAAACCCCAGTTGTTTTAACTATAAAAGTTTCTGCACCTGGGTTTTTATCCTGGCTTTCTTGCAAATTCATCTATATGTGTGTGCACTTGCTTTTCTCTGAGTGTATTGCTTTTACCTATCTACCCTTCATGGCACTTGTTAGCTCGTGATAAGGGCAACAAAACAAAGTGAAATTCCATTTGTTTTGCTGAATTCTTATTCACAGCAGTTTCAAATTCATTTTGTTGATATGTTTTTGGGAAATTTAATGTCTGGAGAAAGTTAAACAGCTGAAACATTTATGAGTGCCTCAATTCAGTCAGTACAGAAGTTATGTAAAATGCATTTCAAATAGTACATTTGTAAATAATGTTGGTTTTCCGTATTTCCTATAAAATGTCACATTCTTTTTAACTGATATCATTCAAACTGGATATCTGATCACAATGCAGCTACTTTTGTATTATTCAATGGTCTTTTCTTTTTTTTCTTTTTTTTTAACTGGACAGCAAAAAAATATACTTCTGTGTTGCTTTCAGTGAAAATGTGTTATTTGTGAGGTTCAGGGTATCTTTATTATATTCCTCACAGACTACCTCATAAGTTCTTTTCACGTAAAGACATTGTACTATTTTTACAACTTATCAGTTATTTTCTGAGGAAAAAGTAATGTTCAGGTTTTAATAATGGAGACACTTCTAAGTGAAGTCCTCTGATTTTGCAAGATGTACTGTTGGCTTACTGAGAGATGGATGGTTGTATTTCCAGTTTATTCTCTGAGATATGGAGCTCCCATTAAGTGGACATGATGCTTGGGGACATGGCTTAGTGGTGGAAAGTGCTAGATTTATGCTTGGACTCAAGGACCTTAAATGTCTTTTCCAACCTAAGTGATCCTATAATTATATTTTCTTGGGCATAGTCATTACTTTCATTATACTTTATTTGTAAATAGGCAAATGTATCTGGGGATGTTAAGAACAGGCAAAGAGCTGAAGGACAGTGGCATTCCTTGTAATTTTGGGCAAAAATGATGGAAATAAAGCATAGAGAGTGTTTTGGAGGAAGAAAGGCCTTGACTTTTGATTATTTTTAATGGAAATTACATTAGCATAAGACACTGATGTTTAGAACAAACACACTTTGGGGTTTCCTTCCTTTTCAAAAGCAGAGAGGAAAATTCTTCCCATTTGTGCTTTCTCTTTTCTCTCTCTCTATACAAAACCAAACTTTTCTCTTTTCCTAACTTTTTAACCAAATTTTTATTAAGTACTTCTTCATGATTCTATTATTTCCTAATTATTTCTTCTTCTTTGAGCTATAATTAACCATCAGTATCAGAACATATTCCTTTGTGTTGCTGGATGCCACTATTTGACATTTATCTCAACCGGTTGTTTCCTTTCTTTCCTTACTCCAATGAATGTTAACAATTTCTAAAAATCTGACAAGAATCTTAAATGTCTAAATAGTACATTTATTTTAAGGAATGCTGAATATGATAGCATCACAGCAAAAAGAGATTAAAACATGTAATTTGATGACTGAAATGAGAAAGGGAGAAATAAATATATCCACTGTGTACTTGCTTTTGCTGTGGAGTGTGTGCTATTACATAGAGGATATGAATTTTATATGTTGTGCCAGTATTTAAATAAGCAGTTATTTCAGAAACAACCACACATCTTTATATGAAACTTTAGTTAATTAAATGCTTTGCAATACCTGCTGTCTTCAGGATGTTGAGTGGCTGGTGAATCATAGTTACCTAATTTCACTGTTATTTTCTAAACCCAATTCTGTCTTCTTTTGCTCTGTGTATTGAAGTCCATGTCTAGGCCCCTTCACTGATTCCATGTGATTCTTTCCATATTCAGCAACCTTGCTTTCCTTTTCTTTTGGGAGCTTATAAGATTGACAGGTTATGCAATTATTAGTTGCCAGTCCAAAGGCTAATATCTGCTCACTTCACTCCTAAATCCTAAAGACTGTTTCTAAGATTTTAGAATTTTCTTCGTAGTTGTACGTGTTGTCTCCAATCCTTTAAACTCATCTCTCTCACTAGTAAGTTATTCTAATAATAAAAATGCCTTTTTAGCAAGTTGCTTGTTGGCAAAATGCTCACATTGGGTATATGTTTAACCAGGGCTTCTCTCAAAGAAGTTTGGGAAGTTCTTAAAACAAGTGAAATTACCTCTCAACCAATACTTGGGTGGATCACTGTGCCCTGGCAGTTGTCTGTTCTTGTATGATTCTGGATATCTCTGGTTACCTCACTGGCACAATAGGCAGAACGAGTTGTTACTTGGCAGTGTGCTTCAGAAGTGTTATATGGAGTAGAAGCAGTTGTGCAGACATGGTAGATTCTTATTTCAGTCACAGTTACTGTGTATGATTTGTTTTTACCTGCATCTCCTACTTTTCTAAATATTCAGAATCAAATTGTGTTCATTTAGTGACACTGTCCCTGGTTACTGATATTTTGGGCTGAGGCCAATAGTATGAGGCTCAACAAGGCCAAGTGCCGGGTCCTGCACTTGGGTTGCAACAGCACCATGCAGTGCTACAGCCTTGGGAAGAGTGGTTGGAAAGCTGCCCAGTGGAAAAGGACCTGGAAATGTTGGATGACAGCAGCCAAATATGAGCCAGTGTGTGCCCAGGTGGCCATGAAGGCCAATGGCACTCTGGCCTGGATCAGCAGCAGTGTGGCCAGCAGGACCAGGGCAGTGATTGTCCCCTTGTACTCAGCACTGGTGAGGTCACACCTCGAGTGCTGTGTTCAGTTCTCGGTCCCTCACTACGAGAAAGGCATTGAGGTGCTGGAGTGTGTCCAGAGAAGGGCAACAGAGCTGGTGAAGGGTCTGGAGCACAGTTCCTGTGAGAGGAAGCTGAAGGATCTGGGAATGTTTATTCTGTGGAAAGGGAGGCTCAGAGAGGACTCTCTCTCTCTCTCTACGAGTACCTGACAAGAGGTTGTAGAAAGGTGGGGGTCAGTTTCTTCTCCCATGTTACAAGCAATGGGACCAGAGGAAATGGCCTCAAGTAGTGCAAAGGAAGGCTTATGCTGGCTTTAAAGAAAAGTATCTTAATGGAAAGGATTGTCGGATGCAGAAACAGCCCAGCCAGGGAAGTTGTGAAGTAACCATCCCTGGAGGTATTTTAAAGACATGTGGCACCTGGGGACATGGTTTAGTGGTGGACTCAGCATTGTTAGGTTAACATTTGAACTTGATGATTTTAGATATCTTTTAAAACTAAAAAATTATATTACTGTATATGTACTTTTTGTTTAAAGTTAAATTTCATCGATCAAAACTCTTTTTTTCTCCTCAGCTAAATTTATATTTATTTGGTTGTTTGTTTTTTTTTCTCCTTGGCAGCCTAAAGCATCACAAGGGCCATATTGTTCAGGATTTCAGAGAGCAATCGTTTATCTTTGTGGATACAAGTAAACGGACAATGGTGTCCCGACCATCTGCTCAAGCTGCTTGAGAACAGTCTTCTGTGCAAATGGCATGAAAGGTAATTTAACCTCGGAAGGTGCCCACAGAGCTCCAGTTCTGTTTACCACTGTGTCTTTGCCAGTCTAAAAATAAATCATGCTGAACAAAAACATCCTTTTTTCTTTCCCAATTTAAAGAACAGATCATCATCAGAGCTAATTTCAGCTAATTTCACCACAAGGGGTTGTTTTTCTTTTCTAATATTTTTTTTAAGTAGCAGATAGGTTTCCTGGGATAAATGGTATCTGTCTTATAATTGTGTTTGTTGCTGTAGGAGGCTGTTGCTTTTCAGAGTACAAAATAGGGTATAATCATGGAGTGCTACTCAGTGCTGAGTGATACACACTTTCAACATACCAACTCTAATTCTGCCATGACCCCTTGTTATTTTGTTTTGTCAGCCACTGTGTTTAACTGAGGAAGGCAGAACTGCTAGTAAGTGCAAGTTTTTATTTGCAGAGGGGTATTCTGTCCGGAAAATGATGAGTGCCTTTTCTGGACGCCCCCTTTCAAAGCCTCACTTGAAGTAGTTTCAGTCTCTGGTCCCAGTGAAACTCTGAAAAGATATAAAGTTTCACTGCCAGTAAAAAACTCAGGGGTGTGTGTATGTGTGTGTGTACATATGTATGTATAAAATAGCCAAATGAGGGAAAAGCAGTTACTTTCTCAAATTCTATAGATATTTTAGGCTAGAAAAGAAGGGCTTGACATTCACCTCACTGTCAAGGGTTTTGCAGTTCCTACTGGCTATGGTGGTTACTCTCAGGACAAGCAAAAGCAGCTTCTGGGTGCTGCCACACAGCTTGAAGCTCTGCATTATCTTCTGCTATCTGCTGTGCTCATTTCTTCTGTTCAGTGCTACAAATAAAGCAGTTTCTGGCTCCTTCATGCTCTCTTTGTACTGCATTCCTCCTGCTTTGTGGGAGGTCAGACTGGCCCATGATGTGAGACTGTTTTCTGGCAAAGTCTGGAGGTCAGATCAGACCTTGCAGAGCATGTTCTCTGGGATGCTGTTGCTGCACAGTCATCTTGCATGCTGCTGTGGGAGGAGAAGTAGAAAATGCATTTTCCTGGCTGCTTTGTGAGATAACTTGTTCTGAGGGCACGTGGGAATGTCAGCAGCAAAAGAAGGTAGATAAAATCTGTATTCAAGAATCAAGCTTGGATTAAATGAAAAATGGCAATGGTGTGTCTGTGAGAAGAGAAGTAGGCCTCATTTGGTTTTGTTGCTTATTTAGATACACTGGTTTAGCTAACCTAATAAAATACAATGTCTTACTGTAAAAAATACATTCTGGGCATAAAATGGACCAGATTCTTGATTTAATTGCTAAAGAGTATCCAATCTTGATGGTGCCAAGCTTTTGCTCCAACTTAACATAAGCCTGATTCATACTTTTCTTGGACATTTTCACTTGGATTTATTTTTTTAAGCAGAAGAGGTGGAACATGACAGATTTGAAAATGTTTTATATAGCTTTCAACAAGAAGCAATTTATAGCAACTTGAAGTTACATAACTTCTAACTCCACTTTTTTTCATGGCATGATTTAGATAGATCTGGTACTTTCACAATAATTCAAAGGAATATGCAATCAGTCAATCCATCTTATCTATTTTAAGCAATTCCAAGGAACCATCACAGTAGTTTCTACATTCTAAATCTGAATACAAGTGACAGTTTGCCATAAACAATTATTTTGCAAAATATAAAAAAGAAAAATGGATTTATTCATTTATGAAATTAAACCTTCCTCTAATAAAGGGATTCCACAGTATTTTTCATGCTGTTCCCTACACAATTAGTATTAATTTATGCTTTAGGTAAAAATTTACTTTAGGAAAAACTGTGTTTTTCACAGGAAGATTATGAGATTCTTCTCCAGCAATAACTAACTTGTAGATTTTGTAAGATTCCACAATTATCAGAAAGGCAATGGAGTATTACCTTTCATTAATTGTATTGGCCTAGATACAGAAAACAAATGAACACAACAAAATTTTTCATGGAGCAATATTAAGGATAATCTAGGAATTCCTTCAGGTGGCTTCAGAATTCTTGTACCCAGAGATAGTTTGGACTCTCTCATAAAGTAGTTTATTCAAACCATTTTGCAATGTTGTTCAAATAAATCCCTGCACTTTAATCAGTTGAATAATTCATGAACATTCTTTTAAAGGAATTTAATCAAAGCATCGTGTGAATGCTTTCACAATGTTGTACCTATTGTGGTATCAAAGCAATCCTTCAACCTCAGCTTGCACCTCTGTGTAGTTTGGGTGTTTGTGTTTTGCATCATTTGATCTGAAAAAAACCATAAACTTGTGTAGGGCAGAATTAGGCACCTGTCTGGGATATAAAGATTATCCTGCTGGGAAAAACATACTAAGTTGAGAAAAATATTAGGAGAAGTACAAATCAAAAGCTAGAAAACAAACAAAGAAAAAAACCCAGCAAATAAACCAAACAATAAGAAAATGTTGAAAATGAAAGAAAATGAAAAGCATAATGAGCAGCCTATGCCTCAGGAATATTTTCTGCTTTTGACAACATTATCATATTTTCTTAAAATCCTAGCATTTTCATTTCTTGTTCATACTTCTTCCACATCTGCATGGGTAGATTTCAGTATTATTAGTGTACTTTTTCAATTCACATGGAAATTTTACTGGAAAAACAAGAGGAGCATTAATAGAAGTTATTGAATTTATCGGGAGCTTTTTTAAGGTCAAGGGTCACCACTGTATTTCAAAGCTAAAACAGATGAAAATCTCTGCTACTCTCAAGAGAAAGAAGTCTAGAAGGCCCTTTTAGTTTTCCACAAAGTATGGAAACCCTGAATATTTGAGAACTTAGTTTATCTTCTGTTTCCCAAAAGGTACATGGTAGTTCTGTATGTTATTTTTGACATTTTACTGAGCAATATAGCGTTATTAGATTCACAGAAAGAAGGAATTATATATTATGTAGGATTTGACTTCTACCTCTCATCTCTTCTATCTCACAGACCATGTTTGGCCTTTATTTGTTGTTGCTCTTTCATTTCCTTAGATGAAGTGGTCAGGAATAAGGAAGGAGTAGAAGAATATTGTTGCTCTCTCATGTGGAACTTCTGTCCTTAATGTGTATATGGTTGAAAGCCTGAGAAAAAATATGAAGAAGCTGCTTCCCAATATATGGTGATACCATTTCATGGTTCTCACCCATACCACAGAGCACTGACATTTCATTTAACGAGCTGTAAATGTCTGCTGTCATCTCTCATGATCTTAGGTTGTGGCTGGGTTTTAGTTTGTAATGAGGACACTTTAGTGTAAGCACATGTTGATGTTTAAATGCTTGCTAGGTGTCTAGATTCTCATATAATCAATGTACTACATGTTTTCATGGTAGTCAGGCCAAAAGAATGATTCAAATATCCATGTCCTACAGCTTCAAATGACTGGCACCTTTGTATGCCCCTAGGATCATTAAAAATGTGGCAGTATACTTGAGACATCCATGTGCAATAGATAAATATGCCACAGGACCTGTAGGAGACCTGCAGCCTCCTAATGGGCTTGCTGGAGCCAGGGAGGGGTGTTCCAAGGTATCTCGGAGGCCAACTGAACTGGGCCTTACCTGTCTAAGTAACAGCAAACTTAAATATCTTTCTTGCATGTAGACAACAGATGCTGGGTGTGTTAATCTGAAACTGAACTCCATGATATGTAACAGTGCCTTTATTGGATTTCCTGCAAACAGCCTCACTGACGTGAGAATCATGCAGAGAACTAATGAGATTGAGGAAAGTCATCCAGGTTTTGTCTGGTTTGCTGTGGTCCTTTATAGGAATCTGACATTACTACACTATACCATACCTAAGAGAACTTTTCAAGAGTGGACCCATGAAAATTTGCCTCCAAACCACGGCCAGTGCAAACTTGCTGGCAAATTGAGGTGCAGAGGCAGGAACTCAGATTAATGACCATGAGTTGTAACAAGAGGTTTAGAATGGATAGAAGGAGGAGCATTTTTACTCTTGAGGACAAGCAGGCACTGCATTGGGTTGCTCAGGGATCCTGTGCTGGCTCTGTTCTCTGGAGTGTTCAAGACCCAGCTGGACAAAGCTCCGAGCACCCAAGCCTGGTCTCACAGCTGAGCCTGCTTGGAGCAGCAGCTTGAACTAGAAACTGCCTGATGTCAAGTCCTACCTGAATTTTCCTATGATCTCAAGATACATTATTTCAAGAAGTGAAGCCAATAGCTTTTCTGTTCAAGCTCAATTAGACAAAGATAGGAAAACTATTTCCATTAACTGAAGGTGCAAGGATAGTCATTTTCCTTTTCTGATATGAACAAGTGGCCCCAGAATTAATTGAACTAACCCCGTTGTGGTACAACAAAGAGTTGGGAATTAAAATAGTTTGTGAAATTTTTTTGCTACAACCAGCATTAAAAAATTGTGACAGCACAGAAAAAAAAAAGTCAGCAGAAGGAGTTAGGTGGTTTGTGGGATCTTTTTTGTATTGATTTTGGGTTTTAATATTGTGTCTTTTTTGGTGTGAAAAAGTGAGAATATTTTTGTAAAAATTGAATCCAACCCCCTTATAAATGAAACATTACAAACACACAGACAGGAGAAAAGGTCACAATTTGACTTGCAAGTAGAAATCTAGCATTTTCTCAAAATTAGGAAAACACAGGACAAAGAAATTTCAAGTCAGTCTAGAACATTTTTTCTCTTCTTTTCCCAACTCAGTGGAGCAAAAGTTTTGCCATATATGTAAGGAAACATTTAAATAGGCTTTATTAACTCCCTAAATAAAACCGTACTGTATTCCTTTAGTCACAAGATACATATTGCAGATAACATGGCACATTTTGCTAGCTTTCTCTATGTAAAAAAATAATTACTTTTTTTTGAATTATGACATATTTTGAATTGTATCACATAGAATGAGAGCTGCGTTATGCAAAAAAAAACTGAATTACTTTTTGCCTTTGCCACTATTATAGCTGGTAAAAGTGAAAAGGAATCTCAATTCCTTGACTAGTGGGTAAAAATAAAGGATGTTGCAAAATGATACATAGAGAACCTGTCTAATAGTAATGTTTTGGATAAAAATTGTGGGTTCAAATCAAAAATATTTTGAAATTAAATAAAATAGTAAAGCATATTTATCACAGCACAGTAATAAAAGCAACATTAGATTTTATGTATTTTGTATGAATTCAAAGAGCAGTGTTTGAGCAGGCTCTGGAATGCAGGAACAGTGATCTTTGTTTTTTAGTGTAAGCCAGTTGCATACTCAAGTAGAAAGGGAGCTCTGAGTGTTTGGATTTTGGTGGCTCCTATCTATAACCAGAGCTCCTGCAGCACTGAGCTGGTGACCTCCTTCCTAAAAAAGCCTGACATATGCCACAAGATTAGGTAGGATGCTGGAGCTTGTGTTGCCTCAACAGCTTCAACAGCCACAGACAATTTAGAGTGTGCTCATAATGCTACAGTTCTTTTCCTACAGCTGAGAAAAAGCAAAATTCGAGTGGTGTGTAACCAGGACAGGCACCAAGTAGCTACCAAAGGAACTTTGTTGCATCAAAATGTTAAAGGGTGTCTGCGAGAACTTAACTATTTTCAGTAATACATTCAGGAAAATACAGATCAATTAATGTCAGAATGAGCTTTTTAGAGTCATTGGCCGTGTCCCAAAATTCTTTTCACATTTTTTCACACTGTCACCAGTCCTTTAACTGTTCTAACACTGTCTTATGCTAGTTTCTGGGAAGTGTACTGCTGAAGTTCCTGAACAGTTCATTACAGTATTGTCATTATTATTGTTTCAGGATTTTTGCCTTTTGTAGTAAAGGATGTTGTGCAAAATTGGTGATCGCCAAAACTTTATAAGAAGATGTATTTTATCTCACTGGTTTAATATCCAACTCCCATGCCCTCAAGCATGTTTTTTTTCTTTTCTATCTGTTCTATAATTTCAAGCTACCAGCTGTGAAGTTTGTTCTGATTGAACCTTGTGCTGATCAAATAGTTGTCAGTAGCATAAAGTCAGATAAATATACACATCATTATAGTGGTTCTGGAGAATGCATGCATGCATAAGATGTTTCACACATAAATAGTTTAACAAAAAATTGAATAATTTTCTGATATTTTCATCTTGTCTACTGAAAAGGGATGATCCATTTAACTATTTCTAATTTTTTAAAGTATTTATTTATACACAATCATTAGTTCTAGCTGGGGGTTTTGTTTATGTGAGCAGATAATATATACATAAATAAAATCTTAATTTCTGTTTTATTTGTTCCTCTGCTGCATCTTTTTACCTGCTATTCAATTGTTTTTTTACTCTAATGCATTTTGATATTTGCTTGAAATGTTCTACAATGGGAACACTGCTACATTTCTCACATATTTGCAAACACATTACCTTTTAGTCCTGTATGGCCCATCTTCACAGATGTAGAAATTGGTATGTTTAAAGAGAAATGGGTAGTAGTTTTTGGAAGTTTTTTTGGTATGTTTTGTCTTTCACATACAGGCTAACACTTGTCAGCTGCAACTATGCTGCCTAGAAAATATATCATCCCAACAAGAGTGGTATTATAAGTGTGTATTTTGAATTCCTATCTAAAAGTGTTGATGCCTGTAAATAAGCAATAATTTTATTCATAGTTGGATCAACTTTTGTCAAGCAAAGAGTCTTAGATACAACATTTGGATATGATTTTCTCTGCCATGTTGAGACTAAAGATGTGTTATGTATATTTTTTTGTATGACGTATCTTGGAAAGTGTGGCATTTTGCTGTTAGAAATGGTATGGCAAAGCCTATAAGCCTTATTTTAGTGCTGTAATAGTTAAATCAATATCAGAATTATCTTTTGCATTGCTCTAAATTATGGCCAGTAATTTTCAAAGGAGAGGGGTTACCTCTCATACATGATTAGCTTTTGAAGTGAAAAGAATGTGGAGGTTCCATAATTAAACCATAGCAAATCTTGCAGTCTGAAAGGAGCATGATGCTTTCATGCTTCTTCAGCAATAAGATACATTCCTTTTACAGTGTTTACTTGAAAATTTGCAATTGAAATGGACACCACGTCTTCCACTTCAAAACCTATTGATTTGACAGGTGTTAATTCTTGGGGGAATACCAGCATTTTAATATTCTTTCAGTATGCTTCTATTTCAGCACTTTAAATCGAGTCATTAAATATTTCTGATGGTTCTAAGTTTTTAGAAGAAAAATAGTTCAGCCAAGTCAGTAAATCATTTTGTCATTAGGAAGGCCTTGAAAGACAGTAAGGTGATGAGATTTATTCTTGCTGCATGCGAGAAAGTTACATTTGCAACATGATAGATCACCTCTGGAGTTAAATCTTCCTTTGAGTTGGCCATCAGTGCGTAAGACAATGAAATTACAGAAAGTAATATAAGTATTGGAATGGTAAAATTATAGTAATTCATAGTTTTAATCTTTAAGTAACATTTAGACTACACCACTAAACGAAGAAAGAATAGAATGTGCATGGGAATGCATGAGCCAGAGGTACAAGGGATTTCAGGGCATTACATAATAAATGGGTTGATATCAAATAATGTTGGTATTGTTGAAAGTTACAATATGCTAATGGTCCTTAGGAAGCTTGAATTGAATTATTTAGTGATTTTACCATGCTGATGGAATATTATCTGTTTCATTAACTATATGCATTGCAAACAGGATATCTCTTTTCTAGGCAGCTTTAGTGCAATAGTTGACCACTAAAAAGCCAAAGAAACTAATCCAGCCATATATAAAGTAAGGGGGTGTTGGTAGAAAATGTTCACATGAGTAGGAATTTATAGAGATGTTTTTCCTATGATGTGGGGTTGTTTTTAGCTTAGAGAGCTTCAGTCCAGGTGACTGCAGCGTGTGTCCTATTAAACACAGCAGTGGTCAATGGACAGCTCTTCACTCCTGTATCTTCTATTCCTTGTTTCATTACAGAGCAAATGTGCTGTGGAATTGAATTCTCCAAGGCACCTCAGAATAACAACTGCTGGAATTTAAGCCTGATTGAGGCTTCCATTATACAGGGTCAGCTTGCTTGGATGGTTCTTCCAGAGAAGCAGTTTGCAATTGCAGGAACACCATGTTTCTGGATCTTAGAACTTATTTTTGGCATTTGCAACTAACAGGCCAACATAAGTCGCTATGTGGAACTTTCATTTTTATAGATGAATAGACGTGGGCTCTGTGTTTCAAGTATGAATTCAATTTTATGAAAGTAGTCACAATAAAGTTAAGATGAACTCTTACAGTTACTAACATCACAGGGAAAAGTGTTAGGTCATATCTAAGGCAGAATTAGACAGTGTATACATAAATTACAGTTAATAAGTTAAAATAATAAAAATCTAATATTACTATTGGATCGTCTCCGTTAAAGGTACTTCATAAATATTCAAGGTTTATTTTACACAATTACTGTTCTTGCATTCAGCTCAATTTTTGTAGTTTCTAAGTGAAGTCACCCCAGCTGCCTCATCACCTATATTAATGAAACATATCTACATGTTTCAGCATTGAAAGTGAAGGGAATCTAATGAGCTAACAGGAATTGAAAGGAGATTAACAGGTCTTTATTATGTTCAGTACTACTTAAGTTGACTTTTTCTTCCCTTTTATTCATTTATTCCCAACAACCTCTCTTCTGAGACTGACCCCTGCTGGAAGCTTTATTTTTTAAAAAAATGTGTCACCAGAGCTGCTTTAATTGTATAAATTCTATTCCTAGGCAGCAAAATTAGTTTGAACCTTTACTGTACTTAGACAGTAAAGCTCAAACTCTTGAAAAGTGCTGAAGGTTTCTGGGAGAAAGGTGTGCCTAACCACACCAAAAACATTGGGGTACAAAAGACTTGAAGGCTGTAAGGCAAACTGGAATTTGGTCACTTAATTTCCACTAATCACACAGGAACTCTTGTGGATGGGTGGCCTCTGTTCTTTGAAGTACACTGAGATTCACACTTCCACCCAATATGTGTCTCCCAAAGAATAATTATTTTCAAATTAAATACATTTTGATTAGAAAAGGCCAAGTCATTGGAACAGTCTGAGTAGTTCTATTCTTGGCTCAATAAGCCCCTGAATTTTGTTAATAAACCTTTGTTTAGACTTTAGGTCTGTCTCTGGTATTTATTTAATTAGATGCAGTATTTTTATGTATTTTATGAAACACTACATTTATTTCAGAAAAGATGAGTCAAGGTTGTGAAAAATTTGCAGTCCACTTACAGTTGCAGTGTATTATTAAAAATTCCGATACTTTAATATAACCTATCAAAATTCTTAAAATTTGAAATAAGTTTAAAAAAATATTTGAATAGTTTACAATTTAAAACAATTGATACTGGAGGATTGATCTGTATATATAGCAAATAGCTGAAGTCTTGAGTTTCAATGAGAATGTCACCTTAAAAGTTCTGTATCTTGAATTTTTAACATAATTATGAATAGAGAAAATATGGATAGTACTTGGAATTTGTCCCTACTGTTCAAAACATAGGCCTTTTGTCTGAAGGTTGAATTTGTCTGATGTTGGCTGATAATGACTACATTTCTATTATTCTGTAGCACCATAAACTGTGGCCAGTTTCACTCTTAACTTTTTTTCTGAGTGAGCACTTGGTACTGAGCACAGTCATTGACCATTTGGTCATTCTTAGGATTTTTTGTTTCTGGTTCACAGCATCTCAGTGTGGCTTTGCAGCAGTAAGGTGGGAAGGGAGTTTGGGGGAGGAAAGAGAACAATTACTGAGAGTGTAGCAGAATTATGAAAATCACATATGAATATGTATTATAATCCTAATAAATAACTCCATCCTCTCTGTAATGCATGATGATAGAAAGTAATTTTTCATTTTTTTCTGATGACTGGATGTTTTACTCTTCAGAAGAAATATGAACAGCAAAAGTGGCTGTTACTGTCCTTTCACATCAGCAGATAGTATTTTGGCCATGAACTAATATACTGTGGATGACTTGAACTATGCAAAGCATAGTTTGCCTTGTTATTGCTATCTGTGAGGTAGTTGCAAATAGCATGTTATGAATTTGTGGGTAACCCATAAAAACATCCGTTAAATACAAAATGTATAGTGTACAGTGTCCACGTATATTTTCCAAAGAAATATGTGATGTATAAAATTCTTAATTTTATTAATTTAAACTGAATTATTTTCTATTCCACTGGATTCTGCAGTGGTATTGCTTATTATCTGATTACATCAAAAGTGCTTTTACTGACTTACTAGCACATATTTAAATACATTTTAAGTGTAATGTGTTAAATGAATATACTGTAAATTACTTCAATTAGCTGTGGTTAAACCATACAAATTAATACTTAAGAAACCACTATAGTTCCTTTCATTACTTCAGGATGTATTTGGATTTTTTTTGCTGTATTGACATTGTGGAAAAGGAAAAAAGTCTTAACTGCACTAAAATAATCTATAATGACAGAAATTCTTTAATTATTGATTGATTTTTCTTCAACCACCTTTATGTTCAAAGAATAAGTGTCAGAAACAAGCATTTTCTTTTCTACTGAAACTTGCATCTTTTCATCCAACCATGTCATTTGTGATGTGGTGATTTGCACTAGAAATTTTTATGGTCTTAGCTGTAGCAGTGCAATTCCAAGTGTGGGTAGAGGTAATTAAAAAAGAGAGGCAGTATTACTTTAAACAGGTGAGGATGATGAAACTCTGTACTAGTGGATTGAAATGTGGACATGAAATATGTTTCTTTTAGTTGCTATTGGCTGATAAATCTGAGCCTAAATTCTCTCTGATCACATGACTCTTGTCCTCAGATTGGGAGCTGTAAGTCCTTTTAAGGACGTGACATGAAACAAATAAAGAAAAGAAATGTAGTTTTATTAAGTATTTGCAATAAAATTTTGCTGGTAGCCACTGAGAAGTTTGTTTAATCTGTGAAATTAATTGTGTAGTAAACATCTACTCTTACCTTTACAATCTTTGATTGTTTTTCATGTTCCACTAAAAGAAGTTGGATGTTTTTTCTGTCATATTTGTTAGCTTTGTTGTGTATTTTTAATATAACATCACCCGAGATCTGTTGCTTATTTCTCCAGGACAAAACTTTTTAAACTATTTCTGACTATTTTGCATCTTAGCTCCTGTCTGGGTGAGCCACAAGTGAAGCCTCTTTATTTTTTGGCCCAAAATTTGTAGATTTATTTTGACGCTGACTCCCCTTTCAGTGGTCTTACTCACCCAGTCAGTGCTGATCATTTTAGAAGTAGCCTGGCATCCCCTAGAAAGTAGGGACTGTGCAATGAATGTTTCCATTGCCGCCCCACTTCACTACCTGTAGCTTATTTATGAGCAAATAATGCAGCAGAAAAGCAGTGATCATAAATAACATGATATTAATAACAGAGAACATACTTAAAATTAGGATCTAGAGTGCCTCTACTGCCTCTGTATTTTTGGGAGTCATCTTCAGATTTATTCCTGCATGCCGCTAGAATTCCATCTCAAGAGTCTGAAGCTGAATTTTGGAATTAATATTGATTTACTGGAGTGCCTCACATCTTTCTTGATAATGTGTATGTTGGTAACTCCTCCTCAGTACATTAGAGTGCTCCATTGCTGCTCTGTCAAACTGCGCAGTTCTTGAAAACCGAATTGCATTTGAGCATCTGCTGTGGTCAGCCTCAGAATATTTCTACACATTTTCCTAGCTTTCAGCATATTTTAATGTGATATTCACTAGAAATTAGCAATGCTAAACAATTAATCTCACAGAGGAAAAAGCGCCCTAAGAAAGAGAAAGTATAAAATGCCCAGATTGATCATGACAGCATAAATCAATCCTACTGAATTATTATGGGAAGTCCTTGTTTATCATGTCTATAAAAGATAGGGTCTTTTTCCAAGCTTCTGTACATGCATATCATACACTCAGACTGTTCTTTACAGTAAAAAGTGATAGGCTTGAGTGACAACTGATTTCCTTTTGTACTTTCAGGAACAACAGGGTGGCAAATAGCCATATGAAATGGGAAAATTGGGTAATATGTCATTAAAGAGAAGACAACTGCTGTGTTGAAGTAATTGTCAGCATTAGCCAGAAACAGTTTCATATTTCGGGTATAACTGGGTCTGTCAAAGAGCAGTTTAAAGCCCCAAATCATAAGTATTTTTTGAGCTACACAGTCCTGTCAAACTTCCTGTGAAGCTGGCAGTTTCTAAAAAAGTTTTGTCTCAATTTAACATAAATTGTAAAATTTTCCCATGTAGACTGTAGAGGAACTTGGAGAAATACAAATTCTGGAGGACCAAAACCAACCAACCTTCCTTCCTTCCTTCCTTCCTTCCTTCCTTCCTTCCTTCCTTCCTTCCTTCCTTCTTTCGTTCTTTCTCAGCAAATATATATGTTTATCAAAGGTGCACAACACTTGCCTTAATGTTTATGCAAAACTGGATCTTCTCTGCTATTGAAACTTTTATGTTGATCATGGACATCTTTCTGACAGGAAGAGAATGTGAGGCTCTGTGGAGATTAGAATCTCCCAGAGCAGCCTTTCCTTAACCATTAAAGACTTGCATGGACAAGCCCGATGACAAATATGAACCAGTTTAGTCATTCTGTGACTGATTTACCAAAACTCAGCCAAATCCCATGTGACACCTTAGAGGAGCATAAGGTCTTCTCTGCACTCTGCCTGTGGGTACATTATCTTTTGGCACAACATAGAGGCACCCAAGAGTGGTTCTCTATCCCCAGGAGCGCAGGGGGGAGGAGAACAGGGGCTGTTTCGTTGTCCCTGCTTTATACTGATTTTTTTTTCCCTGGCCAGAGTAATTCCTAATTATTGGATAATTTAATTCAAGGCAGTTTTACTGCTAGAGCATCACAGAGTGGCCTCAGTGGTACCCAGGAGACACTGTCTGTTGTGTAAGAGAAGGAATTGAACAATGCTTTCTCCGTTAATGGACCAGAACAACCTAGGCCACTCAAACTTCCTGAGCGAGCATCTCCTGAGTATTAACAGTTCCTATTTATCTGCTAATGGATAAATTAAGTTATGCAGAAACATGAATATCACAGAATCCCACAGCACTCTGTGGTACAGACTTCTTCTCTTGCAATTTGTCATTTGCATACTTCATCCTATTGCTTTTAACCAGGCCTTATGGGAAGAAGAAATAAAAATACAGGATGCCTTTTTTTTAGCATAATTTATATACATAAAAGAATAAAATTTTAGCAGGTGCTCACAAAAGAAAATGAAACAACTTTGACAGATTTTCCACTTCTGAATTCTTGAGCCCTAGTAAAAGAAAGCTGACTACATGGTGGATATTTTCTAAGTGCTGAGTGTGATATTAACGTGAGCTTCATCAGTAGCTGATGTTCTTGCTATGTGTCATTCATACTTGGCTGTAAGTATCACAAAAATCTGATACTTTATCATTCTGAGTCTAATACTGATTTTTTTTACATTGATAAACATGATTCTGAAACAAAATTCTACTATAACCCTATCAGCTTTATTATGGCACAGAATTTTTCCTTTAACATGATGATAAAGCTCCACAGCAGCTTCGGAGAATGTGTTTGTTTACTTTTTCTACATTTAATACCTTGGTAAGGGCTACCAAGCATAGCTGAGAGCTCAAATAAAATAAAATCTATCTATATTTATTCTTGCAGATGCCTTTTCCATTTCCTGCCAGTCTGTTACTTAGATGTCCTGGTTTTGGTGCAGCAGAGTCCATTTTGTTCTTTGTAGCTGGTACACTGCTGTGGTTTTGGATTTAGTATGAGAATAATGTTAATAACACACTGTTTTATGTAGTGCTGACACCTAGTCAAGGACTTTTGAGTGTCTCATGCTCTGCACAATAAGAGGGAGCACAGCCAGGACAGCTGATCCAACCTGCAAAAGGGGTATTCCATGCCATAGAACATTGTGCCCAGTATAAAAACTTGGGGGTGTTGGCCAGAAGCCACTCACTGTGGTTCCAGGATGTGATTAACATTAGTCAGTGGGTGGTGAGCAATTGTATTGTGCATCACATATTTCCCTTGGGTTCAGTTACTCTCTCTCCCTCTTCTTATCCTTAAAATTCTCATTATTGCTGTTTCTGGTATTAGTATAATATTATATTAGTATAATTGTATCATTATTAGTAAATTATTACTATTGTTGTTGTTATTATTAATATTATAGTTTGTTTATTAATTTTTTCTTATCTAACCCCTGAGGTTTAGATTTTGTTTTCAACTCTCCTCCCCACCTGGGGGTGTGATATAGGGGAGTGAGCAAGTGGCTGTGTGCTAATTAGTGGCCAGCCAGGATGAAAGCACAACACTTATCTTCCTTTCTTTCCTTCATCCCTTCCTTTCTTCATCCCACCAGGAGCAGGTAACACTGCAGGTTCCACAAAGTAACTCCTGTGAGTTGGAAGGGCTTACTCTTCTGTTTCAGCTGAATGTGCCCCTGAACACTAATGCTTCCAACTTTAAGAAAGCTTTCTTTTATGATTGACTATACAGCATTATATAATCTGCATTAGATAGGTTTTAGTCTTCTCACTGCTGCTGTATTCAGTGTGCATTATTCTCACCCCAGAAGAGCACTCCTGTCTTCATTTTCTTTGCCAGTCTTTCCAGCTTGGTGGTTGCAATTTTGATTACAGTTTATGCCTCATTTAACCTGACTGTCCTGAATATCATCCAGTAAGCAATAGCTTATTTTTTAGGATATTTTAGGATATTTTCTTCCTTGATAACTGTGTCACTCTTTGCTACATAAAATTGTCTCTTAGTTTTAGATTCAGTGTTTGACTTACATCTGTAAGATCTGGAAACCTCTGAGGAGGAAATGTAACTCCTTTCCTGCCTATCATGTCTGTGATACTCTATACCACTACAGCAGTGGATCTTTCAGTATAAAACTCTACTTTGCCTGTTTTTTGTCTACAAACTTTTAACTAGAGGAGGTGTGGAGAGGAGGCATGACTGTGGGTGTTGGGGGAAGGAAGGAAAAAGATTTGAAGGAAGTAAGTAATGAATAATGTGTGCTGAGGGTGTTTTAGCAGCATGCAGGTATTTCTAGAAAGACATTATCCCTGCCAGCATTTGCTGGTGATCTGAAGGTAAGAATAGCTACATGGTGGCCTCAGCTGGGAAGGATCAGTGCATGAACTTTGTCTTCAGAGCTAGGTGATGTTCTTCAAGCAGTGTCTAGCATCCGAGCCAAGGAGGGATTTTTGCAGCTCATGTCAAAGGGAATCTGTTTTATGTCTCTGTTTTATGAGAAGCATTATTTTGTAATAATATTAATCATCATTTTGGCAACTGCTTGGGGGTAATTCTATCAGCTTGCTTGTTTTGGAAAGACCAGCTCAGCAAAGTAATAAATAAAATGGACAGTGTTGTGGTATAGGCTAGCAGAGTAATAGGAAGGTGTCTCTGTGAATTCCTTTCATATTGACAATGCCTCATTTCCAATCCTGTGCAAATAATGAGAAAAAATTAGTAATGGCAGACATTTTTCATAATGGAAAGGAGCTACTAAATGTGTTAGAGAACCACAGGCACTTGCATTCCTGCCATGACAAGGGCCCTACTTTGTTACCCTGTCACACCCTGCTGTTAATTTTCTTTTTCAAAGACACCTTTACTTTTATGGGGTTTTGAAAACACAGGGGAAATTTCTTTGCAAAGACAAGGTGGATACACCTTGTCTTTATACAAACCCTTTTATGGGGTTTGGATAAAGAGCATGAACTTAGAGTAATCTACTTGAATATTCTTTCATTCTCTGAGATAGCAAAATAAGTTAATTTTAACATTTTCATAAGGGAAATAATTGACTGTTTTAAAAATGTCACAAACTGTCCTCTTATTTGCAGTAGGTTTTAAACTCTTCTGATGTGAAAGTAGTGCCACTGCTGTAGGTTAGAGATGTTCTACATCCCTTTAAACTGCACAAGTTTCCTTAACACTGTCAGAGATTGTGTATTTGTGTTGTACGTGTGTGCAGGTATTGTTCTGCCTGATGGGGAGTGCAAGTGAGTTAATTCATCTTCAGTGTTTTTTCTTTCAAGAATTCCATTAACAACACCAAACCAAAGAAACTCTGTATTGACTGCTACACAGCTTGGTAGCTGGACTGCCCATGAGTAGAGTTTAACACCGTGTCCTGAATAGAGACTAATGTGAACAAATTAATTAAGCAATACGCCGCCTTATCATTTGTTTGTAACTAGAATTTGCTCTTTACAGACATATCCTAGCAAGAACTTATGTTTCCAAGTTTTCACAGATAAAAAGGAAGCTACGTAAAATGCAAAGAGAACCAACACACCCAAATGCATCACTTGATCTGTGTTAGTGCTCCACATGTGAATAAAATAGGTGACCAGTACTGGGATAAAATTTACCCTCTCTCCTAGTGCAACGATGTTAATCATATGTAATATTCCCTCTAAAACAAAATATACTCCATAGGGTGTTTCACTGGAATAAGATTTACTATCCTTATTTTGATTTTATAATCTATATTTCTTAAATGTCTTTGTAATTCAATACATGTTGTCATTTAAGAGAAACCTGCACAATTAATTAAAGCAGTTTATCCAGCAAAGCTAATGAAAGCAAAAATCAAACAAATACTGTGGACATCAAAACTCAAATAGCCAGCTGTACACCTCTCTCCTCAATATCCAGACATTAAGTCCTTGTATGCAAGCATTCCTCCACAGAATCACAGATCACAGAGAGGTGATCTGGAAGGGATGTGCATGGCTTCACGCTTGCCCGTGTACTCACCAGTGCAGCAGAGCTAGCGAGGCTGGAGACTGTTCTGCTGCAGCTGTCAGCAGCAAATTTCTGGTGCACAAAGGAGTTGTGGCTTGTTTTCTGAGAGGTGAAGCAATGCTGTTGTCCCTTGGTAATACAGGCTGTGTCCCTGGAATACAGCCTGATGTCATCAGGGAAATACAAGGAATAAGAGTTGGCCATATGTACATCAGAACTGACAAGAACAGTTCTAGTGGGACCAGGATGACAGACACTTGAGAAATGTGTGAGTTGTATTGATAACACAACTTACCCATGTTTCATCCATTAACACAGACTTATTTAGATGACCCATTTTTAAATGAAGAGTCTCACGTGTTATGTAAAGGTGCTGTTAGATTTTGAGAACCTGTTGGAAAGGTTCCCAATTCTGTCTTTCTCTATCTGGATTACCAATGCCTTGTAAAATCCAAACAATGTTGTGTGTTTTCAGCATGGCCTGCCAGAAAAGCAAACAAACCCAGGACAGATGAAAGTAAGTTGATTTCATCCTGCTTATAGGATATGACAGCACACTGAGGCATGGACTTAACATTCACTGAGCTTGAAACAGAGGACAGGCTTGCCCATGGTTCCCCTTTTGTTAGCAGGCTCTCATGGGGTGAGAGGCTGGACTGGGTAATTAGTATGATTGTCTGTCTCTGTTGTTAAATTCCATGTAGATACCCTTCTCTTCAGCTAAACAACTTTATTCAATAATTTCTTTCCCTTGGAGACTATACTTGGAGTTCAGAGAAGAGGAAAGATCAAAGGATCTTCAGTGGGCAAAGCCACTGTGATGGAAGGGAGCTAACTAGATAAGACAAGCCTAGATGGTCTTAGCAGCCAGTTGAAGTCCTGTGCTGCAGAAGATGACTGAGGAAGTACTTAGAAAAATACAAAAATAGGACTGAACCTTGGCTGGTTTATACATACTGAGGCACTAACTAGAGATTAAAACATGAGATAAAACCTTAAAGGTTTGCATGACATGGTTGCACAAATGTGAGCTGAGACTAGGCTGTCAGATTGGCTGGTTCCTAGAGAGAATGGTCTTCTCCTTTGGTAATTGAATTTTCATTTCATGATAGCTTGAAGGAAGGGCCTGGATGACTACACCTGTGTGTTTTATGTGCTGAGACATTTTATAAAATTCTGAAAGGAATTCAGGCATGAAGTGGTTTGGATTTGGTTGATTTGAGGGGTTTTCTAAGTCTTACAAAATCAAGTATTTCAAAAGATATGTGTAGGTATAAGAAACAAGTGAATTAAGGTAATGTAGGGTAGAAAAGAATTCTTATTTTAACCAAAGATGATGTTTAAACAATTTTTTTTTGTTACAGTCTTTGAATATAAAGTGAGCATAGACAAATACAAATGACTGTACAATGACAAAGATGATATGTTGTGACTTAGAGGAGGGAAAAAGCTTTCTGTTGTGCATATTTTTATTCTGTTTATAAATATGTATGCATAGAATTAGAGCCTCAGAATTTTTTAATTAAGTGTTCTTAAGGCCTCTTGTTTAGCAGGCTGGTTAAGAAGTACAACGAAGTTTAACAGTGGGAAATTGTGAGGAGTTTCATAAGAATATGGTTATATAAAGCTATATATAGGCTAAAATTTCAATCTAAGCAGCATGAAATATGTACAATTTAGCTGAATGTTAGTGCTTAAATGGTCACTTAATTATTGTGTGGTTACAGAGACACCCTGGCTGTAAATATCCTATCTATAAATGCAGTCCATATTTAAAAGATACCATTGAAGAACACTTGTAATTATTAAAAAATGTGGTGTACAAGGGTTAATATTTATCTTATTGATGTTTCTCATTCATAAATTTCCTTCTAAAGGACAAAGTTTTTCTGTACAGATTCAGATTTTTAAGTTAGCGGAAAGTAAATGTTATAGGGTCCCTTTCTTTCTTCCTTCATCAGAAACTGAAACAAGTAGCACACCTATTTCCCATCACACTCTTTGATTAGTTTCACCCCAAAAGGAAACTTGTGCTCCAAAGCATAAGGACTTTCTGTAGAAGCATTGAGAAAGCCCTTAAGTTTCAGATAGTAGGTAAGTCAGTGACATTCCTGGTGACCATAAAGATGAAGTCTTTTGAAATGGGTTACATAACTTGCTGCAAGTGCAGAGATGGCTTGGCATACATGTTTTATGGTTTCACCTGGGGTGATGCTTGAGGGTAACCTCCAAGCATTAATGCTGAACTCTAATTAGTGTAGACAAGATCACAGCACTGGATTTCAAGGGAATGCAAGATAACCTGCAGACAAATTACCAGTGAAGTAACATGACGAGTTTTGACAGTATGTTCCAATCATTTACGAAAAAANCAACTCCAACATTTTATAATATATTGACTATCAAAACATTTTGTGCCCAGTAGGTATCTAGACTTCTGGATAAGTATAGAAGTGGCACTGTAGCTGGAGGGTTTATGGTAATTCTATAAGCAGCAAAGTGTCTCTGCAAAGGAGAGATAAACAGCTAGTAATCCTCATAATTCCCCACTGATAGCCTATCCATCTCTGCTATAAATTAGAAAGCCCAGAGATTAGGAAGGCTAGGCAGGGTGTAGCTCACAGCATTAATCACAGTATTAGGACAGCAGTGTGCTTGATTTCTGTGTCCAAAGCACTGGTATTTCTCTTTAGGTTAAAATGACATAATGTAGTTTGGAATACATACTGTTCAAACTGCCTACTCAATGCAGAGATGGTTTTCCAGAAGACATTGTTACACACTTCTTGAAACTAAGGTATTGACTGCAGACTGGGGAGCAGTGCAGTACTTTTCACCATGAGGGCTGTAGCCGAGATTTTGTAATCTCTTCAAGTTTCCAAATTCGGATTTATTTTTTTAATAGGCGTTCAGCATTATTCAGATGGATCAGGGTCAGTTTGTCCTTATACCTCTTGGTTCTAGGAGGATACTGTGCAAATGCTTCTGATCTTTTGGAATCTGCATGTGGCCAGATAGGCAGAACAGGTAATGTTATTGTGTGTGTTCTATTGAAACATAAAATATGAATGGGCACCTTTAAAAATTAGAGGTTAGATACTAGTTCTCACAAGCACATGATTGAACTAAATATAATTAATATGAAATTTTCTTGATAATATTTATTGGGCTGGTAGTCAGATGGAGAATGAAGAGCAGTGGCTTGGCCTCCATAATAGTGCAGCATTTATTCCAAATCCTATAGAACTTTTGGTTTAAAGTACCAAAAATGGGTATTTTAGTTGTCAGCCTTTTATTAGATGATACATCAGGTGATATATTTTATGTGTTCAGATCTCCACTCCCTCATTTCAAAGTCCTTTTGACTACATTGACAACAACTGTACTCTCAAAATGTAATTGATGCATATGTTATTGTCACTTCAGTTTTTTGGAACGCCTAGTTCAATAAACTGTTGCTTGAGGGACCATTTTGAGAAACAGTAAGTCTTTTCCAAAATTGAAATTGCATCAACAAAGGTTTTATCCTTACATGCACAGTAGCAGTGTACAAGAATTTTGGGAAAGTGAAAGTGTTTCCATCATGTTTGTTCTTCTTGCTTTGGAGTGATGAGAGGGTTTCTGGTTTTGCACTCATGAGAAAGGCTAAATGGAAATCTCTAGAGAAAGAAACTTCCTAACTACAAAATGAAAAATGTCTGGTCAGCAAAGGGTGAAAAACACTAATAAATGTTCATAGGGAAAAAAGAAAAAAAACAATCTCTCTGAAAGGGATAGAATTTTGTGGAAAAAATAGGATTTTGCTTCAAGAGTTAGAGATACTGTGAAAGGATATGAATTGACATAAGACTGATAAAATCGAATAGGCTACAGGAACAGCTGCTGGCAAAAGAAGTATCATTTTGTCATCAGCACACAGTAATTTAGACTCAGCAGATTCCATACCAAAGTTGAAGATTCGTGTAATTGCAAATAAATATCTGCAAGATGATAGCATAGCAGAAAACAGTCTCAGAGATTTAAAAACACCTCTCTTTAAAAACACCTCAAACCAAACACTTAGAGGAAATATACCCTATAGGGTAAATATAAAGTTCATAACAGAGTACTGTGGAAGATAAAGCAAAACATCAACCCACAAAAAGCAAAATTTTCAAGCAAAAGGTAAGACGTATGTAAGACATCAGTGGATAAAAGTTTTGTAAGACAGATCAAAAAGGAAATGTTAGCACTGGATGACAGCAAAGGAATACATCTTCAACAGCATACAGGATGTCTTTATTCCTTTATGAAGCTAATTTCTGAAATATATTCACAGAACTTTTAATGTCAGCTTTTTAATGATAGCAGTCTGATCTACCCTTCCCCCCACAGGGATGTTTCAGAAGAGGAATGGAGATTTTCAGACAGTTTTTTTAACAATGTCAATGGAATCTTCTACAGTTTATCAGCCACCACGGTTTGTGTGTGTGGACTACAACCAGCAGAGTTTCTGGTGGGGAGGTGAATAGGGGCTCTTTGATTTGTAGCCATTTGTCTGCCTGAGCAGAGGGCCACTCTAACTGAACATTGAAGGAACTCAAGCAAAGGTTGGTGTTGAGACTTTGAGCTGTTTGAAAAACTGGCAGAAGCTGTTAGGTAGCAGCCAAAATTCTGTAAATACTTTTAGAAAGGGATGTGCTTCAAAATTAATTATTTTCTAGCATGCCTAGGAGAAAATTGTGTTTGTGATGATAGAGTAAGTGGAAGAGAAATCACCATCTTTACTTCTTCAGGGAAACTTAACAGGTGTGGAAATACGCTGGAGAGCTGTTAAGATCCCTTTTGCCCTTCCAAAGTGTTTTTAGAAAAAACCAAAACAAACCCAAGCACGTAGCATCACTAGTGGCCATTTCAGTGCGGATCAGTGAACACGATATTTAGAGCATAGGAATTATATTCCAGTTGTATTTTTATGATTGTAATACTGGAGTGTGTGTGTAAATTATTTTCAGTTTCATTACATTCCAAATTGTTTAGCATTGCACAGTCAAAGCAATGATGTCACTGGTTCCCTGGTGCCCTTGGTTCTGAGCATTTTGTCAAGTTAAATCAAAAGTCTTGTTCAGGCTACTGACAACCTATAAAAGGTTTGAATGATTCTGTTTGCTCTAATTTGTTATCACATAACAATTATTAAATTAGAAAGAATGTAGGAGTTTCGGGGGGACTATTTGGTGGTTTTAACCATTAAACAGTCCTTCAGTTTTCCCTGTCTATTCTGCATTTTCCCAAGCTCATCATAAAATAAAGAAAGGATACTATTTCCTTCTCTTTATCTGTGCAGTTATGTTTCATTGACTAGACAGAACAGAGTGTCCTGAACAAGACAAGATCATTGGGAAAATGTTTTCATGTAGCTGTAAGGAGTATTATAATGATCAACAGAGGGCACAGTAAGCTTACAGAAGCCGGAGTATGGTGTCTCATACCTTTTCAGACCTGGTTTTACTAACCTCTCTGAAGTTATTTTGGGGAGTGCAAGTCATTTATTAGTCTTGGTAACCTCCATGCTTGCTTTTGATTTATTTCTGATCCTTAAATTTGGGGCACCTTATAGCAGCCTGGCAGTGATGGATACATGCATTACTTTTTTGTTCATGACAGCTCACTTTCAAATTATAGGTGCCTGCTTGAGGCACTAGTTGGAAAAGTTTCAGGAATCTTTGTCTTGCTATTCTCTATCAAAGAAAAAAACCAACCCTGAGTATGTGAAGCTAAATCTATTCTCTTTTTGATTAAGAAAGAAAGAGGACAAGGAGAGACTTACTGATGAAATTTTCTAGAATAGTTACAAACTCTGGCTGAGCACATGCTTACACTGTCATGACTGGAAACAGAACTGAAATATGACTTCTCTATGCAGTTTGGTGCCTGAGCTAGCAAGTCCTATGAAGATAGCCATGCTGCTTCCAGAGACTGCAACCACTCCATGTATCTCTCTGAGCTGTGTGGATTTGTGGCTGAGTTCACTTTTAGTTGTAAATATCAGCTTCATTTTCTGATAACAGTAGTTAAGTTTAAAGGGATCAGGTTTTTTGGTGAGCTTTGAATGTGGTGAGGATGTCCAAATGTGGATACCTACTGGTCTTGTAAACCTAGGAATGGAAATTTTTCTGTTAATATGTCGTGGTTTAGGAATGGTATTCCCCAATTTAGTACTCCCAATGAAACTCTCCAAACCATGTGCTTATTAATAACTCACTCTTTTCCCCTGCACCTCCTACCACACCAGGCTGGAGAGTAGAATTGGAGGCACAAAAGATGAAGACCATGGGTTGAGATAAGAACAATTTCCTGGAAACAGCAACAATGCTAATGAGAGTAGTAGTATAAGAAAAAAAGACAAACAATTCACACATGATTGCTGACAACACTCCACAGGAACCCCTCAAAATACCTGACCACTCCCTCCTCAATGCCATGCCATCCCTTCCTCTATCCCTGGAAAATGAGGTGAAGTATTCCTTACCATGCTCGCTCCTATTGCAAAAATTAACCTTGTCCTGGCCGGACCCAGGACAGAGTAGAAATGAAAATACAAACTTTTCATAAACTTTTAAGTATGATAAAGGTTGTGTGACTTTTAATTTAACTAACCCTTTGAAAACACAGCTGGAGAACAGAAAATTGACATTTACAACAATCTGGAATACTATGCCAGGTACTTATCTAGATTATTGGAATGAAAATTCAGCGCAGTCTGGCTGGGAAACCTCACTGTAACATCAAGAGCTACCATCAAGAGAGAAGAATAAGTGTGACTAGGTAAGCAGTCACTAGTTGTAGAAATAGATTGAGCATGTCAAAATCTGCAAACATTCCTTTATGCACATTCACAAAGGTTATGTTACTTCTATGGGGGTATGATAGTGCCTGGCAGGGCCTGCAAAACACCTGTGAAAAGGAATTATGTGCATTCCTGAGGGGGATCGTACTAAATCTGGTGCTTAAAGTCATTAAAAGAGTGAAAAATTCCTCTCTAATCAATCTTCTTACTGAGTTTGCTGTTTGCTAACAGCTCTGTACCTGTACTTTTCCAGGAGAGCTCAGCCCAACAGTATAGCTCACATCTGGCTCTTCATTCACATTAGATATTAATGCTGGTTTTAAAAGCATTTCCAGTGAAACTGTAGGTATTGTTCAGGTTAACAACTGAAAGTCTAAAACTTCTCTGTGTTGAGCTGCTCACTTTGTTGCTATGTTCCATCTGAAAGTTCTTCACATGTGGCCTGTGAAGAGACCCTACTGTGACTGGATAATTTCTGTGCATAATTTTGGGACTCCTTGTTCTCAGAAGATGTGTGTTTTCTAAGTTACTGTCAGGTGCTTTATTAGCAGAATCCTTTTCAGAATGGTGAGGTATCATCGCTGTGCTTCATCAAGTTTGTTAGATTTTCTTATGCTCTCTGCACCTGGTGTGTTTTCTGCATGCTTGTTTTTTCCCACAACCTTCTTAAGCAGTTATCATTCCTGTGATTCCCTCGAGCCTCACCCTGCTGAAAATCTACTTTATGTTGACTTCATTTTGCCTAATATCCTGAAAACAAAAAGGTTTTTTTGTCAGATATCCCATAACCCTTCTTGAAGGACAGAGTGACTCAGCCTTGTAGAAGGGAAGCCAGCGCACCCAGTTTTCATTTTGGACAACTCAGAAGTACACCAAATTTAACCCTCTATACCCAGTATATGGAAAATCAGGAAAATGGAGGTATATACACACTAATCTCTTGTCCAGAGCAGGAAAGCAATGATTTTCATTGAAATTATAAGTCTGTCTTTTCATTTAATTTCTGACAGCTGTTTGCCATACTGAATTTTACACAATTAAATTCTTTTTTTCCAAGTTCTGGAAATCTCTTCATATACTTGAAAGTATTGTCATGCATAGAAAAAAAAAAGAAGGGAAATAAGTATTATTTCAATTATAATAAGAAAGAAAGGAAATAAGTATTATTTTAATAATACTTGGTAGTATATTTATTTAATTTGAGGAATGTTTGCTATTGCACTCCTTAAGACTGGTTTTACCTGGGACTTCATTGTGACATTATAAGATTGGGATGTGGGGAGTCTTTGTCTTTGCTTCCCAGAAAAGCATAGTGTTCTGTTTACTTAAGAGCTTTATTCAGAGGTGGGAAATTGATGCTATTGCATTGTCTGATATTTTGTAGATGCTAAATTCCTTCCAGATAGACCATCTTTAAGTAGTAAGCCTCAAGGTGCTTAGAAAAAAGCAAAATATACTAAAATGTGGTCTGAAATTAAGATGATGTGTCAAAGAGAAGGGGTGTTTTAGATTATAAATATTCTATTTTAGCCATGTATATTTTGAATTGTGGTTGTAGTTCAGCTCAGAAAGACTATTTTCTTTTCGTCTCTAAGACTATGCAAATGTCAGCCAGAGCTGAATTCTCAGGATGCAGTGCTGCTCAGGATTTCAGATGAGTAGTTACTGGAGAAGTCGGAAAAGTGTGCATGTGAATCCAGAAACAGAATCTGCTTTTAGTTGCAAGGCTTGCTTTAGTCAGTGTCGTAGGAGATAGCATTGCACCTCAGGCAAGAAAATGTGACTGTTTAATGTTTGAGACAGATCTCATGCTTAAGCCCAGAAACTGAAGTATAACTGTTGTTTGTTTTTATTTTAGCAGGGAAAAAGCAATAATCCCAACTGGCAGTCCAAAAATAACCAGATTGGAGGGTGGAAGGAAAAAGAAGGAAAAGGGAGGACTAAAATGGAGAGGTAAATTGTTATTGTGTAGCCACAGTTCTCTTACAAGGAGGAACAGGGAGGCAGCATTTTATCAGGAGTATGTGGGAATGCAGTGGTGACTGCAAAGGAGGAGCAGAGACACCACTGCTGCACCATACCATTTGAAATTATTAATGAGATTTGTGGGAGAGAAAGGGGAGTATCTCCAGTTCTTCTCTGGAGATGTAAATACTTCGTGGTCTGTTGTTTCATAAAGTTCCTTAAATACCTCCTGAATATTGAACTGTTTCTAGTAATTCACTGTAATTTTATCTCTCCCCATCTCTAGGGTGACTCCTGGTCTCACATAAATAGCTTTAGTCTGGGTGATTCAAGCATTGGGAAAGTCTGATTCTTTGCAATGGAAGTGTGCAGGAGCAGATTCTTATTTGTGATTCCTTTTCCTTGATCATCAGATAAGTGGAGGGTTGTTGTGGGTGTTCTGGGATTGTGGCATGTTTAGGCTGTGATATGTGGATATTTTGCATCTTCTTTGTATTTGTGGAAATGAAAAACCTCAGTCACAATGGTAGGAAAGTTATGAGTCCTGAAATGGATTCTCCCTTTTTTCTGATTCAGAAGTGAGCTGTGATATGGTATCATTTGAGGACTGGAAATGTGATGGGAAGAAAGCAGAAAATATGAGACTCTAAAAGTGCTTAGAACCCAGTCTCAACACCTAGTGCTTTTTTTTCCTCATGAAAATAAATTTAAATGTTTTTTCTTGAACATTTTAAAAGTGCAGTATATTCTTCCCGGAAAGTACTGCGGCTAGATATTACATAGGTTGCCATTTTTAAGGTTTGAACCATAAATGCAACACAGAAGAACATTTTGCTAGTAATTCATATTATTTCTTTATGATTTTATTTTTTTATTTTACAGCTTTGTTTTATGTTACATGTTTGGATTTGAAGCCTTTCTTCTAAATTTTGCATTAGTAATTACAGGAAAAGTTGGTGGTTTTCTCTAGTCATTTATCTCACCTATGATTTAAAGGAATAGATGGCAACATGTAATTATATTTGTTCAAAGCTAAGTGGTCTGGAAAAGGCTGAAATAACCCAGACTGCACTGAAAGATGGTGAATCATTCTTCTTTCATTGCAGAAGAAAATGCAAAGTTCTGTGTTTGGGCTGGGATAACCCTGCACAGCAGCATAGACCATGAGGCCAGCTGGCTAGCAAGCAGCTTGTTTGCTTCTGGAGGTATTTGAGGATGATGAGCTGTGGATGAATCTGCAATGTTTCCTTGCAGCACACGGGCAGTCATGTCCCATGCAGTGTTACCATCAAGTCCTTCCTTCACCTCTTTGGTACCTGTGAGAACACATTAGGAGAGCTGCAACCAGTTTGGAGACCACTAAAAGAAATTCCCTGATGTGCTGAGTCCAGCAGAGAGCTACCAAAGGGGTCATGGGGCTGGAGTACTTCTGAGGTTATGCAGGGTGAGGCTGAGAACTGGGTTTGTCCAGCATAAAAAAGAGATGGCTGGTGGGAGGTCTCATTGCTGTCTTCAATACCTCAGACACAGAGGAGACAGAGCCAGACCCTTCTCAGAGGTGTATGGAGAAAGGACCCAAAGCGACAGACTAAAGAAAACACAGGAAATTGTGATTAAAGAGTAGACAATTGGGAAAATGGTCAGGGTAAAATCATGAGAGCAAATGTGGTGTGAGGCTGAGGGATCTCCATCCTTGGAGATATGCAAGGCTGGACTGGCTTTGAGATGGGTGCTTGGACCAGATGATCTCTAGAGATTGCTGCCAACTTAGATGGTTTGCTGCATACTAGTGAAAGGCCAAGAGGGTCGTAAATGGGATTTCCAATGGCATTATGCAACATAGGAGGCATCTCCTTAGAATTGTATGCATGTTTGTGAGTTGGAGTTTGTTGGGGCTTTTTTGCTAAAACCCTTCTGGCTCTTACTTTCACCTTAATTTACTTGAGAACATTTCTGTAATTTCTCATTTTAAGATGTTTTGATTGTTTGTATGTTTGTCAGATTTGCAATCATAACAATTTATCTTCTTTCTCATAATAACTCAAGAAACAGATAAGGGCCTTGATGATCCAATGCCCCATTTCTTTGTAAGCTTTGATCAGTGAAGTAGATAAAAAAATCAATTTCTGAATTATTCTGGTTCAGATTTTGCCTGGATACTGTCTGTAAGTAGTAGAGATGATTTACATTTATCTTTGTCTCAGTTTCTGCTTCAGGCTCTCAGCAAGCTCCAGCAGATATGAAATGGGTATGATGGGCTATAGCAATATTTAGAAGGCTCTGTTCAGAACTGTGGTTCTAGCAACTTGTTTTGCATGTAGTAATTCTAAGTTCTGGAGGACAAGATAAAAAGCTAGCAATCTTCCAAACAGGTGAGACCCAGTGAAATCGAGTCTCTGATGGCACTACTTTGTAAGAGGAATGCAAAAAGTACATTTTTTGTGCTTTACTTCAAATCACTTGCTAGCTTTAAACCCATTTGCTAGACATTATTTACTCTCTGGAGGCTGCTTGCATGGGCCTTCTTGAGAGCTGAAGTTACTCAACAGTTCACCTGCTTTGAACCCACATAGATGGGCAGCTAAAAAAGAAAATCTCCCAAGCAAGGATTTCCATGTACCTATGTGATTTACTTGACTCAGACGGTTTCTTTATTGCCACATGTCAGTCATCTGCATGTCTGGGTTGTGCACTGTGTAAGGGTCTCCCCTTTCAGGAAGGTCACTTGGCATCTCTCCTGAGCTCAGCTGAAGGCAGTTCATTCCTCCTGTAGAAGTCTCACAGTATCCTTTGTTTCCTGGGAGCCTTTGGAACATGGTGTGAACTGCATGAGCTACTCTGCTAGGGACACCTCATCCATTGCTGCATTGATGTAGGAGCTGTAGGGCCCTGCTGTGCCCCATCAGATCAGACTTCATCTGTATGTGCACAGATAAGATGCCAGCTTATCCCACTTGCAGCCTGTTCCCATGGAGAGCAGCCTCTGGCAGGCAGGAACAAGTGACAAAGATTAGGCAGTGGCTGGCCTCCTCTCAAGGGGACAAGTAGAGGAACACAAGAGCTTGTGTTGTACAGTGCTCAGCATGATGTGTATACATGTGTCCATACTAAAAATGGAGCATCTTGGGACTGTGATTGCAGCTGTGTGCATGGGTGGGCTGGTGTGTTCAGAAGACTCAGTCACTTCACTGATGATGGCCTGGGTAGGCTTTTGGTGTAGCTCATGTTAACTTTGTGATGCAGCCTGGTCAGATACTCAGGGCAGCAGTCAGACACTGCACTTTGTGTCACTTCACTGTTCAGTGCTCTTTTTCCATTAAGTAGAAATTGAAAGTGCTTGTGGTCCTGTTCCTGCTCCCCCTAAAGCCTGGTCACCCCTAGGGGTGCTGGAAAAACACAGGGTTATTCCCACCATATTAGAACAGTTTGGATTATCCTGAGAAGAAAGAAAGAGAACTGAAATAGTGAAGTGAAAGGAGGGAATATCACACTAAATTTATTTTTTTTTGTTTGATTTTGTAGCCATTACCTCGTTCTCCCTTGGATAGGTTGGAATTAAAATTTTTACATAGCAATTTAAGCTAGTATTAAACTCATATATAATCAACCCTTAAAGTCTGTTAACTAGATTTGTACTCAGAAAAAAGCAATGAGTTGCCAGCTTCCTGAAACGCATATACTTCCTATGAACTACCCAGACTGCTCTAAAGGAATCGTGTCATCAGTTTGGCCAGCTGACAAGGCATATGGCAAACTCTTTCATGATGCCTGTTATCTGTAATGATAGCTGTTTGTGTAGCTGTGCTATTCACTGAGTGAGAGTAGAACAGTAGTGCAGCAATTGCTACTAAGTGGAACAAACTGCAAAAGGACAAAAAAAAAAAAAATTGAAGACCAACATTTTAGAAATGTGAGAAAAAGAAAAGCAGCACAGTCACCCAGGGGAGTTTCTATAGCAGCAGTAATCTGAAACACCCAGGCACATTGCCAAGAGCTCCAGTAGGTTGTTAATCAAAACTTCCAAATCTCCTGCCAATCCAAGGCTCTCTTAGCATCAGAAGAGAAAGCTGTCACATAATGATGTGATACTTAAGTTACATAAAGAAATCTTCCGATTTTTTTGAGAGGAGTATTCTTGTCCTAAGCAGATATTTTTTCTTTTTCAAACCTATAAGAGAATTCTTCCCATTGGAGTTTCAATTAAATAATGCATTTTTAAACATTATTACCTTTAATTTTTAATAAGCATACAGGATACTTTTGGATACCCTAGAGAATATATTCTCATTTATTGGCTGCAATTAGGTGTTCCAGTAGTAAAATGCAAATCTTATAATTCTTTCTAGGAATGGCAAAAGGTAGTAGTAAGAAGATTAAATAAGTGTCTGTGTAAAGCAGACACTTTAATTGCAACGTAAAATTTAAGTAAACTCTGTAAAAGTGCTCCAGTTATCTATTTAGTTACCAGTAATATATGACTTTGCTTCAGGCATTGAATTAACTAAAAAATAGTGTCAGCCACTTCCTGTTTGCATGGATAGTTGGTTTCTTTATAGTATCACACAGTAGGCATTTTTTTTCAGCTGATGCTGACAAATCCCATTATCTAGGAGGTGTTTCTATTGCATAATCTTAGCAACAGTGAAGGCAGCAGAGATTTCAATCTTTTCCATCTTAATTTTCCGGGTGATGGATTTTTCGTTTCGCTTGGAGGGAGAGGAGAACACGGCAGGACATAAAAGGAAAGTGTGCTTTTTGGCGTGGTTTTCCATTCCCACTGCTTGCCTGGCAAGCCCTCGATGATCCCAGTGAGGATGCTGGAGAGAGGCAGGAGGGAGGGCAGGAGGCAGAGGCAGGAACCGCTGGCCATTCGCACCAGGAACGTTCTGCGGCACCGCACTGTGCGCTCTGCCACTGGTGGGGTCATTGCTGATTTACACAGTCTGGCATGTTTCGAGGAGAAGTTCACTGCTAAGGGAATGTCTGGGAGTACATGGGGATGCCAGCGAGCTTGGAGAGCTGTGGTTTTAAGCTGTGTTTTTATAGGAGCTGTGCTGCCATAGAAACTGAGAGACTATACGTAAGCTTTGGCTTTCTATGTAAATAGCCGTAAGTGCCTTTGGCCTGCCTAAATCTTGGGAGAGAGAGAGATTTATGGGGCTTAGGAGTGGGGAAGTTCCCTCCCCCATGACCCTATTTCCCAAAAATACCATATGTCAACAGGATTCTTTTAAGGGAGCTGTTAAGAATATTAATGAAACAGAGCATCCTGGGGTTTTTGTAGGATAACCCATGTCAGTTGATTTTCACCACTATAGTTTTCAGCCTGTATAAATGGAGTGGAGAAATTTGATATGGAAGTATAATTCTGAGTACTGCTTTATAGGTCTCAAATTTCATGTTAGAGCTGTTGTTTACCCCCCTATACTTCTGCTTTAGCACAATTCCAGCTTTTGAGAGTAGATTAACACTATAAAGATCCCTGTGTGACATGATAAATCAGTTTCTTATGGGCCAGAAGGCATGCTCAATAGCCTTAGGCAAAATTAATGTAAGGTAATAAACCCAAGAAGATGGTATGTATAAAGTGAAATCCTTTCAAGCCAGTAGGGGCACTCTTTAACTCAGTAGTAGTTTGGCTTTTGTTTAGTTTACTACACTTACTCTGTAGCTGTGTAAGAAGTACACAATCTTTTTCTTGGATCACTGGCTAGTTTAGAGTGCTGAAAGAGCCTAGATATCTTAATGGAGACACAGGAGGAATAAAACACACACTAAAAACTTCAGATTTCTTTGGAAATGAAGCTTTACACAAGGGTCAATAAAATAATCCCACTGTTTTGCCTATCCATCAACTCTCCTGAAAGACTGTCTGCACTTCTGTCAAACATGAGGTGCCTGTCAATGCAGGTAGGTGCAGGATGGCATTGATCCAGTTAGGTGGTGTGACAGCTTTGAACATCATGAGTTTCAGTGCAGGCTGGAGACCCCAATACTCAGAAGAGTGACTGGTCTTGAAAAGCCTGTGGCAGAGCATGTTTGGCTACGGATGTGTGCAGTGCTCTTAGTCTTTGCAAGCAGGATTGATTTCCCCATTTGATTTGGACATTTTAAGCTGTCTGAAAGCTGTGCATCTAGTCTGAGCTATGTCTGGGTGCCTTTTCCTGCCAATGGAAAAGTGATGATACATCTTATCTTAATGTGGCTAGATGAAATTACATGTGTTGAATATTCCACTTAGATATCTACTGAACTGAGTATGATTTTATGTAGTTCAGGCCATCACAGGCCCCCCACAAGTGGAATGCACCTTCATGTATTGCGCTCTTGCTTCTATGGAGATGATCAAAGGATCACTTTTTTAAAAGAAAATAGCATACTTAGATTGCAATTCTGTGTTTAGGACAGACCACAAATTGAAATTTTATACCCAAATCCATCAGTCATTTATGTAACAGGCGGTCTAAATCATGGCTGTGATACTGGCAGTCTGCTTGTAGAGCCATAAATTATTGATCTGCTTCCTGCAGATTGTTTGCCCTTTCTGACTTAGACTAAAATTATTTACTGCCTTGGTTTTTTACAAATGCTTATGTCACACAGGCCTTGTTAAAAATAATAGAGGCAAAGACTTCTTGAAGAGGTTTGAAAGATAGAAACTCTGTAAGGGAGTTCAGTCTCCTACGTGATACTGAGTTGATCAGTTTATGCAGACCACTTTTTCATGGCAGTCTTCATCTCCACTTCTCTATGGAAACAGAAAAAAATAACTTGTACAGAAATCTGAAGTTTTTTTGGATCCTTTTCACTGATTTTTCCTAGAAATCCAGATACAAAATGATCAAGAAGCTGTTTTAAAATCTTATCCCTGTAAAAGGACTCTTTGCATTGCAGCAATGGTTTTAATGACAAAGGTGCCTCATATCGGACCTGTTTTAATAAAATGCAGTAGCCCCTGTGAACTTCAAGTGTGTCTTGAATTTCTGCACTATTTTTTTAATTTACTTTTAATCTGGCAGAAACTGATGGTTTGATGTTCAGTTTTAAAAAGCTGTTCGTTTTATGAGATGTGTAATGACTTACAAATGTAAATTTGATTTAGGAAAAGTACAAGAATTTTCTACTGCAATTGGACCCTGGAATTGTGCCCCAGAATGGATAAACAAGAACATATAGCCTGAAGGAAAAATGCACTTTTGATATCTAATGGGGTTTGGTTTTAATGTCACAGACTCTTGAAAGGGCAGTCTAACACAGTTTGGGCCACTGTGAGAAGGTAGTGTGAGAAGGAATCAGTCTTTTCTCTCACAGGTGTTTACAGCTCTTCCCTGAGGGTAGCAGAAACAAGAATGTTGCCATAATCCTTGGCTATGGGAAAGCCAACTTTTGAGACCCACATTTACAGCCATCACTGAAACATACCGTTGTGTTACACTTTTCAGCTGGACTCCTATTCCCATAATTCGTACTAACAAAAAAATGAGTCTCTTCTCAGAAACACATTTAATACGCCATTTCTATTCCTCACATTCAGGCCACATGGTGCTATGCCTGAATAAAAGCAGATTGGCTTCCTTTTTTATTCAGACACTCTGGCTAACCCTCATATACATAAAAGAACTGCATCAAAGTTACCACCCACCAAACATACACATTTTTTTCATGAATTGGGTCCAATCCCTTTTTAAAGAAGCTGTTAAAGGGATTGGGTAGCTTCTTTGCATGTTACGCAGATTCTTCCCACTTCACAGACTCAGCAACAGCTATTGTTGGGAGCTAAAGAAGCCATTTTCCTTCCAATTCAAGTGAAATATTAGTCCTGCTCCATAATAAGCTTAGTGAGTATTTACTGGATACTGAGGTAGTAAAGAACCACTAGAGATTTTGAGTGGAATATAAATAGATTACCTTTTACAGGGTCTCAATGAGAGGAAGCTGAGAAATATGTCAGCTGTTTAATTATTAACATTCAGTATAAATCAATAGCAAAATAGGCTTTGATGGTGATCTTCAAAAGGGTTTTAATCATTACTTCCCTCACACACAGAAAGTAAGTCTGAGCACTGGGGGTTTAGCCTGTGTTTCTGTTAACTGTACTGGAAGGCTACCACTGTGGTGTTGCATTGACTTTAATAGCAATAATTAAGATTGCATCAGTTTTTTAAACTTATTGGCATTTGGGACTATTGCTACCATATGGCATACCTGGGTAATTCCTGAAGCACAGACAGACTAATGAACAAAATTCATTTCAATCCCACTGAAATTAATTAAGTTGTATGATAGGACTGTAGATTTTGGGCCCATATGATGCACGTGCATGGCACAGAATGCAGTCAAAAGGTTTATGATTTTCCCTGTGTGATGCTCCCCTGCCAGGAAACTGATGAGCACACGGGGTCCTGGGGACAAGGACAACTGTGGAGCCCAATTTCTTCACCAGCCCACTTTCACAGTTTGAATTTGTGCACTTCATTTTGCATTTTATTTGATATTACAGAAAGATATGGTATGTAAGGCCCTGGGGAGTGTCTTCCCTAGTTTGTATAGAAAAGTTATTCTAAGTGAGGTTGGGAGGAGGTATGGGATGCAAAGCAGGTGGGGAAGAACAGTTTAATGCAGGGACGGAACAGTTTAATGCAGGTGCACATGACATTGAGAGAAAATAATAATTTTATAGCAGAAAGTACAGAGCTGCTAAACTTTCTGGGTCTTGAAGTCTTGCTGCAAAGTGTTTGAGAGCCACAGCTTCCCGATGGATTCTCTATAGCTATCCAAAATAGGATCTTCCGCTATTCCTGTGGTAAGTCCCCATTCCCTCATTCCATATTTCTACTTCTTCCACTTAATTCATGTCCTCCCACCTTCTGGCTGCTCTAACTCTGTGTTGCTTGCCCTGCTTCTCATCCCTGATGTACAAACTGTACTCATACCAGGTTGCAAATGCTCCATAACTGCCTCTGCCTCTAAGCACTTCTCTTACAACCTGTGCATGTCCTTGCACACTCCTTCATCACAGCATCCCTTATCTGCAACAGCTTGGAAGCCTGGAAGATGAAAACCTAGGGCTGCAGCTGCAGCTATGCTTCCCTGCAGCCATAGCTAGTCTCATGAGCTCTGTCTCTGATCTCTTGTGTGCTAGCCAAGGTGCTCAGACTGGGTCTGTGGTTGGCAATTCAGGCTCCCAGGATGGAGGGAAGCTGCGCTGTTTGTGCTGTGACCTGGCTGCCAGAAGAGCTCTGGTAGGAAGGCACTCTGTGCAGGCTGAGCTCTGGTACTCTGCTCCTCCCTTCTGCATGTTATCCTACATGAGTGTGCCTACAGTCAGGTGGTAGTCTGCCATGGGAATTCTGCTTTGTATATAGAGGCTTTTGTGGGGAAAAGTGAGGCAGAGAACAGCTGGGGAGAGTAGGAGCTGGTGTCTGTGAACTGCATTGGCTAGTCCAAATCCAGCTGGTGGCTGGATTTCCTTTCAGTGTCACCCAGTGACTTGGGGGTGGGATCACTGCTGAAGTCATTAGGCCATCCCATGGGTCATGTCAAAACATTTATCACTCACTGTGTTTTCTGATGTCTTGGGGTGTGAAACCTAAACTGAAACCAGTATATGGGACTTTTCATACAGTCAATTACCCTACTTTGGAAATTTTGACAGATACTATTTAAGGTATAGTTTATGTTATTTTTCCTTCTGTTTAAGGACCTATATAAAAATATTTTCATGGGGTGGCTTGAAAATTTGATCTGCAAAAACCATATTTTGAAGTTCGTATGCTTAATACCATATGTGAAATTTGCTCAGCAGTGTTTTACTTTAGTTATTTTCTGGTATACTGATACTGATCATAGGAAAAGAGCTTTTTCTTCTTTTAAGCAAACATCTAACAACCACACTAAAAATGTCAGAGTGCATTATTTTATTCCTTCCTCTACCTCCCTTATCACATCCTTTTCTTGCTATTGCAGTGCCTCCTTCAGTTAAACAGATAAGTAGACCTCTTCCACTGCTCATGCCAACATATATTGCTTGGTGTGGGGTTAATAGTTCACACTTGCTGCTGCTTTTCTAATGCCAAGTCAATATGAGCTTGTTCAGACTCTGTTCAATCCCTGTAGCTTCAGAATTTGAGCTCTATTACCCGCTTCCAAATGTGCACCTGCTTCTTGCATGAGCAAAGTACTTCTGCCAGGATGACAAGATCTCATACACTGAGCCATCCAGATCATCTTACCATAATCTCACAATAATAAATCTTTGAGAGAAACATTCTCTTCTAGAAGTCCTGCTAATGTACACTGTGTTCGCGAAGGAAAATGGTTTAGAGCTATGAATCATTTCATTAGAGTGGTATCATTTTTCCACAAGGGAAATTCAGAGAATTATTGATATGGAATAGCATGAATGAAATCTAGTCCCTTTGTTTTTCTTTATCATTATCTTAAATTTCACTGTTCAAAAAGATATTTTTGTTCAGTATTTCTGTTCTTAAAGTTTTGCCTGAAAGAAATTTATCCTTTCCATTTTGTGCCCTTTGGTTTTTCCTTTCAGTTATTTTTACTACCAATAAGGTCATATTTTAGTTCAACTTATTTATAGAATATTATTATTCTGACAGTTACACAGAATTTTTTTAATCCCACAGCAGGTCAGTAAAATGACAAAGCTCAGTATCAAGTCATCTGGGAAGACATGTTACTTGTAACCTTCCAAACTGATGGAGTGAATCCACCGGTAGATTTGCTTCTGCACTTCTTTTTCCTAAACCAGTACTTGGGAGAAAAGTAGTGTAGTGACTTGCTACACAGGCAGTTTTTCATTTTGTATCATTTGATCAGGCAAGCTGATTTTGCTGAAAGGCTTAATAAATATTATCTAGTGCCCTAATTAGCTGAATCAGTGAAAGTTGGTAAAGTTCCATCTGCAGAGGTTTGGTATAACAAATATATTACCCCAAGTATATCCAAGGAGATCCTGAACTGTGTAATAAAAATGACCAAGATCACTTCAGGGAATAGTAAAAGTTTTTTTGGTTTTCAATAAATGATTGATAATGGAACAGCAATTCAGAATTTAAGATTATGGTATTTAAATTAACCATCATAGTTTATGAAAAAGAACCATTTTTATATCCTCAAATAATTAAGAATCTGTGACTTAGTCAATTGCTATCTGAATAATTTTGTATCCTGGAACTATAAAACTTAAGGAAAATTGTGCAATTTTAGAAGAAAAATGCAAGAAAAAATCTTGAAGGAAGTGCTTCTCTGTAGAATGCACGCTTTCTGCCCTGTTACATAAACTTTTTAAGGAAAGTTTTTGCTTTGAGGATGCCCTGTTTCTTTTTTTCAGCAGATCTGTAAAATTACTTTCATGAGTTACATCTTCAGAGGTGTTTGCTGATATTCAGGATACCATATTGTTTAGTGAACATGCATTTATTCTGGTCAAATTAGTATTTGCCAGTTTTTTGTTTTGTTTTGTTTTGTTTTTTTGTTCCTCTCTTTGTCAATTCCAACTCTTTTTCTGGAGTCTGTAGGAGTATGAAAAAGGTGTCCTTTTCCTTGGCAATTGCTAGCATTGCACTGGCATTATTAAGTTTCTGTCAGTTTTTGTAACTGGAGTTCTGGCATGCTGCTATGGCTGTTAAAATAGGATTGATTAATGTGCTTTTCATTTTCACATGCTTGTGAACAGATTTACCTCCTAGCATTGGCTTTCATTTGTCCTTTTTATAGCTGATGCTAAACCACTTATATCCTGATTAATCCAATAGCTGTATCTAAATCAGAAAAATGAAAATAAAATTGGGTATTTTATTTAACTTGAGCTAAGAGCTAAGAATTTAGTCTAAGCTAGTTGCTTAGGGTGTCTCCCCACTTGCACATGGTTGGCACATTTGCTTTAGACAGGTGCCTTGTCCTGTTGAAATTTTTAGGTCTTGGGATGCTTAAAACATTGCCTGTAAACCAATCTACTGGCACCTAAATTTAATTCCCAGCTGTGAATATGTAATGCTGTGTTTAGAAAACTGACACCATTGCCTATCCAAAAGAGCTGTTGAAGGCATGTCTAGATTCATGAGTAAGGAACTGATATTTGCTGTGCTTCAGGGAAGCTTTTGTCTTATTGTTGCTGGTCAGATGCACAGGAGTCATAGAATGTTGTCTTTCACCATAGCTGGAACTAAAATAAAAATTAATAATAAACTTCTTGCATGTTTTCTTCAGTAATTTAGTTTTCTATGGACTTGAATGACTTAATTTCATTTGCTATTATCAAAATATTCGGAAATCTTTCTCTGGCTTTCTCATGTATGTGGAAATTCAAATCTTTTTGCCCAGCAGTTGAACTTTTTTTTTTTTTCTTGCAAAGTATGTTTTAGATATCTCATTTTGTCTTCTTTACTTGTATTTGTTGTAAGAATAATATTCAAATAATTCACATCAGTACATTTCTGTGTGCCCTCAATATCTGACATATGTAAACTATGAACAGAAGCTCTGTAAATAAACATTTTTATAGTATGTCCACTTAAAAGCGAAGTTCAGTGTTGGTTTTATTATTTTCTTTAAGATGCAGTAGATAGCACTGCATTTCTTAAAATTCCTGACCAAAACGTTTAAACCTCTTTTTCTTTTAATACTTTATGGACATATATCTTTAAATCCTTAGGCATGGAGGCATGATGTGTTTTTTTGTGATCTGAATACATGGACTTCTTTGGCATAATTGGTAATGCACAAATACCAATTGACTAAGGAAATATATGTATAAATATATATATAACCACAAAAATTATGCACATTCACAAAGACATAATCCTCTATATCAACGTATTTGCATATATGCTTAAATACAGAACATGAAAAATTGTTTGAAAATAGAAGAAAAAAATAGTTCAAAATCAGGAGAAAACACATGTAAGGTGACATTAGGAACAGAGAGAGATCTTAAGTGGTAGGTATATAAATGTCATATGTCTTTTGCTAACTTAAAAAAAAATGTTGGGAACAAACACTACTAAGTCCATGGTGTCAGAATGTATTGATAACCAGATGTGCAGTAAATATCTTTCACTCCTGAAGTACTTGCTACCAGACTTTACAAAGTAGTTTCAGCAGTGACTGGTCCTGTGTGTACTAGCCACTAGAGGGGGGATGAGACACATCTATTGTCATGAACCTTTGCAGATAATTGGTGGCAGAAGTCTTGAGATACTGCAAAATCTTCTTCATTTTTATCCTCTGTAGCGTATGGTTTTATAAGTCAGTCATCTGAAATCTTCTCACTTTGTGCCCTCAGGGTGTAATCCTCATTTCAGATTCACAGAATCACAGAAGAAGGTTAGATCTTTAGGAAAGGACCTTTGGCTATCTACAAAGATAGAGGCAATTTCCAATCTTAAGTAGGTATATTAGGCCTTCTAAGGGTCTGCAAGTACAGAGATTCTACAGCCTTTCTTGGCAAACCTGATCCAGAACTTGGCCACTAATATCCCTGGTTTACATTTTTTCCCTGAAATTTAATTGGAATATTCTTTGTCACAGCTTGTATCTTTTGCCTTGCAACTTTACATTGAGCACCACTGAGGAGACTCTATCTCCTCTACACCTTCCTTCTGATTAGCTGAATACTCTTGTAATACCTGTCCACTCATAGCCTTCTCTTCCTGATAGTGAGGAAACCAGTTCCTTAGAGTCTGCTGGTATGTCATCTACTCCAGACCCCTAGTCATTGTGGTAGCTCTCTGCTGGACTTGACCTGGTACATTAACGTCTTCTGGGAAGCTCAGAACCACCCTGAGTTCTCAGAGAGTGGATTTTCAAGTGCCAAACAGAAAGGAAGAACCATTTCCGTGAAACTGCAGGCTATGCTTGTTCCTATGGCCCAGTAAGCAAATTTTCATATCTGTCTCCTATTACTTGCTTCTACTTTCTATTTGATCCCTATTCTTCTCCAAACCTTTGAGCCCACCATGGCTTCGACTCCTGGCTTTTTTCATGTTTCTGTTCTCCATCTCTTATCACCTCCTCTCTGCCTGTGTCCATATTCCCCTCCCAACTATCTTCCTGCACTCTTCTCCATATGAAGTAAAGAAAATTCATCATTGTATGTGAAAGTTTCACAAACGTTGGTGATGTTGACAAGGAATAAGAGACATTTCAAGCAAGTGAAAAATAAAGTCTTTCAAAGTTCTTACATCTTACCACATTTTTTCTTAAAAATAAAGGCTTCCATTGACTGCCCTTGGTGATAGTTGCAAGCACACTGCTATGTGAAATGGAGATTGAGTACAACTGCAGAGATTGGATTTTACCATATTTTGCATTAAATTGTTTACCAGTTCTCCAGATCTTGATTCTTTGTTCTCAATGCGATGCATAGTGCTCTATCAGAAGAATGGTATTTATTCTTTCGAGTCATGCATAGAATAGATTTATGTGGATTTATAGTAGATTTATGTATGGTTTATATGGAATAGAACAAAAGGATTGCTGAAGTGAATGAAATGTTTCTAAGGCATTGAGATTCCCTGTAGTGTTATCAAAGCATTTATTTTCATTTTTTTCTCTACAGAACTCTACCCGTTTTCATGGCCACAGGTGAAGTGGCATTTTCCCTACTTTCCACACTGTGTAATCAAGCAGAAAATGTATTTCCAGGAAGAATGAGATCTGCTTAGGGCATAGCTTTAAGCTAATGGAAGACTTCTCTGAATATGATGCATAAAGGCATGTGAAAATGCTGTTATTTGAACATAATCTCTAAATATACTTGCAAAAATTGGTAATAGTACAAATTATCATTGCCAGATTCCATTAGAGGATTTAAATAATTCTGCCATAGTTTTAAGGATCCCAGATGAGTCTTTTAATGTACCTCTCACCTGACAGACTGCAGCATCAAGTCCTGAGCCAGGCTCTTTCAGTAGAAACACCAGGTAAATTTAGCCCTATAGTCTCAAGAAAAGAGAAGGCGAGGAATACAGGCAACTGAAATATTATCTATGTAAGTGGTTTAAAAATCCTTTTTAAAAGTGAAAATAAATTCTGTGATTGCGATGATGCAGCACAAAAGTAAATTGTATCAAACAGCACCTAGTCACTGTAATGAGAAGGAGTCTGAGTGACCTGTTTGAACCTGTGCTATGATGAGTGTGGAAGTTCATGGAAGTTTACTCTAGATGTTGATATGGGAAAGAAGTGAGGAAAAGAATACTAAATTTTACCAAAAAAAATTAAGAGTTGTCAGTCTAGACAGCCTGCTTGATAGGCTAAGCCAGGAATTCCCTTCTTCCAACATCTGATAGGATTCAGAGTTAAGTAATTTTTCTTTCCTTCTTATTTTTGAAATAAAAAGGAAATAAGGAATAAGACAACAGGATTGTTCATGTATTTGTGAGGGTTCAAGAGTAAGTGTTGACCCTCATATACTAAAACTTAGACTTTCTTTCAGTGGGTACAACAGCTATATTAGTGCTGCAGTCTGCAACTCAGAGCTCTGGACACTATTACAAAATAAAAAGTAGGTATGGAATTAGGAGGCATCTTTGTTCAGGTACATGAAATTTGGCAATGTGGAGTATAAGGAAGAAATAAAATTCTGCAGGTAAGTTTGAGTAAATTCACTTTCCAGCGAAAACAGCTGCGAGAGTTAACTTGCGTGATAAGTGTGCTGTGAAATTATGGGAGAACTGCCGTGTTGCTAGCATGTATCATTTGTAATCACTATTATTTCTACAGACATTGCTATGTCAGAAGACACCAAGCTGAGTGGGTGGTTGACACACTCAGGGGATGGATGCCATCCTGAGGGACATGGAGAGGATCATGACGTGAGTCTAAGAAAACCTCATGAGGTTCAGTAAGGCCAGGTGCAAAGTGGATTGCGCCTGGATCAGTGCAATCCCTGGTTTCAATACCAGCTGGGGGATGACAAGATGGAGAGCAGTCCTGCTGAGAAGTACTTGGGGGTGCTGGGGACTGTAATGGAAATGAGTACTTGGAGCCCAGAAAGCCAGTTGTGTCCTGGGCTGCATCAGAACTGTGACCAGCAGGTCAAAGGAGGCAATTCTGCCTCCACTTTTGAGAGATCCCCACCTGGGGTACTATGTCCAGCTCTGGGATCCCAAGCATAAGAAGGATGTGGACTGGCTGGAGCAAGTCCAGAAGAAGGACCCAGAGAAGGGCAGAGGGCTGGAGCACCGCTCCTGTGAGGACAGGCTGAGAGAGGTGGGGCTATTCAGCCTGCAGAAGAAAAAGCTTCAGGAAGACCTTATAGCAGCCTTTCACTACCTAAAGGGGCACTACAAGAAAAATGAAGGCTACTCCTTTTTATTAGCACCTGTAGAAACAGGACAAGGGATAACAATTTTAACCAAGAAGAGGGTAGATTTACACTAAATATCAGGAACTAGATTTTTACAGTATCAGTGGTGAAAAACTGCAACAAGTTGCCCAGAGAAGTGATAGATGTTCCATCCCTGGAAATATTCAAGGTCAGGTTGGGTGGGGCTCTGAGCAACCTGATCTAGTTCAATATGTCAATGCTCGCTGCAGAAGAGTTGGACTAGGTCACCTTTAGAGAACCCTTCCAAGCCAAACTATTCTATCATTCTGTGTTGCTGTTGTTATTATGGAGTAGGCATGAAGTTAACTCACATCACCCATATGAGAAATCTGAGCTCTTAACTTGTGGCTACATTTGCTTCTTAATATGTCAATTTGTATTGTGCAACCCACAAACTCACCAAAAGTACAAGTCTGAGCTGTTAAGGTTTTTTTATTTTTATAGAAATAGATTTTTGTTGAAAAACCGATAGTTTCTTTGCCCTTATAAGATATAAGGTTATAAATATAATCTTTTAGTTCAAGAAACCAAAGTGTGCACACAGAAATGTCTCTTATAAAAGTCTCAAGGTTATAATTCAGGAAAGTACCCACACATCCCTGTTCAAAAAGAAAGAAAGTGGTTAAGGACATCCTGTAAAGAATCTCTTATTTTAAGGCTGTGTTGATTTTGCATCTTCTAAGATGGATGGCTCAATACTTCTGCTTTTCAAAATGCAGTTGACGTCACTTTTTATAGAGGGCAAAATTGGAGCAGATAGATGAGAAAAAATTTGCATAGTCTTATAAAAGAAGACCTTCACAAAAATAGTCTATTAACTCAAATTGTGTCAATTCCATTATTCTAGTTTAACAACTAAATACGTCTCCTCCTTTAAAAGGCATTAAACTTGCATAGTTTTGTTTTTTTAATAAATCTCTTAAAAATTTATTTGTGATATAATCCTAAATGTCTGTGCTGGTTTTGCTGGGATAGAGTTAAATATCTTCCTAGGAAATAAGTTACTCTTTTTTTTCTCATTGGCAAGTGTTCTGAGTACATTCTTTTTTTGGATATACTAGTAAGTATGCTCAGTAATATTTCAGAGATAGGTGAGGAGTAATATTGGGCATTGCTAGGCTGCACTTATCCAACACTTCACGAGATATACGGTGATTAAGAGAGAAAGTGGCATTCAGGTTTACAATGTTATCCTCAAAAACTTACTCTGGAGATCTTGAACTAACAAGGTGTTCTAGCTGGCAGTCCTGTATTCTAAAGATCTTTCATTTTATCTTACATTTGCTGTTTACTTAGAACATCTAAATTAAAAATACTGCATCTTTGTGCATGTGTCAATCAGAGTATAACAATTTTTACACTTAAAACCCCACCCATTGTCGCATACAGATCGTAAATATTTTAGGTCAAAACCTCAATAGTTATAAACCAAGATAGAGTTGTAGAAATGTCCCATGGATGCCTTGAATTTTATCTGGTGAATGTTTTTTGTGTGTTAATCAAAGTACAGTATGCAGCTATTTTGATCATGTATTTTACTAGTTCCTCTAGGACTACAACAGTGATATGAGAACAGAAACTCCTTGTCAAAGTGGTATTTCTATTACCAAGCTGTCCAGATTTATGCTGTTTACTGCTGTAAGTAATAAAGATATCAAAGACTCACAGTGAGTATAGCATTAAGGTTCAATAAGGAAGTCATAACAATTTTGGAGAACCTTGTTTCTGGCAAGCTGAGATTGTATTTACTGTCTACCATGACAAGTCTTTTGTTCAGTAATGGTCTATTGCCCAAGGAAAAGATGAGCAAAAGCTATTATACTGAGGATCAGGTACTGAAACATTGCACATTTAAGGTAGGAGAATGTCTTGAAGGTGAGAACCTGTAATTCTTAGTAGAAATGCTCTGTCCTTTCCCAGTATGGGAAGACATTCCAACTGGGTCCCAGCATCCTGCTGGGTAAGACCAAGAATGCAACTTTCCTCCTGCCCTGTGTTGCCATATCCTGCTTTCCATAAGAAGGAGCCCTCTTAGAGGGTGACTGGGCCAGATGGGAGCCACAACTCCTGGCGATACAAAATGTAACCAGAACCTCAAAATGAGGCAAATTTTGGGTTTGGTCACACTAGAACTTTGCTTCTTAACTTCCCCTATAAGTCACTCCCCAAAAAATTTGTGGCCAAGACCGCTCCCTTGGTTGGCACCAATCCTCTTTTGTTACCATACTCAACCCTGAATGCAATTCATGGCTGTTTATAAAGTTTGTTATTCCTTCTTGAGAGTTTCCTGAAATAGCCTTGGAAAAGGAATTAAAATCTGGAATGGCTTTTTGCAATGTGGAAAGTAATGGATATTAAAAGCTGACTGACAGGGTGCTTTCCTGCCTGTTGTCAAAAGTAAATAGAAATTAAATTTAGCAGAGTTCATGTGTATTGCTACGCTAAGGAGCTCTCAATCAGTAGTAAAGTAGATAGGAACTGTCATCCCAATTTGCAGCGGAAGCTGCAACTTGATGATACAAATTTGCTTTCAGCCTGGCCTCCTTGACCTAGTCTAGTCCTCCTCAGATTCATGTGCTATTCCACACATAATAACACAGTTGCATTTAAAGACTTTCAGAGTTTCACTCAGACTTCCATGTTTTAGTAGCATCTTCCTTGCTTCAAATTAAACTGAGTTTCATTACATATTTAAGGTTTAGCTCAGGCAGCACTAAAATGCTGGTCTTTCTAATGGTGAAAGAGGTTTACTGAATCATTTAAAATTCTGATGTAGTAAATCATGCAGTTTTCCCTGTTACTGCACCTTCTGTAAAAAGTCACAGATATATCCATAAGGATGGCATTCAAATTTTCTTTTCACATCATGAGCATTTAGCTCATCATAATTTGTCCTGATAGCTGATGTTCCTAAATGAGAAAAGCTTTATTTCAGTTATTCAATGTTCAGAAGTAATTCCATAAGTGAGAAATGTATTTACTGAGGGAGCATATCTACTTGAAATAATGCATTGAAGAGCTTGTGAACACATTTATGATAATTTGGAGAAGGTAAAATAGGCAATTTGTCTCCCAGATACTGTCAAGTGAAATGGAATTAGATCCTTTAGGCTACTTCTCCATGGTGATTTTAAATATAAAGTTGGCTATGATTTTAAAAAGAAATTAAAGCTTTTGGGTTGTTTCACTCACATTTTATGAAGATATTCTAGGCTAGATTAACAACATTTTAGCAGACATGCTTTCTTTATTTTTTAAATTTTGGTTTTTCATTTCTATAGTATGACATCCTGATGCAAAACTTTAGCATTTGGAATTAAATATATTTATTTTAGCATCCTAATTTCTTTCTCTAGAAGCACTTTCAAGTACTTACACTCTCTGCTAACATTCAGCAGCAGCTTGCTCTGTTTGTTCTGTGGCAATGTGAAATTAAAAAGCAGCTTTGCAAGCAGCTTCCCCAGTAGATTAAAGGCAAATGATCCCATTTTCTGACGGAGCTTGGGTCATGTTGAAAAAGTGAGCTCTTAGTACCTCTTAGTACCTGTTGTAAAAGCATTTAATTTGATTTAAAAGGCAGCAAACAGAAGTAGTGCCTTTTCTTCTTTCTCCAGGTGGGCTCAGCTCCTGCTTCTGAACAGTGCTAAAAAGAATGACCTGAAGTCCAGACTAACTGATTCAGTAAAGCAGAAAAGCTTCTATGGCAGCTCAGTGCTGGCATTTGATCACTGGACTGTAGTGACTCAGTCATTCCACACAGCTAATTTAGTGTGTTTCTTTATTCACGTCACAGGAGATTAAGTGGAAGTCCTGACCAGTGCTTGCCTCCATAGTCAGACTGAACTAATCTGTATTCCTGCATGCAGAGAATGAGGTCCTGGCGTGTGATCAACCTTGTTAGCAACTACAGGGAAATTCTCAATGTAACCTGAAAGTCGGGAATTTTTGGGGATGGAAAGAGGGGAGATCATAAGCAACATTGCTTCTTGTTAGACGAGAGGAAGATAGTCCAATAAAAACCTCCTGTTTCAAGACACTTTGTATTAAATAGAAACACTAATCATCATAGTTTATTTTTACAGGACAAGATGTATGGCAGAGACACAATTCTTTTCAGTGAAGCAGCTGAGTCACTCAATTTTAAAGATTAATTTGGTTAGGAAAAGAAAGAAATTAAGAAGGAAGCTAAGCAATTAAAATTAAAGTACCTAATAATACAGATTTCAGTATGGCAGTGCAGGTATCAAATGACTTTCTGAAACAGTCTCCTGTTTTTACTAATAATAGTAAAGAGGGAAAAAAATACTCCTGTATTGCTTTCTCACACTTCTGTAAATTCTCTAGAGCTGTTGGTAAAGTCTGTTGTGCAACTGATGTATTGTAGGCAGCAATCTTGCGAGGAATTCTAGGGCAGGTTTTGTGGTGACAGGTCAGGTGAACTCCTTTGCCATGCACTAGTGTGTCACTGCTGTGATACTCAGTGGTTGTTAACTGAGGATGGAGTGGCACTCTGTGCAAATGTGATCATAAATATTTCAAGACACACTAAAAAGCCCAAGAAAACAGCTATTCTAAAAGTGAGATTGTTGATCTTTAGCAATTCTTAACATCTTCTCTCTTCTGCACTTGTATTTGCAGCCTCAATGCTGTGTTTGGTGCTTAACATAATTTTTGCCTTTTCTTCTTCTATTTCCAATTTCAGTCCCATGTTTAATGTGGGTTTTTTTGTCCTTTAAGTATTTTTTTTCCTACACTTATAGCTGAAATTTAGTCAAAGAGTGTGTAGACTCTTTCCTATGATCACTCCTAAATATTTTATAAAACAATCATAATGAATTGTCCCTCATTTTCTCTTAACTGACTGCAAGAAATAAAAGAAGAGCTAGATAAGGAAGAATAACAGTAATGCTGACCTATGGTTCTCTGATGAACCTTTGTGACCTGATTGTTGTTAGTGGCCTTTGCCTCAGTTCTTAAATATTTTGTGTTTAAAATCTAACTGCATCCCCATGAATTTATAGTGGTATGTCCTTCAAACTATTGAACTATGTAGTTCAAACAAGAAATATTCTTGTGATTCTTGGCACATTTGAAGGGAATTTTTTTTAATTATAGTTGCAGTCATATTTTATGTCTGGAAATTGCTTAAATTTGAATCACTACTGTTGTAGGTTTTACTGTCTAGAACAACAAAAATAGAACAAACTTCACTTGATAAGGTGTTCTGTATTAAAACTGTGTCATTGATCTCAGGGAAAAAATGGTTATTGTTCCTAATAAAGGAGCTTGCAAGTAGTCTGGGAAGTATTTCATTAAGTACTGACCCAAAAGCTATTAATATTCTTTTGTCTTCCTTGACAGGCAAATTTTATCTCACAGCAAGTGCAGTGCTCTTCTTGAGCCCCTTTTATGATGTGACTTCACTGCAGTATTTGTCAATTTTGGGAATTATGGGAATTTTTTGCCATTTGTTCGGATGTTTTACCTAGGCTCTAGCCTGTAATAGACTGAAGGGTAATGAGAGAAACAAACTCTGTCCTGAGTATACTGAATGACATCATCTTATATAGAAAGGGGAAATATAATATAAAACTGTGTATTTATAAATCTATGGTCATTTAGGTGTTTCACTTGTGATTCAAGCCTAAAAAGAACAGCTTTGGTAATTTATTGATGAAATAGTTTAACAGAATATTTTAATATGCATGTAGTGTCACAGCTTTGGATGGTAAATGGATTTTTCTAGACTACATTTATCAAAATGTAGAAACATGGACAGATGTGGTGTACACCAAAACCTTTAAAGCCGGAAACACTGTAAGAAGAGAATGATTGATAATACACTTTTTATCTCAGACTGTTAGTAACCATTCATAGGTGAATAAAATTTTCTGAAATGAAGCCACAAGATTAATATTGGATTACTTGTTTTTTCAAAATGGTGAAGATGATTTCATCTTATTTATGGAGCAGCTGGCTCTTGAATTATTGGATATAAACATTAACAAAATACTCTATTCACACTGAAAAACCCTGCATACTGTCATAATAGCAATCTGGATAAGACTGCCATCCATAATTTCAAATGAATGGATAGAAAACAATTATTTTGAAGTTGCTGAGCTGCACAGTAAGAGAGAATCCTGCTGAGGCGAACAAATGGTGAAGATCCTCTACGGAAAACTCACATGGAATTCATTTTTCCAACCACAAGTTCAAGCAGCTAACAAAATGCTGTGACAAAGACATAGAATAAGCAGATCAAACCTATGTTCCTTCTTCCTTCCTTCCTTCATTGTTCCAAATGAAAGCTTTTTTTTTTTAATTTAATTTCTTCTTTGAGGCGTCCATGCCAAGTAAATACTATGATGAAAAGATAGACATGCACCAGTGTCAAGTAGGCTTTCCCAGTCCAACTTGGACAGCAGGACTCAGCAGCAGTGTCGTGGATGGTTCCTTACAAACCTGATGGTTGTGGTGACGTGCCCATGTGCTGTGAAGGTGTTACTGAACAGCATTCCCATGAGTCTTTCAGAGTGGTAGCACTGAAGGTGAGGGAGTACCCTAAACTGGAAGGAAGAACTTCTTCAAACTATCCTGCATCTGAGGACCTGGGTACTGGAATGCATGACAGATCCCAAGGTTGTGCTCTTGACCTGCCTTTCTCTGTAGATTTACTCAAAGAGAGCTTGTAAAGACTGACTTCTTTACTTATGCACCAAAACTCAGTGGCCCTATCTTTTCTTTTGTGAGGCATGTTTTCACAGTAATTTTCAAAACTGAAGTAGAAATTCATCAGAGTAGATGAATGGATAATTTTTATCCACATGGTCATAAACCCCTCCAAAGAACACATGCTGCATAATGAAGCATGACTTCTTTTTGGAAACTGTGTCTTGGTTGTTTCCCACTGCTTTGTATTTTATCTTTACATCTAACCCTTCTGTTTTTACAGGCCTATAATTCTCATGGGACCTGTAACAGTTGATGTCACGTGCACCAAATACCAGGCACAGTACCAAGGCCATGCCCCTTGTACTTCCTCGTTCCTCCACGTCTCAGAGTATTTCAAAGTGAAAGCAGTCATTTTTTATGTTTGTAATGCTTCCAGAGAAGTCATTTGCCTTCCTGAAAATGTTCAAAAATTTGCATTTTACAAACTTTAGCATAACAGTCAATGCCCCTTCATAAGCTATGTGTTGTCACCAGCTTTCCAGTATGACACATCACACCCATTTCACTGTTAAAACTTGTCAACAATGGCTTCTACCCTTTAATTATGCAAAAAAAAAAAAAAAAAAAAAACAATTCAAAAAAAAGGC
>WBNO01023000.1:0-158985 GCA_013400575.1 Peucedramus taeniatus
TAAAAATGTCTAGCTGTCTCTTAAACCCATTCAAGCTATTTGCTTAAGTGACCTAACTTGGCAACAACTCTACAGCATTTGGGCAGGCCTGAGTGACATAATGCTGCCAGAATCCCCTGTTTATTTTTCATGTTGCCTGCAATCCTGCCATGCTGGGCTAGGCTGTAGCAGATAAACAAGTCCTGTACAGCCCACAGGAACCATACATGGAAAACTCAAAGCTACCAGAAGTGGCAATGCTGACTCAGCATCCAAAATGCTTCCCATGAAATAACTCAGGAGCTGGCCTCTTTGGAGCTTGTGCTCATGGAAGAGCCATCTCTGGGTGGAGTTCTAAATTGGCTTCAGCCTGTGTTCAAGAACAGATGGGAGAGTTTCTGCCACTCTGCCATCTAAACTTCTCTTCACTAAGCATATTGAAGCACCTCCTGTTCCCAATTGGCAGGTAGCTAATTTTAAACTTGCATATAGTCAAGTAGTAAAGATTTTGTAAAGATTAGCTGGCTTTTCTGCTGTTTATAACTTTTCTTAGGAATGACATTCACTTGCTTGTTCCAACTCTATGGCACTGCATTTGGGTCACTCACTATGGTTCCTTCCTCCCTGGTGAAAGACCAGCTTCACTCATCTGCTCAAACCTAGTGTAACTCTGCCTCCCACTGGAGTTTACAGTGGATAATTTGTTTCCCTGTATCTATTCTTAAATTGCTGTTACTGATGCTGCTGAACACACACTACCCCACAAGAGGCAAGTTTCAATTGATGCAGCTGATGCTGTGTATTTATTCCTATCAGTCCCACTCAGTGCTTTTCACACATTTTTGCTTGGCAGCACCCCCAGTTCCCTATGTGGGACTGCACACCTCATAGCACAGTGAACTGAAGCCAGGGAGCTTGTCATCACATTTTCCTAGCTACCTTTCCTGCATCCTGGGAAAGATCCCAATCTGAAAATCATAATCACAGAATGATCTTTATCAGAGGGCACGGATCCTCATCCACATGCACCATTACATGTGTACCAATGGTTACACACAATGCCTAAAGCCTTAAAGTCACTGAAGTAAACACTGCAACATCCAGCCTTCAGTCTTTTGTTGCAGTTCATACTCTGGACCATGTTGTGAGCAGCCAGTATTATTCTTCTTCATCAGCTGCCTGAGAATTTATCAACTGAACTGCAGCAGCGGGAAGGCAGGAATAAAAACCTCCAACTGTAACTTTTCTATATACACTGTATTCTTAGGTTACAAAATAATCCTACATATTCATAAATGTAGCCTCACTAAGGCAAAGGGACCATTGATATGAAAACTTATCTGGAATATTAGGATCTCTTCAGTTCTGGTTATTTTTAAGATTCTGTGAATGGCGGGCACATGGAAAAATCCCTTTGGTCTTGATATAAATCCCATTCTCATAAACATTTGAAAATGCTCTTATTCCAGTTTTGCCAATAAGAACAGACATTTAAAGCATGTAGGAACAGAATCAGGTTTTTAATGAGCCTTTTTTCTTCTCTCTAATTACTTTTTGTAGCACTTTAAATGACGGGGTTCCTGTTGTAACCCTTCTGCAATATCTAAGAGACTATTGTGATTTGATTTTTTTGTTTAATATATTTTGAGCACTGATCATGTATTTTATATCTGATGTTGCTATCCATCTACAGGCATGCACCAGTTTGTTTTTTCCTCCTGTTCTTGGGTGCACCCATGACTGGTAAGGCATGTGGCCAGATCCTGCTCTCCCTGGAAAGCTTAGTTCTAGCTCATTTGATCTGTAACAAAATTTATTTTCCATTTTCCCATCTGACTCCTTCAACTGCTTAAGGCCTCTATGTGTACTAAGTTGTGCTGACTTTTGATGATTTCTTCATCATCAGGCTGTATACAGAATGTTCTGTATTCAGAGAGACATATGCAACAATGCAAAACACATTTCTCTGTTGAAGAGTAAATCTCAGTTTGTGAGACATTATTTGCCATAACATCAAGCTTTTCCCAGAAACTGCCTTTCATTTCACCCTGCATTTACATTCACTTTGCCCTTCCTCAGCCTGGCAAAGCTCGAGTTCCCTCAGCAGCTTGATATCAGCTAATGCTATATCAAAGGATGATAAACCCCATTTAACTGTGCATAGGGGGATATGAAAGCTTTCAAGAAGACTAACAACACATAGCTGGGAGTCCACTGCCACAAGCCTGAGCAGCCCCAGCCTCCCCACATCTTTCCCACAGTTGGAGAGCTGCAGCTGGTGCCACCCCTTACACTCAGCCCAGCCATCCCAGGATGTGTCGCTGCTCCCCCGTGTGCAGCTGTGGCTGCTGAGCCAACGTGGGAGCAGCGACCAACCCAACCAAGGCTCACACACTCTGCCAGCTCATTGCACTCAGACAGCTGGAGATTACACAGTGAACAAAAAGAAAGACAAACCTACAAGAGAAAACTGAAGAGAAGTCCCCAAGCAATGGCTGTATTGGAGTATTGCTTCTCCTGCATCCACACCATAATTTTTCGCTTGCTTCTCTGTGTCTAAGTATTTTAAAGCAGAAATCTGATCTGCCCATTTGGGTTCAAAACAGGCCAAGTTCCTGCTGTAGCATTGCTTGTGTTTGGTATCCAAATTGGCATGGGATGGAGGCTGCCTTCCACAGCAGGGGATCTGAACACGTCCTGTTATTTAAACATCTTGTCCACTTTCACGGAGAACTGACTGTGGCTTCACATCCTGCACAACCCAACTGCCATGGGCTAAAAGCAAGGGACAGCCTGGGAGAAGGGAATAGCTTTCACAGAAGAGTTGGAAATAAGAGAGGAGAGGCCGACTGTGCCTGGTTGTGACATGCTTTTTTCCACTGATGCTGGCAGATAAATCACAGCCCTCTCATATCCCCACGGCAGGTGTGTACAGAGCAGCTGTTCCTTGGGCTCTGTTGCCCTGTAATGGCACATGTATGTTCTACCTACACCCCTGCCACAGCTGCTGTGAAATAAATCTTAACCCATTGGAAGGTGGATTCCCCCATTGTGTCATGGGGAGAGGTATTTTCATGGTGAGAGGATGGGAGGAAGTAGGGCTTTGCAACCAGAAACATGCAGAACAATATTCAAAGTCGCAGTCCTGTCTTGCCATTCAGATGTTTCCAGAGACACCAAACCACTGCATACCAAACTCAAGGCTTCTCATTCCCACCAGACAGGCACCGCATGAGGAAAGGATATGTGCTCTGTTTAACCTCATTTATTCCTTAGCAACCGAAAGCTCCCTGTATTTTCCCATCTTGGGGGCTTATGTGTGGATCCCCATTCAGTGACATTCTCCCACCATGAATGATTAAGGAATCTGAATCTTTAAAAATTGCCAGATCCCATTTCTATTCCTAAATACAGCCTTATAGAGACAGATAAGCCTGGGAGGCCAGGAGATTTTAGTTAATGATCCTTTTTATGGGGCCAAGAAGCAGTGCTATGAAAAGGAGGTCTGGGGCCATTTCTCCCCTCTGTGCTGGCGCTTGCAGAGATTTATGCAAACATTTTTTTGTGCTTTACCTAGCTGTGCTGTGCTTGCTGGGAAAGCAGCTAGGGTCTTGCCCTGGGATGTATGGCCCAGACATGTGCCAGGTCTTGGAAGGTATGTTCAGCACTGGCCAGTGCTAATGGGAAGTGAGGATTAACATCTTAATCCCTGGTGTAGCTGTGCCACCAGCAAAGCCAAGGCAGTGGGCAACTACCTCAAGGTGGAATGAAATTCAAGACTGGTTTGAAAAGGCTCCTCCTGAGAGAGCTGCCCATAGCCTTGCCTTCCTATTTTGGGAATGAGTGGGATTTTGCCTCTCATTCATCAGTAACATACTTTTATCCTAATGAGGGCAAGTGTGGAGGGGTAGCTTCTTAGCAAGCTCTGTGCTGTGCAGGATTTTCCTTGCCTAATACAGCTCTTGAGGACAGGTTTATTTGTGTGATTTACTTCACATACCTGCAATATTTTCTTTCCTGCACAGGGCTGAATGTACCTGTTTAAATTTATGCTCAGGACCAACTCAAAAATCAGTCCACTACACATAAGGTACGTAAGTTTCAGTGTCTCATTACCTGTATTTTCCTGTGAGAGGAGGTGGGATGATAAACCAAGGAACAGCAGAGAAGAGCCATGGAACATGGAATGCCCTTAGCAGTGCTGCTTGACCTTAGAACCTGCAGGCTTAGGGACAGGGGAGTATAACCAGCAGAGTCAGCAGCTGGAATTCAACTGCCCCAGCAGGAACTGAAAACAAATGAACAGACTAACTGAAATATACCTTCCCCTGATCTCTCTCTGAATCAACACTGTGCTGTTTACAGTAGTGTATAATAATATTGAATCAAGATTTGCATGGGACAATTTCTATGCCACGGCACATGATAACTCTGCAATAACTTTTTTTTTTCAGTGATGCAAAAACATTTACTTTAATGATAATGAAAATAAAGTCAGTAAAATCCCTTTGTCCTGTTGTTTTGATCAGATAAACCATATCTACCAACTGTTAGAAGGAGGATTAACTTGGGTTGACATTTTTTTAATGTACTATGAGAAAAGCCCTGGGGCCAAAACATTTACAGGCCAGGTTTTAGTGTATGTTGATCTAATAGTTTCGCTGAAGAAAATGTCTTTAGACCTGGCAGGTGTGTATTGGTTTTCATTACTTCAAGTGTCTACTAGCAAAGTTTTAATTAACACAGTTGTACACAAAATATTTTCAGTGGTGCAAGAGTGAGGAATGTGGGAGCAGGACTCCTGGGCCCTCTTTCCAGTTTCTGAGCTGGGCACGGTAGACAGGACTGTAGTAGTCTTCCCATGGCTCTCAAATTGGTAGGACAAGTTCTCCTCTGATATCCAACCATGCCTCTCATGTACTATTTGCAAGACCCCAGTCCTGCTGTCGGGTACTGAAGAAATGGTCTCTGCTATGGACTATAGGGAAATACGGGAGCAAGGAGATGGACAGACTTGTCTGAAGTCTCCCAGGAAGCCTGGGACAGAACCAGCACAGGCCCCCAGGTGTCCCTAGACCGATTCCCGTGACCTAACCATCCTGAGCTGGCCATTTGCCTCTCCCCATTCCGCCTGGGAGACGCCCACTTTTGAGAGCTATGGAAGAAAAGGGAACAAGCTTAGCAAGCTGCTTACCTACTACAAACATAACAGGAGAAAACACAGCATTTGCTTTGCCTCTTATCAGAGACGTTAGGCCACAAGAGATAAGGTTATTAGCAAAAACATAGCCCTGGTGCTCTAGTCAGATAGCAGAGGAGATAGACCACTTATCTTATCAGCTCCTTTATGAAGTCTCCCTCACTGTTATTATAATTTTCTGATAATATTATATACAAAATTGATAGCATTTTATTTTTCCTGGACAGGTTCTTTTCACTTGCCCTTTTCTTAACAGGTTGTCTTTTTTCCTTTTCAAGTAAGCGGACTTTCCCGATGAAGTCCTAAGTTTGGCTGCTCCGTTTTGTCTCTTTTAGATCCACTTTATCCCAATTTCAGATTGCTTTAATTGCGCTTCTTTTACAGTCCTTTGTCTTCCGTCGCCTCTCTTTCAACTGAGATGCTGCTCTGTCGATAGGTTTTTGACAGTGAAAACAGTACATGGGATGATTTGTACTTCATCCAAAACTCCATTCTTTGTCTGATGAGCATTTATCATGGCTGATATTGTCCTTTTGTGTACTTGGGAAAGAGCAATTTCATTATTTAACTGTGCATTTCCATGGGATCCCCTATGACTTTGTCCCTCTGCAGCATCCTGAATGTTATGTAAAGGTTTGCTTTTATTAAATTTAATGAAATTGAAAGAATCAGTGATCATCAAAGAGCTCTCTGGTGACTGACTTGTAAAGGCAAGCTCCTTAAACAGTCCCTGCTGTAGGCTCATTTTTTGGACGTTAAGGTTCACAACTCTGAGAATGTAAAAGCACCTTCATGCAGACAAAAATTAGTCCCTAAATTATGAAGTGCTGATCCTATACCTCTAAAATTAGTGAGAGATTAGTCACAAGTTTCAAAGGGCACAGGGTCAGGCTCTACCAGAAAAACACAGTCACCCTGATTTATTGTGCACATTTTCACGAGACAGCCTTTGAGATGCAGCGAGGATCTCAACATGGCCAGATGAAATGGTATGTAGAACCCCCTCCTCAGAACCATCTGTATGCTCCTTATTGTGTCCTGCACAGTCAAGCTGAAAATTTGGGTTGTTACCATGAAGATTATAACTAATTTCATACATATGATTTTGAAAGAGATCACTTTACAGGGCCTTTGCACAGGGATTACTAGCAATCCTCCTTAAGGGGTGATCTCAAAAGTTTTTTCTCAGTATGATAGATTGATTTTTCTTTTGGCCATTTGTGATGATTAAAGCAGAGATCTTGACAGGTCCTCCTACAAAGGGTCAAGTCCTGCTCCTGGAAAGATGGGAGTTGGCATCTGGTAGCCTGAAAGTGGGACAGGCATTTTAAAATCCAAACACTTGGCCAGGCATTAATTCAGACTGTCTGGATGGGACGACGTTTGTCTGCCCGTGTGGTTCTCATATGCATTGTTTCCAGGAGTTGTCCTTCCTAGAATAACATAAATCTCTGAATGATGCTGTTTGGCTGCCCTAAGAGCACCTCAGTGGAGCAGCGCATGTTGTCTTAAATAATTTCCAATTCCTTCCTTTCTGTGGTGTTATAAAGCCTTGTGTACGCTGCTCTGGCAATGGGCCTCTGCCTTGGAGGCTGGCGAGAGGCTGCATTATTGTGCTCCTTAGGGATCAACAGCTTGGCACATTGTTGTGTTTTCTGAATCTTCATCAGTATCTACTGCAACGTTTTTCTTCTGTGATATCCAGATACATTTAAGAGCATGTGTGAGTCCAATACTCGTGGCAAACTTAACATTAACTGAAAAACACAGAGAAAGATTTTTTTTTTCTATGTCAGCTGAGTTTTTCATTTCTAAATCAACAAAGGGCCAGGCCCTGCCCAAGAGCAGAGCTGGGCTATTCTGTTGCACTGGCTGCAGTGCCCAACCATGCACTTTACAATCCAGCCTGCTTCCTTTTCCATTCCAGAAAAGTCATGCAGCCCTCAAAAGCTTGACTTTGACAGTGGACGTGGTTTCTCTGTAAGTGCTGGTATAATACTGGATCATTTTGTCTGTGTTTCATATGAAGGGCTTATTTATGAATAACTAAAGAGAGTGTAAATGCTTAAAGTCATGCATTTTATACCTATAAATATGGTATATTGTGAATGGGTATGACCAGATGAGAGGAAGTTGTCACAGAATGTTTTGGAGGGCTTCTTCAACACTACTGCAATGACTAACCATCAACTGCCTGATCTGTCATTTAGTAACAACTTACTTTGGATGTGTAAGGGGAAAAGACAAAATACAACTGGATTTTCTTTTTGGTGATAACCTTGCAGTCTGAGCAATCCTCTATTCTAACTTGCTGGATCCCCTCTAAGATCCCAAGACACACAAATAGGAACAACAACGCGTTTCCGTTTTCACAGCCCAAATAAAAACCCTGCAGCAAAATAAGTCTGAAACACCAAGCAATTTAGGGTTTCAGACAGAGACAGAAATCCAGATAACCTGGAACACATAGGTCAAAACTGACTTACTAAATTTTTAGACAGATCTGAGACAATCATACATTTCCTGGTTTGAAAGTGTAAGTAGACGTGAAGTGACATCCAAAGAAGACATCTGAAGTACAGTGCAAGTCCTTTAACTGTCAAAATTATTTATTTACCTGACAGTGATGCAACATCAAAGTTTCTTAATACAAACCGAACTACAGATCTCTTTTCACTGAACAAAATGGTAGGAGAGGGAAGCAGAGTGGCACTACTTGGTGGAAGAAGAAGCCAGCAGCAGTGGGTGCCAGGCCAGCTGCCTTTTCTCTGGGGCAAAGGAGTTGAGGGTCTTGGTGTGAAAATGCACCCACACAATCCCTGTGAGTCCATGTTATTTTGGTCTCTAGTGAAAGCTGAATCGCTTTGACTCAGCTGCAGAAGCACTTAGGAGTTGTGTGGGAGTCCCTCAGAACACATAACAAATCATGGAGTAACAAAGGCAATTAAAAGGTAGTAATATGATACACGATTTAAGAACATGGATTAAATATTGAATTAAGCCCTACTCCTCATTCAACCTACAGCCAGTCTCTTTGCTATAAAATGGCACTGAGGGCCAAATTCTGCTCCTGCTTTAATGGGAATGAGGAGGAATTGCTATGGAGTTATGTCAGAACAAGCCTGAGATGGCGAGAGGAGCCTGAAGCCAGGGCAGCAATGCGGTCAGGGCATGCTCAGGAGGGGATGGGGTGGACAGAGCTCCTGACACAGTTGTCAGTGTAGGCAGACAGGCCCTAATTGGTCTGATCTGATGGCTTTTTCCAAAAGCTTTGAACTTTGCACAGGATGCCTTGGGCCTGCCTGCAGGAGCCCTGCTCTGGTGGGGAATTAGCACAATGGCTGGGCTGACCTCCCCCCACCCCAATTGAATTTTATTATCTAATGGGCAATGGTTGGTGATGAATGACTGACAGGTGTGATCAGCTGATGGGAATGGCTGGGGATGGCACACATGCACTGCGATTTTACCAGACTATAATGTGTTCTGCAGTGGGCAAAGGATAAAGCTTGTAAAACATTTGTTTTAAGTCTTAAAATATCAAATTCCTCATAACTATGGGCTTCCTAAAACTGGCCCTGGTAATTACAAGTGTTGAGCCATGAATAATTTCACGCTAGGAGGTGCATTAATTTTAACCTACTCCCTCCTCCTCCACACATTGTGAAAGCACATTACCAGTGAGGACAAGTTTATGATCTTATCCAGGACAACTGGTGCAATAATATGAAATGAAAACCAAGACAAAAATGTCATTGTCTGTTCACCCTGTACAAAGGGATCCTGCAGAAAGCTCCCTTTGCAGTTTCAGACTAAGAGTGCTCCAAAGGTGCGAGTAAGATTTATGGAGCCTTTCCAAGCGCATGCCTCAGACCCTGTCAGATCTGACTGTCATCAGCCTGGTGTCTAGGGATTGTTTCAAGGAACAGGGAGGAGTTCTGACATCCCTGTCTTTTGACTGTCCCTATGAAGGTTTTTATTTAAAATCTTCAATCATGCTTGCACAAAAATCCACTGAGACCTGGGACCACGTTGATCCCAATGTGGCATGCTTAGTCCCAAAGCAATCACCTGCAGTCTGGACTACTTGAGTTTCTAATCTCACTGTCTTTAAGTTCAAGGCAGTGGCATAAGGATGTATTTGGCAAGCCCTCCCTGTTTAACATCTACATGTTTCTGTCTGATCACATTTATGACAGCAACCCCATAGTTTCACAACTCACTCAGAAGTTACACCTCAGTCAGAGAGGAAACAGGCAAGTCTGGCTGGAGGAAAGATCAGAGATTTCTATCTTGGGCAGGGCACCCCACAGAGTATTTGCCATTCAGGCTGTGTTGAGGCTGCACTGTCAACACCATCCTCAAGAAGGATGTAGAATACAGATGTTAAACACCAATTATCCCACTAAAGATCAGGTAAAGTTAAATAATGGCAAGGGTGTGATGCTTAACATTGAACAAATTAGGGATGATATTCTCTCCTTAAGATTCCCAGGTGCTCTTGTGGTAGCTCTCCCTCACCTTGTACTACATCAGATTGTGTGTGCTGTTACAGCAATGCCGGGTTGCGAAGTAAAAAATTGTCTTGATGCAGATTTGAAAGCCTTGGGGTTTGCTTCACAAACTCGGTGCTAACATGCTGACAATGTCATTCTCAGTTGCTTCTCAGTCCCTTTAGAGTGAGCTAAATAACTTGAGCTAAATATATAGGCAGTCCTGGTTTATATCAAGACATCACAATTCACAAGTCATTAATGTTGTTGGGCTGCACAATGTAGAATTTAATTTCTATGTCTCATCTATGATCCTAAAAAATAAAATCTTTGGGCACATTAATGATTGTGCTCTTTTTGTCCTTTATAATAGCATAACAGCACTGAAGCCAGGTATAGGCTATTTTCTTGAAATTTTTCATGCTTCCTTTTTACTCTATAAGAAAAATGTATCAGTGTGTCACTACTATTAGGATGAAATTTTCCTCTGGAAATCAAAGCACAACGAAAACTCTTTATCAGTTTCCCCATTCTCTTCAGAAATCTGTGGTAGCAGATGCCTTAAACTCTCTCGTGGGTGAAGGGGAAAGGTTGGATTACTGAAAAAACAAGGCAGGCTTCAGAGTGTGGAGGAGGCATTAGGAACTGCTTAGGATCTCAAACCTGCAACACCTTGAACCCATCACCAGCCAGAACCGTGATGGATGGGAGAGGATAAAGGGCAGTCTAGCTGACCCATGATGCCTTCCAGTGCCCTCCAAGAAACAAGAAGAAAAGAGATTCTTATCACTCTGTGAAAGAACAGAGGGGAAAATTATCATTAAAATGCCTTCCTAATAAAACTAACAAACAGGAACTTTTTTTCTTTCAAACTCCATTCTCTTATCCCTTCCCTACAAGCTTCAAGATGGCCATGACTTGAAGAATTTTAGTCTTTGAGTGAACCTTTCCTAAGTAGAGGTCACATCCTTCTGCCTAGACTTTAGCTTTGTTAGACAGTCTTCTTTGTAAACCTCAAGAAAAGAAATAATTTTGTGTACATCTTTACAGTCAGTGCATCGAATCACTACGTAGAATTATGGTAATACACAGAACTAATACAAGTAACAAAATTATGTATTTGTGAATGTGAACTCATATCCCACATCACCTGCCAGAGAATCACTGATGAAACATTAATGAGTCACTTTATTTCTCTGTTTGCTTTAGGTCTGGGAATTTGCTGTCTCTTTGTAAAGTGCTCTAGGATGACGTCAAGTAGTGAAGTTAGGTGTGTTATGGAACCACGGCAAGTACAGACCTTGTAGCAAAGAATTTAGAGTACAAAGTTGGTCATTGGAACTTAATTTCCTGTGATTGCCTTCCCCATCGATATTTGCAGCCATGCATGTTTGTGCCTCTCCCAGCCAGCCAAAGAGATTTGCAGAGCTCATGAGAATCTTTAGGAGTCAGATCTCCCCAAAAGTGGCATGATGCTGCCAATGTGCTTTTACACAATATCTTCCTGGTGGTCCTAGGGGCTGGTAGGACAAGGCTGTAAAGCTGAGTGGATCGCAGGTTCAGTGTCCAGCTACAGGGCACCTTGCAGGACTTGAAGTTCTGGAATCAAGAAATGACCTGTGGAAATTCACTTGTTATAGCCAAACACCCTACCCACATGCTCTCAGCAGACAGCTGGGGAATAGAATCTCTTTTTCCCTGCTCCCTGAAAGCTGCATATAGGATTTGGAGCAGGAGGGCTTGGAAACCATTTTTTAAAGTAAATACTAGGATTCTGAGTATTTGGGGAATCTTACATATATTTGATTCTTTTCTGAATCCTGTGGGGCCAGTCTCAAGCCCAGGAACTGCTTAACAGCCAGTGCTGAACCTGTGTCAGGCAGGAGGGATAGTAATATAGACACTGTGTCTTTCTTTTGGCTATGGAGCTATAAATGTTTCCCAAAAGCTGCTGTGATGTGGTGTCCCAGGCTTTACCTACCACAGGACATTGCACTACCTCCAAGAAACTGGTTTTGGATGTGAAAAAAAAATTCAAGTTACATAGACTTGCTGGCAGAAGACTTTTCCATGTAACTAAACCATCAAAACCAGGCTCTTTGGCCTCTGTGCTGTCCATCATCAGCCCAGGCATGACAGCTCCTCTACCTGGAAGAGTTGCTCCAGTGAGCCAGGGCAGAGGGGCTGACATCAGACACTATAAAAAATGTGTGATTTAAGGAGTGCCGTGCATCACATGGCTCAGGCCTTTAAAACAGCCTTGCTGCTGAGTGCCCAATGTCCTGAACTGCCCCAGATCTCTTGTAAATCTTGCATCTTCTCCTCCAGAGCCTACTAAGTTCCCATGATCACTGAAGGAACAGGGGTAGTTTGGAACCTTTCTGCATTCAGGGTTTATTCCTAATCCTGTTGATTCCTATCTCACAATGACATAGCTTGGATCCCCCAAACATTCCAGTAATTCCTCCCTTTTGAGCAGGCAGCTGAGGCCCTTCCTTGGCAAGCAGGCATCCCACATTCCTGGACTCAATTCCCAAGCTGTCTTGCCCACTTTTCAGGAATGGCTCCCTGCAGGGACCTATTTCCTTAAGGATGAGAGGTTTTCATACCCTGGCAAGCTTCCCACTTCCTATCATCACATGTATCCTGTGCAAAGAGGGAGCAGAGAAGTGCAGGTTTCTTCTCGGTTGTTTTGAGTGCCCAGACACCTCAGGATGACAAGCAGGTGCTTGCAGAGTGTGTGGTCCCTTGCTCCAAGCTGGGACACTGCTGGAGGGCTGCTAGGGGTCCTGGGGAAAACTCTGCCTGAGCTGTGACAAAGCACAGGGAAGAGCCTTTCAGACGTGACACATTAAACTCAGGGGCCTGCTGAGAGGTGTTCCCAGCTTTGTGGCAGAGACCAGCTCCCAGCACTGACAAAGTTTATGCATGAGAGCTCTGCTGCTATATGAGGATATCACATCTAAGCATCTTTCTACCTCAAGCTCAGCTGAGAGTGTCTGAACATCACGTTTTTCTCCACTAACAGTCAAAGGGTATCTGGGCTGAATTCACCAATCTTGTGTTGTGTTGCCTTCTACCCTGGTGCCTGCATGTGCAGTCCAGCACAGCAGCACTTTGCATTTCATGATCTCCCCAGGCCTCTCCCTGACTGCCCAGAACTGTGCTGCTCACCTGCTCACTCACACAGCTCCTCTCCTCTCCCTAGTGAGCTGAGACCTGTGAAATACCCTCTCATTGAGGCTCTAGCCACTACTCTCTTTATAAGCCAAAGGAGCCTGCAAGGAACAGGATTTTCTTCAGGTCTGTTTTCCAACACAAATGCACAGAGGTGCATACAAGTTCAACACAAGTTATTGGGCTGGGTATTGCAGGTCACCAGCTGACAGGCTGCATAGTTTAATTTCTGCCTCCAAATACTGTTAGCTACTTGTTTTCTCATTTGCTGTCCATCACTGGGCTCCAAGGGATGCTGCCAGCATTTAAATATATTTCGGTATGAATTCTAGTTTTTAGGAAAGAAATAAATTCCTTCTCATTACTGAGAGGCCCGGTGTTAATGTGATGGAGGTTCTGCTTAACTCCTGTTCTACCAACCTTCCTCTCCAGGAAACATTTCCGCCTGTTCCACCAGAGGTGCCTGTGCGTGTTCAAGCAGCGGAGCCGCAGGTACAGCCCAGCAGTCCACGACACAGCCGCACTCCAGCCCTTTCCCTGCTCCAGCCTCGTCCCTGCTCCAGCGCTGTCCCCGCTCCAGCCCCTTCCCTGCTCCAGCGCTGTCCCCGCTCCATTCCCGTCCCCGCTCCAGCCCTTTCCCTGCTCCAGCCCTTTCCCCGCTCCAGCCCCGTCCCCGCTCCAGCCCCGTCCCCGCTCCAGCCCCGTCCCCTCCGTCGGTGCCCGGGCGGCCGCAGCGCAGCGCACGGAGACCCCTCGCGGCGAGCCCTGTGACTACACAGGTGCCAGAGTCCCGCCCCCCTCCAGCCCCACTGACCCAAGAGCCCCAGGCCATGGCCGAAGAGCAGAGCACAGACAACCCCGGGCAGCCTTCTGTTCTGCAGAGATAGGGTGTAAAAGTATTTTTCCCTTTTAACGCTGACAAAAGGAGATGCAGGACACTGGGTCACAGCTGAGGAGTTCTCCTGTGGAGAACAGGCCACATAGATCTGTAGTTCATCAGTATGCATCTGGCCAAAACCCCTGGGACCTGCAATTTTTTTCCCAAAAGGGCTGAGGTGATCACCCACTATGTGGCCGGAGACAGAGCCTACTTGCTGCCTACTGGCCGTGTGTGCATGTCTGTGGCAGAGCAGAGTTTTCCTGTGAAAATGAGAGGCTGGCAGCCTACACTTCTGATGCTGAGGCACTGTTGGAAGCTTGCTCTACCTGGAGGTTTTGGTTTCCTTGACTTGAAAACAAAGTAGTAATATATGACCTGCAAGGGTGTCATTATCATAGCAGAGATCTTGGAGGTCCTTGGAAAAAAAGTGCTGGAGAAATGCAACCTATGAAAAATGCAGTTTTCTCCTTGCCAATTCTATTCCGCTTCAAGGAAAGGGGCTTTTGCAATGACAGCTGGGATGAGCTGGTTTTGACAAGTCAGAGTATGCAGGTATTGATGGAAGTTTTAAGTTAAACATGACTAAAAGACTAAATGGTTTACAGTGCTTTTGGCTTTCCTAGTGCTTCACCTTTCCTAGAAACAATCAAGGCAGTGGGCACTGAAGTGTCAAGAATCCATACTTGATTTCAGCAGGGCACCAGCAAGTCCAGAAAAGCACAGTTGTTCAGACAAGTTCTTCAGCATATTCTCCCACTAGGCTTCTTGCTGGCCAGCCTGGAACTGAGCCAGACATGTCCTGGCTGATAATCTCTGCTCTTGTAACTCATTGTAGTTCTCAGGTAGTGAACTTATTACAAGGCATTTTCACACCTACATGCCATTTTCTAGAATTCATTTTCTAGAATTCATTTTTTCTAGATTTTTTTTTTCTGCTAAAAATTCTTCTGATTTTATTTTAATTTTACACTGAGGGTGGGATTTTCTTCCAAGGGTGACTGCCACACACACCTCCTTGGGAGATGCCCAAAGCTGCCCAGGGCCAGCTGAAAGGCCAAAGCTGCATGTGTAGATTTTCCCTGCAGTGCTTTGGGGAATGCTGCCTAGACTGGGGGTTCAGGTGGGCTCTGCCTCCCAGACCAGGGGAGAGGAGCTGGGAGCAGAGACTGAGTGCACCTCACCCCTCCTGATGTGCTGTAAAAGCTACTCCGGATGCACCAGCTGGTCTCAGGCTCTGCTGGCAAGTGCTGGCATGCACTTCAGCCTGCTCATGTATGTGGGGGAAAGCATCAGAAAAGTCTCTTGATTTTATAGCATCAGATCACATTTGGGGCCACAACCTGTTCCAGTGGAGTTAAGGCAGAAGAGAAAGGAGAATTTGCCAATGTGTTAACTTTTAATTAAATCTTAATGCCTTAATTAAAGCAAGGAGGGCTTAATTAAGGACTTAGCTAAAATTTAATACTTTAATGGGACTAAAGACTTTAATTTATCACTGAGCTGAAAAAGAAAAAAGCATTAGGGCTCACTCTGAGATGCACATACACACACCAGCCAATTATGAAAGAATCCTGGAGTGTCAGGTTCATCCATCAGAGCATGCTGTGCACAAGGGCAAATCTGTGGTTGTTCACATTTCCAGGTTACCTGCCTAAAGCATAAGCATAACTTGAGATCATTGTATTAAAAGGTACATGGTACCTTTGTCTCTTTCTAAAGACTCTTTTCCGAGCTGATGAAGCCCTTCCTCTGGGCTGTCCAATTCATGCTGCTGCAGCAGCTCAGGGATGAGGGTGGAGGGGTCCTGGTACATCTGCAAATGCCCAGGCTCTGAGCCCATGAGCTGCTGCTTCGGGGCGGTGTGTGATTTGAAGATGCCCCATCACTGGCACATGGCCCACAGCTCTGAGGACTGGACAGTCCTGCCCAGCATTACTGCAGTGACAGGATTGCTGCAAGGCTTTTGGCTGGCTTTTAAAGGCTGAGTTTTCATAGAGCTCAGAGCTCAGCACCTCCCATCCTCCTCAGATGGGATGTTTGTCAATATTTCTTGTGCCTGGGAAATACTAATCCAAGCGATTGCATTTCACTTTCAGCTTTTCAAGTGTGATGTCCTTACACTGTGAGACCTGTACCTCACAAATAAGTGGGTTTTAAGGTGCTTCTGATTACAGTTTCCGAAAGATTCCCTACATGCACGGATCTTTCAAAGGAGTCATTTCTAACCATGTGACTTTTCAAGTTCATAATCCAGTACACCAATTAATACAGTCACCTAGAGAGGAATCAGGACTAATGAGAAGCACAGAAAATCTACCCTTTTATGTTTCTTTACATTGTGGTTTTGCCCTGTAACATTTTCTGCAACTGATCTTGAAAATCTTCTGAACAGTCAGTAGGTATCATTGTGATTTTACCAGCAGAAAAGTTGAGGTATGGATGGGGCAGTAAATGACTAATCCAAGATCAGACAGTGACCTCACAGATATTTTGAAGACACTTCCCCATTAGGCAGTGTGCAGCTGCACTCCTTTGAAGGGAATTGGAGCTTAAATAGAACCTTAGGTTGAGAAAACTCAGCCCTTCTCCTGGGTGTAATGTGATACTATGTGCGGCTTGGCATTTTGGTCAGACTGTCATTTCTTCAAACAGAAATCTGCCCAGCCTCTGGAGAAAGGACACATATGTTTCCTATAACAAGACTGTTAGTTATTTTTTATATGCATAGGAAGGCTGTAATATCTGAGAAGACTCATTACGTGCTAACCATTCATATCTGCAATTCTCTGTGGAGTCACCTAGGCCTAATACATTAACTCCATCAGACACACAGAGGGCCAAAGCTTCACAGTGCACAGCGCAGCAGGACTGGCAGGTCAGGATGCAGAGACCCCTCTCTGTTTCTCCACCAGCCTTCATTAGGAGCAGAGCAGTCCCCCAGGAACCTCAGCAACACTTAGGGCAGTTATTCACTGCCAGAGGTGGGAGCACAGCTGGGAGCAATGGGACAGGGTGTGAGGGTGCATGTAGCCCAGACACATCCCCTGGGCGGATTTGCTGCAGGCACACCAACATACAGGAACTTTCAGGAGCTTTGGGTGACTTTGCTACCCCCAGGATGTGCATATCCATGTGCAAAGTAGAGACACTGTTAGGGAGGTGCAACTGTAAAATACTCCCCAAACCATGTTAGCCATTCCTCCCATAAATCAAGAAGATGTGCTGGGTTCCGCCTGCTTGCAATCCTCCCCAGGATGTGAGGAGAACCACTCTCCTAGCACACCCTCGTTTGCTGAGTCTGCGTGCTCAGCCTGTGGAGGCAGCTTGGGGGTGAGGGGCTGGGGACTTGCCCCATGCACTAGCAGTAATTATTCTACTTTGATTCTTGCTCATCTCTGGCCCATGAAATCAAGGCCAAACTTTGGAGTGTGTGTGGGGGGTGAGGAGATGGAAGCTGGGCCCAAACTGCCTTAACTGGTTCCACAGAGCTGCTGCTTTCCGCAGCGAGCAAGCCAGAACAATGTCATCTCAATACCCCGTGCTAATCTGGGGGAAACTGAGCGTGACCAACTTCACGCATGACAGCCTGGAAGCCAAGCATGGGAGGTCAGCACCAGCCTCGCTCAGAGCTCCCTTGCAGTCGGCTTGGAGAGATGAGGCACACGGGCAGGTACATCCCAGCACCCCGTCACTCTCAGCATCCACTGCCACAGAGCTTGGCCGTTGCTCTGAGACCCCAGTCCCCATTCTGACAGCCTGAACGTCCAAGGTCTCAGCTGCCCACCAACAAGAAAGCCTGGTGCACGTTTTAGGCATGCTGTCATTAACAAATGAGGCACAGCGCTTGATTAATTCCACAGGTTTCTTCCATTAGGAGCCACTACATCATTGCTACGCGAGAGCCTTCCTCCCCTCAGCGCTGACCTTCCTCCCACAGCTCACCCATTTCCCTTGGCTGTGGAAGTTATTACAGACTGGTTATTTGAAAGACCTGGAAACCGGGGCAGCCGCTGCTTCCTTTCATCTCCAGCTCTGCTGCTCCTCACTCCTTGGCAGTTTGGAAGGATGGTGGAAGTAATTAATGGCTGGGGAGTGGAGGAGGAGGTGCTCCTAAGAGGGGAGTCAAAAATTCCTCTTGACAATGACCACATGTCTGAGGCTCGGCTACTAGTTCACCTGACAGCAATACGGGCCTAATAGTCATTAGTCACCACTGCAGACACGCTCCATGCACTTCTCCATACTCTTTTTTTTTTTTTTTCCATGATGAAGGCTGAAAGTAAAACAGTATCAGCCACCCTGATGCTTTCAACAAATTTTTGTCATCTCACAGGGTAAGACTGGGGAACTTATGGCTCAGAGAGCTTTGTCAGCATCCCCAGCCATAGACAGAGAAGGATCTTCAAGCACAGATATATAGCAAATAAAAAAAGATTTTTAAATGTCAACTAAAATCCACCAGGAAATGAGACAGCTGAGAAGGGACAGACAATACCCATAGGGAATTCTGGCTGATCGATATGGAAAGTTCGTGTGACCTCATTCCATGTGACCTGCAGCTCCCAGTTTACTCTTCCTGTCTCTCTTCCTCAGCAGTCTCTCCCATACCACTCTATAATTTCTCTCTGCATCTGATCCTGGGTTATCTAAGGGCTTGCATTCAAAGAACTTTGTTTCTGTGGTGCAAGAAACAGGCATAAAAATACAGTGGTCATACCACAGCCCAAAAGCAAGTGGAGAGCTTGGCTCTGCAGCACTGTGCTTAAGACAGTAGAGAGCAAGGGTCAGAGCCCAGTCCCTGCCTCCCAGCCCCATGCCTGCCCAGGCTGACACGCTGAGGCCAGAAACCTGTGTGCTGCTCTCCCTGCTGCCTTTCCCACCCGCTCACACATGATAATATCTGAGGTTTTGGCTCAGAGTCACCTGTAATTAGAACAAAACTGGCACATTTCTGATGTTAAACTTCAGATAAAATTGGTTGTGAATGAAAAAATAAAATAGAACGAGTGTTATAAAGTGGAAATGATATATCTGAGAGCTGATCAGGACCTAGAAGAGCAAGTCAGGAATGCTAATGCTCCTCTGCGGAGGATTTGGAGATTACGTTTTGGACTGAATGCAAAACCAAAACATTTTGAAATGCAGGCAGGAAGGGAGTGCGGCTCTGGATCTTGGCAGCCATCTGCTTGCCAAACTGTCCCACAGCCACAAGTCATGGAGACTGCCTCAGGCTCTGACCTTGTCCTAGACCTACTCATTGCAAGGCCAGAGGCTGAGGTACAGACCTGGCACCTGAGCTGTGCCCACCCTTGGCTTGATATTGTCCCCCAGGTGTGCTAGCAAGGAACAAGTGGGCTTCCTGTCAGGGCTCTTGCAGAAATCCCTGCCTGGGGCCTTCCAGCCTCCCTTGTCATGGAGCTGCTTCACGGTGTCAGCTGGATTTTGGACTCTCAAAAGCCTTCTGGAGCAGAGGCTGCAGCTTTGCTTTTCTGAGAATTCTTCAGTTTTTCTACTTTATAACCCAGGACTCTGCATCACCTATCCCCCTGTACCCCTGCCAGACAAATTAATCCTGCCATTCCCATTTTTCAACGGGAAAACAGGGGCATAACAAATCACAGTAGTTGGCCCTGGGCCAGACAGAAGATCTGACCTATTGAATCCAGGTCATGCAGTTCTTCAACCAGGGTCTTAATTGCAAGATCATCAATTCCTCCATCCACAGCTGTCCAAGACAAGACTTTTTTCCCAGAAAAGTAGGTAAAAGACTCTTTGGGCCCAGCTGCCTTTCATAAGTATCTTTGCCAAGCTTTTCTGCCCCATTTAAGAGGGCTCAGGCATGGTTTATAAAATATCAGATGGAGAGCTCTGAGATAAAGCCCTTTCTTTTTGTAATGCTCAATACAGTGCGTGATTTGGCTGCAGAGGAAAGCGTTGCTGTTTGGAAAAGAGTTCTCTTTTCCTGACCTAGACATCAGTCATTTTAAGTAATTGTCGTATCACAGAGAGAAGAGCAGATCATTTCACTGGTGGAGCAGCCATGCTGTTTTTGAGGAAAACTGCAGTCTCCAAGGAAAGCCACAACAGGCTTGATTGGCACCCAGCTGCCATGCAGAAGCTAAACCAGATGAGCTGTGTCAGCCCAGTGGAAGGCAAATGCATGGTAGCTGCTCCAAAAGCCTCTCTGCCCCTAGATTTGTCACTGACTGCATTGTTATCTGCAAGGGGGCAGAATCTAATCAGAAACACATTTTTGAGTGAAGCACTGACCTCTGCAGTATCACCAGGAATTTTTGAGGCGGTACAGCTGTGCAAGTGCCTTCCCATCTCTGTGAGGCAGAGTCATGCCCACTTTCATTTCAGTGCTCCAGGCTCTCATGTAGTGCTGAGCAGCATTTCTTTCCATCTTAAATCCATTCACTGTGTTTGAAATACAGCTGTGGAACACTGAGATGTTTCAGAAGATGGCAACAAGTCAGAGAGGATCAAGTGAAAGAATTGAAAGACTCTTACAAGAACAAGAACCCTTGCCTATCCCAGCATTTCACCATGGTATTTCTACACAGCGTTCAATAGTGTGTGTTTGGCCCCTCACCACTTGTCTTCCACAAAAGCACCTCTTGATTTGAAGAAGCAAGAAACACATAAATGTACATTTAACCTTGTTCTAATGATTAATTATTCTCATTGTGAAAAGGTTTGGGGGGGGGGGGGGAAGTGCCTGATTTTATAATTATTTGGCTTCACCTTTCAGCCAATTTCTTGTTCTGCCTTTGCACTCAGATTAAACAGCGTTTAGCTCTTGGTATTTTCCTTTTGAAAAGTTGTTCATCTACTGTAGCCAAGTCACCTCTCAGACTTAATTTTGAAAAGTCAGATGAGTTGAACTGTTTAAATATTTCACACTGTTTAGCTTGAAACTGTTTGTGATGTTCCTTGTCCCCTGCTCTTCCCCCACCTCCATTTTTAATAGTGTGGAGCTAACCCCTAATTCAGGCTATAGAGGAAGTCCTAGCATCATCCCACCAGTGTAGCCCAGTGTCAGATTCCCCTACTTATTGTTCCATCCTAATCCCTTTTCAGAGCCTGGGGGGAACCCTAAGACCATCCAAGGACACAGTTCCCACTCCAAAACTGTTCTTGTGAAAGCAGAAACTTTCTTTGAGGTCAGGTTACACCTGGCTTACAAGAGCTGTGAAGACTCTGGGCTTGGTCTCCAGCAGGAGCAATAGAGGAAATTCTACAGAAGCTAATAACAGCCTCAAACTGAAATTAATTTCCTGCAGAGCATTCTATTAATACCCCTAGAACAGCCATGCTCTCAGAAATGTACAGTACCCACAGGTGCTCAGCACTGGAGGCTCTGAAAGCCGACCCCAGTGCTCAGTCTGGAGGGTGCTGAACACCTTAATGTTCCTGAGCACTGCACCCTCTCCATCAAGCCTCCCTAAATGCACCAATTTCAGGCTTTGAGATGGAAACCCTGGAAAGGGTTTGCTGGCATACCAATGACAGGAGTTTACTATTAATTGCTGATATAACTTCACAGAATATGAGAGATTATTTCTTTGCTCTCTTTCAGCTTTGTTTTCAGGATTACATCAAGTAGTCCTGAAAAAAAATCAAGTGCAAAAATTCTTTATACCAAAACTATAAGGGTAATAAAATAACCAGAAAAATAAAATATATAAGAATAAAACCACTCAGTCATTGCTTTGTTTCCTTGTTTTGTTCTAATCTACTTGATTTTCCTCTAAACCTACTCACAAACTTTAGGAGCAAGGATGGATCAGTAATTGTAACAAACATGCCAATTTTCCAGTGATTTGAGGTCACACTGGGACTGGGGAGCAGATGAGCTGAACACAAGTTTTTCCATCTTATTCTGCAAGTAAGGGCAGGACTCACAATTCTCTCGCATACATAAATCCTATAAATGCCTGTGCACCTTGTACATGGGATTAAGACCTTTTCAAGGTGAGAAGTTGTAGCCACAATGATATGGTTGGAAAGCTGAGTCTTCACCTGGCATTGAGACAACTTATTCACAAGTTCCTGCTGTTGACAGCTGGCACTCTGCTAAATGCAAGTGGAATATTTTCAAAAGCACTCCCGAAAGTTAAATCTTCCATTTTAATATTCAAAATAAGAAACAGCCCTTCCAAAACACTTGGCACTGCCCATCTAAAAATCTCCAGTCATGTCTGTGCTTATTTTATAACATCTGGCAACTTTCTGTCATGCCCCACTGCTGGGTAACAACCTTGGTGACTTTTTGGCAGCTATTACATTATTAGTGCGTTTCAATCCCAAAGCTCAGCTGCTGGATTGAAGACCCTGAACAGCAAAGTACTTAGCTGCTCTTCATGGTTACTGGGAAACACCTAAAAATGCAAAACAAACATATCCTAAAGGCTCAGATGCTAAAAGGAAGATTATATTTTTAAACTCTTGATTTTTTGGCCTGCTGCACACGTTTTGATCACTGAGGGTTTTGCAATTATGCAAATGGCTGAAGAACCCTCTGAAGCTGGGGCTGAGCTGGAGTTCAGAGGCATACCTGTAATAAAATCCCATGATGACTTAGGAGTGCCACTTCAGGCAAATACCCCTTTCCAAGATAAAGAGCAACACACTATTGCAATACGCTGGGTTCTTCTCATTCTTTCGCCTTCCCGATGTTTGGCACAAGCCCAAATCCTCTCTGTTTTCCACCCACCCATCATACATATTCTGCTAAATATCCTGTCCTCTTGTCGTTTTGGCAAAAAATAAACTATGCACGAGAAAGAATTATGCCTGTGAGGCTCTCATAAAAAAATTCCTGTGAACGATAAATCAAAACAAAATAATAATTATCACCAGCCACAGGACCACATTTATGTTTCTCATATTTTCCTCTTACTTTTTGTAGATTATCAAGTCTACACAAGAGCAAGAGCCAGATTTTCTTAAAGATACTGATATACCAGTAATCTCCAACTCCAAAAAGCTCACCTTTTCTACAAGAGAATTCTCTATGCTATTTACAAAAAGGTTTAAAATTTTCTCTTAGAATTATAAATGGTACATTTCTGTCCTGGAAACAAGATGCCTTGTTTTTTCCTATGACTACATAAATCTTCCATGGTCCCTGTGCTACTCCTGACTTGCATTTAATAAATAATGAGTAGTTACAGAGTGATTTTTTTTCCTAAGGCTCTCAAAGGCATTGACACAAACACATACTCTGTAGATGGACAAACTGAGGCACAAGGGACTTGCCCAAATTCCCAGTATGGCTGGGTGGAGGCAGCTGCTGATCTCACCCGGCAGATGTCCAGCTTTCACTGGCACAGCAAGTCTGGATCAGGCTCAGGGGCATTTATTTCCTCCTGGGACCATGAGCACAGGGAACATCCACCCATACAGGAACAGCACCCTGCTCAGAGGTGTTCTCCAGCCATGCTGGGGTTGAGGAATGGAAGTGGGACTGAGACAGGAGTTTCCCACTCCTGCAGAAAGGGTTGGGCTGTATGAAAATGGGAAGGGCCAGCAAGACCAACTCTCCTCCCTGCTGACCAAGTGCTGCCCAGTTTTTGGATGCTGGGCTTCAGTGTGTTCAGTGTGACATGGACCAAAGGACAGAGTGGAAAGGCTTAGAAGGAAACATTCACTAAGGAAATGTTGAAAGAATCAGCATGGTTCAGTCTAGAAAAGAGAAGGAAAAGCAACACTCTACTGTTTTCCCCAGGTTGGCAAAGTACTAAAGACTCCAGTCCTCGAAACAATGTGGAGCTGTGGCAATCAGCACCCAGAGCTAAGGTGTAACCTCACCTTTCCTTCCCCAGCAGCCTTGGAGCTTGAACAGAACCAAATCCTTCCAACAGCCCAAGAGCAGATGGAATTAATGCATGAAGCCTCACCAAAATAAATGTCTATGGGACTTTTTCTAACACCTCACAGGAGCTCAGACAGCAATCCAGCCTTTGTGTCAGCACCTGTCAACTTATTCCCACTCCAGCAGGCATCAGGACTTGTGCCTCTGTGCGCTCTTACAACAGCAATTAGGCTCATTAGAGAGCAATTAACGCTATTACTTATCAGCAAAGTTCAGAAGTATTTTAAAATTAGTTTGTAAATACATTTGCCCACAGGAAAAAATACCATTTGCTGGATTTCAGCATTCCTGGAATTTAACTGCATCTTTTCCTGTGTAAAAAGGAAAAACCATAAATAAAAAGCCACAGGTAACTCCTAACCAAATCCACTGAGAAGAGGCATTGAAATAATTATTTTTTATGAGCTCTTACTGTTAGGATTAAGGAAGAAATTATGGCAATGCTTTTATCTTAATACCTGAACTTTGGTGTCAATACATTAGCTATCCTAGTGTCAAACAAAGTCCTGACTGCAAAGCAATGCAATGTGCGGAGGTGCAAGCCCAGCCTGACACAGCAAGGTGTGAGCAGCTACCACAGGTGCTGCCTAAGGATGACTCTCACTCCTCACACAAGTCAAAGTCATTCACGTGTAGCAATAGAGTTAACAAAAGATGATTCAAGGCACTGGACATTTACAGAGAGAAACAGCACGGATCTAAGCTGTGGCTGGGATCCTCTGTTGAGTTTGCTCTGTGAAATGGAGCATGGTACAGACACGGAGAGCACAGAGACATAAACTGTAAGCTGAGATTCAGAACAGATCACCACCTCCAATGCCTTGATGTGTTGCTTGGGTGAGCTAAGCACTGTATACAATCTAGTAAAGGCTGAGATTTATCAGACTAATGCAAGCAGACTGCATCTGAATCCAAGCTGGTTTACATGCAACAATTTTCTCAACCCCACAGTATCTTTGCCTACTCATCCAGTAAGCAGCTATCACAGTCTCATCCCTCTGGCAGACATTAAAACCTTAGTTATAATCAGTGCTCACTGAGGCAAAGTACTGAGGAGAAAACCAAGCCCTCTGAGAGCACCCATGGAGGATGGCTGATCATGCACGGGGTAAATAACAAATAGATGTAGTCTGTAAAAATGAACATGCTGTGAGTTGAGGAGAATAGGCAGAGGGACACTGAGGTGGGATCCAAATGTTATCACTGGAGATCAACTGATACCACTTGGCAGCATGGGGTGTTTCGGCAAGACAGAGTGTGTTGGGTAAAAATATGTTTGGAGGGCCAGAGACTTTATGACCAGGCTGACATCTTATGTCACTTGGGCCAAAGAGCTCATCCTCTGTGTTGTCCACCCAGCCATCTCTGGCAGGGTGTTAGGGGGAAGACTGAGGCACTTGTACCTGGTAAGCCTATTGGTTTTATTTTCATAACTACAGTCTCCTGAATGTAAATGCCAAACAAGCACATCACAGGCCTGGCAACATGAGCCACAATCTTGGAATGTGACTACATGATAATGTCGAGGGCAAATTTCTAAACACTCCCCACCCTTCCCTGAGAAATGCAAAGACACAGGCTATTAAATAATCTCTTCATTTTAGTAATTTAGTTGCTGTTTGTACAATGCTTTGAACATGCATGGTGCTACAGCACAGAAATGCTAAGTACTGGGTTATTTAGCTGTAAAGCCTGTGATAATCCCTCATTATGAAATAATAATTAATCATCATCATTTTATTCAAGAGCTCCTCACCCCTACCCCCACCCAAGCCCTACAGGCACTGACCAAACTCTCTCCTGTCTGGACAGGACAGGTTGGTTATGGATGCAAAGTTCAGGTATGAACTCTCCCAAAGTTCAGGGCTGTGCCTACCTGTGTGTCTCACCCAGCCCAGCGGAGGGACAACTCTTCCTAATCTCCAACTGAGGATCAAAGCTAAAGATCCGCCCAGCCCAACCATTCCCATCATTCTTACTAGTCCAGAGAGGGAAATTGAGACATTCAAAGGGTAACTGAGGACTTCTGGAGATTACATCTAAGGGAGCTCTCTCTTTTCATGAGGAACAGAGTGCCTGACTCAGCTATCTCTGTTTTCTGTATAAAGATGGGGCAGATCTTCAAAGCATCCCTCCCTGGGGGCCAGGAATATCCTGTTCTTAGTGACTGCCCAGAACAAGGTGCGGGGCACTGTGAGGCTGTTTGGTTTTAGAGCTATCTGTATTAAAAGCAATTTGGCATTTATAATATTAAAAATTATCACAAAAATATAGTCATGACTGCTGCAGGTGGAAGACAGAACAGAGCCTGGACATGTGAGAAGCCAGAGGGGACACACTATAGCAACACTGGGACCTTGAACTGGCCCCCAGCCACTTCCACCAGCTGTAAAGCCCCAGTGTATTTACAGCCTGGGCAAGCACTCATGAAATGAAGAGGCAACAGACAGGGCTTAGTCATCAAAGAGGAATATGCAGGTGTCTCCTCCTGCTTGGGACCCTGAGCTCTCCCCAGCAGTTAGCAGTGCAAACAGTAAATGCCTGCTGTGAGTGTCACACCTCTTCCCCCTCATCCCACCTCTTAAAAGACCCACAATTCTGGCCAGTATTTCTTGTGGGAGCTGCTCTGCTTTGTACTAGATGTTTCAGAGCCAATGTAGATGGTCATGTACCAGCTGAGTGGAGATGTGCATTCCTACATGAGTTTGAAGTTTTGTGTCTAAATATTCTAAATTATCTTTAACTTGCACAGCACAACCCCCACAGCATTACAGACATCTTTACAGCCAGCAGATCTCCCACCAACCTTGACCATCTTGGAAAACCATCCCTCAGCCTTCTCCCAAAACTTATCAAAGAGATGTCTGCAGCTGCTCCCATCTACTTTAAAGCTTTAATAAAACTAAAATGGTAAAGCTTGTGAGATGGTTCCTATGTCATCATGCTGCCTGGGGAGAATCTAAAATTAATGTCTTAGATACCAAAAGCAAGCTCAGGGTGAGCTAAGTTACATCTGACTGACAAACTAACATGAACAAAGTTTCTTGTGCATCCTCCCAGACAGGCAGCACTCACCAAAGCTGCTAGTTTAGCAATTTGTCATTAAACTGAGCAGTAAGAGGAATGACTGGGTGGGGATGGCTGCTATGAAGGGTCAATTAGACACAACACTAGTATCAATCCCTTGGTATGAAAAAATACAGTCAAGAGCTCTTGGTTCTGCTCTAGTGCAGAACCCTGGAGGTGGAACTCAGCTGATTTGGGTCTTCACCTGTGACAGCCACATGATAGCTCACTGTGCCTTGGCTAGGGTTCAGGTATGCTTTAAGAACTGATTTTCTTATTAAGCTTTTCTTTTGTAACTAACTTGCTTCCAACATTGTAATCAGGCAACTGAACTCCTTTTGATGCAAATTAAATATATTATAATTTTAGGCTAGCTCAGTGTTTAACGTGGAACCCCTCCTTTTTGTGGAGGTAGAAAACCTAAATAAATCAGAATTTTTGACATGCCCCTTCTGCAGCTGAGCTAGGAATGATGTGAGCACTGGTGTCAGGCAGCGCCAGGTAAAGGGAGACTCAAACCCCTTAGCAGATTTCACACAGCACTTTCTGTCACAGAGCAGACACAGCAGAGCAACAAACTGCTCTAGCAATGTGCCCCTTACCAGCACCTCTATTTCTGTGAGGCATTACACTGAGTTCTTCATGATATTGTGAGAGAAAATACTAACAAAAATATGTGCAGGATGCATTAAATACCACTTCAAAGACAGAATATGAAAAGAATTTTTAAGAGGGAGGAATTTGGGGAGTTTTTGGAAGTATTCTGGACAGATGTATTCCTGTGCTTTTAGTTCAACAACCTTTTCACTGTTCTTTTTCAATAGCATGGAAGAAAATATAATACCAGCATTGGAAAAAAAAAATCAAAAAAACACTGGCAAAGAGTTGGATTAGCTTCATTCTTGCAGGAGAAGGTACCCTGAAATTCAGGTTATTTAAGCTCTGAGTAGTTCAGCTAATATGAGAAATAAGACTTTTGCTTCTAAATGTGAGGGGTATTCACAACTGGAACTGAGGGGGGCTTCTTCATCAGTCACACTGTTAAAATACAGAAGAGATCTTTCTGTAGTAGAGCAGGGGAGCTGTAACCTGTCCACAGATATTGCTGGATATCTTGCCAGTTCTGAAGATCTTTGGTCTGTAGTTACACAGCAGGCCTCTTCTGTCCTTAAAGTCTCTCTAGTTACATTAGACCGGGGCCAAATCTTGTTTAGAGTTACAATGAATTTAATTCAGAGCAAACCCATGAACCTGTTTAGTATGCACTAGCTTTACACCAGCATAAGGAACAATATACTTATGAACTCTCATGTTTAGATTTTGACTTTCTCAAAGGAAAACAGACCATGCCTGAAACAGTCAGGCAGCTTTCTTTTCAGGGAGCTGCCTGCTAAATATTAGTAAGATGCTTTCCATGCTGGGACTCTTGCTCTGTCTTTCTCTTTACTCTTCAGCAGGTTTCCATTCAAATCAAGTTGTTTGCCTCTTGGCCATGGATATTTCTGCAAAGAATGACTTTCAGATGACATTTCCAAAGTGCTTGGAGGGACAAGTCTGACCGTGCTGTTCTGTGGCTGTGACACATTATCAGATACTGACCCAGAGGGAAGGTTTTTTGGCTGAAAACTGAGATAGAAATAGATCCTTTTGCTTATGTCACAGCTTCTTGACAACAAAGATGAAGAAATGGGCTACAGAGGGACACTGAGGAAGAATGACTTCACCACAAAGCTTTTCCCCAGCCAAGACTGGCAGTGGATTCACTAAGGAAAAGCAAAGTTTCCAAAGCACACAGCCCTCTTTTCATCCTACAATGGCAGCAAAACTGGATCCAGGTTTGACAACTCAAAGGACAAGAGACAAGATGGCACAAACAAACCACAGGAGCCAAATCAAGGGACCTGACTTGCTCTTACTTACATGGCTACAAAACCCACATGGCAATGGAATCACATCATTTTAAGGAAAAAATGGAGCACAAATGTTATTTTTGAGAGATTACATTTCCCTCTTTGTTACAAGATTATGGTCATATTATGACAAGATCAGTTATGAACCTTGATGTTTCCAAAGGCATAATAAAATACTAATCCCAGCATTTTGCCCTTGTATACCCATTGAGTGAACAGCCATTCTCCAAAGCTCTCTGGTGATTACACCATGTCATTGGCATCTCCTCTTTTAAAAAGCACTTGAGAAAATAAAATAAAAATCATGCTGTAAGCTTCTTCCCATCAGAAACCTCAGGGATCTTTAACTGCAGAAAGAAAAAAAGCCTTCCCTAGTGCCTGACAGCCAGTTGCATTCTTTGCTGAATGGGAGGTCAAGAGGTGACCTTGCCCCTGCCCAACTTCCTGATCCTCCCCGGCTGCCAGCGCCGTGCCTGGGAGCCCTGGGCCGCTCCGAGCTTCCTCGCAGTGCAGGCCGGCACCAAAATGGCCTGACGGGGCTGGAGGGAAAAGGAAGCTGCTTCTATTCCCACAGCCTGTTGTTTGTTTTTAATGGTAAATGGCAGCTCCATCACTGCATCCCACAGGTCCCAGGGAGGGCTGTGGGCTGAGCAGTGATCGTGGGCTCGTGAGCTGCACAGGTGCCACTGCAGCTGGGACTCTGCAGGGGTTCAGACGATGCTGCAACGGGCAGTGAGTGCTGGGGAGGGATGAGACATCAGCCTCATGAGAATTACTTACCTCAAGACTCTTTTGCTTTATACCTGATTTTCTGACTTGCAAATTATACTTCATTCCTAAGATAAAAGTATTTCCACTTACATTTCCCTGCAGGGCTGGGGACAAAGAATGCCTTTGCTCATAGGTTTGTTGCCGTCTTGAGTTTTCTTTTGGGCCTGAACTGAGAACTACTGCCCAATGGGATACTGCAAGGCCTTCAGGAATGGGAACTCCATCGAAGAAGGAACAGTACCAAAGCACATCCTTTCCATGAGACACAAATTCAAGCTTTTTTCTAGTTACAAACATGCCACAGAGTGGAGGCAGCAGTCTTTCAATGCCCTGCCAGTGTTTGTGTTACAGTGACCATCACAGATGTCTCGCTCCTTTGGCAAGAGAGCTGTAGCACCACAAGTAGAGTCAAGCTCCATCACAATTTTTCTTTTTCCTGAGCAACCAGGAGCACAGACAGTTCCTTTTGCTTCTAAGGAAATGTCTGTGAGGATATGCAAGGGAGATATGCAGGAAGCTCAACACCAGATCCAACTTGTCTTTCTCATGTTAATCACTTGTCTGTCATAACACAACAGGTAAATCTCATTGTACAAGCAGGCACTTGGAAGACAAAGGCAGCCACCCATATGTGAGGCTTAAAATGACTGGCAAGTGCAGAAAATTGTCCTACCTGAGACAATTATGTGCCATTCTGTGAGTGAGCTTGTGGTTCCCCTTCTGAGAACCCGGCCTTCAGAAGCATTCCAGACATGCAGCATTTCTTTTGCAAAAACAAACATATTTTGATAAATAAATTTGTGCTGGCTGTATCATCAATTCTTTGAGATTGAAATGAATACTCTTTGGCTTTACAGGGCTAATATTTTTTGCATAGGTCTGCAGTAATACTGCTGTCTCATCTGACACAGCTTCTTGCGAGAACAGTACGCTCCTCCCCAGTAGCTTCTGAAAATGAAACTTCAGAGGAGTTTTCCACCAGCACACATAGCAGTATGGGGNCTTCGTTTTCCCAGTCATCACTTGCTTCCTTAAAAAAGAGGAAGAATTTGTGAATATCATAACATTCCTAGATTATTGCAAGGCTGCCTGCCTCTGCTTCTCTCAGCAAAGTTTTATTTGTCCCAGGTCTGCCAAGCTTTACCTGATGCCACACAGTGACAACACATGCACAGCTGCACTGGCAAGAGAAGTCTGTTTTATGGCCATATCCACAGTGGCACTGACTGGTGTTAGATAGGTTATACCCATGTCCCACAGTGAAAGTTATTATACACTCACTCATGGCTATTGCTGTGTGCTTGATGCTGCTCTACACAGCTATTGTACCCTGAGGATTTAAATTGTCAAGCAAAGAGCCTGCTCTCTATTTTCTTTGCTCTTTTTCTGTGTCTGCTTTACATACTGATGGAGGATTACCCTGGTTTTACCTGCTTGTCAGCCAGCTATTCCACTAAGTACTAATTGTATTGTTCTAAATCTCTCACATTTCTTGACTAAAATTCAATTTACTTTTTTTGTCATAAGAACCACATACCTGATTGTCCTGGGCTCATTCTCCTTTTCTGGTTTTCCTTGTCTTTTCAAAATGAAAAGCTTGTAGAAAAGCTTTAGCTGAGCTAATGGAAGGGGAGATTGTTGTTTTTAAGGCAGATGTGTATCTAAGAGCATTTTGGCACTGCAGAAGGAAAAAAAAATAGTCAAAAGCAAAGGCTTCAAAGAAAGTCTGCTGTCTTTATTCTGCATGCTATACAGCAGTTGGTGTTTTGCAATGGCAGGGAGCACAATGACCACATATAATCTTTTCTTTCTCTGTACATCTGCTAAACACACACCTCGCACCCAACAGCTCTATAGGTCCCTTTGCCTAAGTCACAGGATAGACCCTGGGTGCCCCAACTCTTGGTAAATGGGGATGGGAAGAGACGCAAAGAGCAGCTGAGACTTCTGGACCACGTGCCAGAAAGAATGGTTTGCTGATGGGGAGGGATGACCAGGTGAAAATATGGAGCCAAGTTCTTGGCCAGGTTGAAGTAGCAGTGGGTGGGCTGTGAAGTCACAGGGGGATGTGAAGAGATGGGTGCCTGGCCAGGGCTCAGTGGCACTGAGGGGCTGGAGAGTGGCAGTCCCCAGCCTGCTCCTGTCCTCTGCAGCTGCCACTTCTGGCTTAGGGGTTTTGTGCTAAAGAACTCAGCTCAGCAGGAAGGGGAAAGGGTGGTGTGGAGGCAACTGCCAGGGCAAAGGGGAGATGAATATTTCATTTGTTACGGGGCCTGAAATAGCTCTTAGCAGCCCTGAGTGCGAGAGTCATGTTGCGAGGTGGGGGGAGAGGTGGGTGCCAATTTGTCAACAAAGCTGCTTCAGAGTTACACCGAAGATTTATGAGTGTCTGCATGGTCCTTCTAGCAACCAAATCCTGCTCAGGGTAGGTGAGCCTCATGCTCTGGAAGGATAACAGAGCTCAGATGTGTTCACTCAGTCTGGCCTGGCTGGAGAGCATGAGTGTGCTGTTACCTGCACACTTCTACATGAGCAGCTATGGCCTTGGAGCTCCAAGGTGTCCTGGGGAGTCACTTTTACATGGATGTTTAGTTGCAGCTGGCCATTAAATGCCTTTTAAAATGTCACCCAGAGGGTTAAGAAACAGACCACAGTCTAATAACAGACCCAGGGCAGAGCCAAGAATCTGACCTAAGGACTGTACAGACCCAGCACAGTGGGCTCACACAGAGACACAGCTGTGAGAGGCTACTGCCCGCACTTCGATTCACACTGGGGTTTTAATATAAAACATCATTTTTGATCAATCAGTTCTGATGTGTGTCCTAATGGAAGGAACAAGGCACCAACCTGAGGATAGAAGTCCTAGATTTTGGCTGTAAACCCTTGTTATTTCCAAATCAGAAGGATAAAACTGAAACAAACAAGTTCCAGTTTAGCAGCTCAGTGCTATCTGACCTCCTTATAAATCCTGACAGCTCCCAGTGTCCCAGCCCAGCCTTCATAAGCTCTCACTTGCTCCTCTGTCCCACCCAGTATACCCAGCTCCTCACTGTTCCAGATGGAGCCCTGTCCTGACAATCTATTTGGAGCTTTGGACAGCAGCACAGAAGTCTGGCTGTGCTCCTGCACAGGCTGGAACTGGCTCAGATTATTGGAACACTAACTCTAAAGTTCATGAGATGTGTTATCACCCAGGGATACAGATGTAGTTCACTGAATGCATTTAATAAGCTTAGCTAAAACCAGATTGGTTTTAGGACATTTTAAACTGATTAAGCTGAGCCATGTGACATGGCTTCAGGTGGAGATGAGACCTTAAATGATTATTTTGCCTCTTAACTCTAACAAGGAACCAAAATTTCCAGGTTTTGCTGCTGATACTGAAGCAACTATAACTGGAATAAATCTGGAATAAACCTGGAAATGCTTTAAAAACATCAACTTATTCTTCAGGTGAAATACTCCTATTGGAGTTCAAATTCAAGGTGGCATTCAGACTTGAAGCTGGATTTCCCAGTCACAGTGTGAGCTATATGTGATTAATAGAGCTGAAGTCAGTCAGAGGAAAGGCAAGAAACACTGCTTGGGTGCAGGGCATCCTTCCACCTCAGAAAAAGTGACACCGGCAGGGCCTCTTTCAGGAATATTTCAGGCATTAGAAGTGGACACAAATAGTTTTATGACATGATTCCAGAAGAGTTTTTAAACCCCCTGCTTCCTCCTGTAACACAACAGGCTTCTGAAACATTGACACTCTTCTTCTTAGCTCAGTCACTGCAAGAGATAATAGACGGTGTTCTTTGGAATACCTTGTTCTAACCTACACCTCAAGATTTTCCCCTTCCCCACACTGGATACTAACCTGTGAGATGTAACTTTCCCCTGAAAGCACCTTTCTCTTAAACACCAGCCTGTGCTGAAGCTGGGGGTCAAAGCATGCTCATTCAGCAAACTAGAACGCTGCAAACAGCATCCCACCCCCAGCAGAAACACCAAAATCATTATCTTTTAAGGAACAGCCAGCCCTCAGGCTGAAAAGAGGAGGGGGTGAGGGACCCATAACCCTGCACAGCTCCCACTGCAAATTTACTGGCCTCCTGTCTCGTTTTAACAGAGTGAGGCTGGGGGAGAGAAATACCACACATAAATTTGCACAATCAGTCATACAAGGGGGAGAAAAAAAAATCCACAGTCGTCTCCAAGATTTACGAGCCCCCCTGAGCTACAGCACAGAAAAAACAAAGACACACACACATACACACAAGGAGTGAAGGGAAACGTGATCCCACTTGCAGCTTTATTCCTTTATCATGTTCCCTGACAGCAACCTGGGCCCGGGCTGTACAAAGAGGAAGCACACAGAAGGTGTGGCTGTAAACAGCAGAGCAACAGCCCCAGACTAGCAATGTCCATGTCATAAAAGCTTGGCACTGTTGCTTCTGGGTGATCTTGAAGCATGAGAGAAGTCCTTCAGTCCCTTCTGACCTCAGTTTAACTGGAATAAAGGGAGTCCTGACATCCCAGTCAGTAGAGCCACTACAAACTCACCTAGTGTAAGCTGGGACTGAAGTATGTCCCATCATTGCTTACATCCCTGGGATGTGCCCATTTGGACAAGTGCTATCTGCACTGCCCACTCACTTACAGTTCTTCCACAATTTCTAGAAAAGCTGTGCTTTAACAAGGAAGAGATCTGTGGATCCAGATCCTCAAGCATGTCCTCCTATTTTAGACAACATGGCACATGTAGAATTTAGACCCCTTTAAATTCTCAGCTTGGGCATTAAAAATGAATGCACTAAACAACACCATTTTTTTGCAAAAAAAACCCCTTGATTGTGGAATCTCCTCTCTCTCTCACAGAGACAGTAAATGGTACATTGGTAAATGATACACTTAAAACAATCTAAATCAAGGGAACATGACAAGAGCTTATCATCAGTGATCAATCACACTGCTTGTTGCTACATTCCACCCAGCTCCTTATAATATTATATCATCCATGTAGGCTGTGCAGTGACAGAAACATTCCCCTCTTACATGTGTGTACAGCACCTAATGCACACCTCCAGACCCAGTCCTGGGCTTTGACCACTGAGGAATGCTGGCTCTGCTCAGAGGTTGGTAGGAGTTAATAGAGGCCCTCTTTGTACATTAATACATTCAATTAAGATTTCCATGGCCTGGTCATTGTCCCTGAAATCTCCTAACTTAAGTGCTCCCACCCTTTTGCACCTCTCTGTTTCTGCTTTCTAACTAGGTTCAAAACCATCGATTTAAAAAATTGAAACATCAGTAAAGCTCAAAGTAAACTCAGAATCAGATCTCAGTAGCCTTTTTCAGCAGCTCCTTCTTATAAGTTTAGCTTTAACAATCTCCAGCTGAGGAGTGGTTGGGTACAGCTCACCAAAGCAGTATAAGCAGAGGTATGGTGCAAAGAAGCAGTGCAAAAGCACTATTTCATTTTCTCACCACTGGTCCTGACTCCAGCACAGAACCAGTGACTGCTTTACATCTATTTCCTCATTAGTTGACACAAGCAGTTTAATCTGCAACCTGCCCTACCACATAGACTTAAAAGCCAGTGATTCCTTCCCTTTTCAGTCACATCATATGACCATGGCCAAAAAATATGTTTGAACAGCTCTCCCACCTCAGGCCACTTTGAGGCATTATTTGGGCATGTTCCAGTTCAGATGCTTTTTCTAAAGTCAGTTTGTGATTTTTACTTTAGTAGTTCTGCTACAGCCTGAGCTAAGTCACAGAGTCTGCAGACATCGATGCTCAGTCCTTAGGAACACCTGTAGAAGGGGAATGGCAGGAGCAGGTGAGAGAAGCACCTGGGCCCACAGACCTGGGGCCCATGTCCCAGGTATGCCACCAGCTGACAGCCACTCAGTGCCAAGTTTTTTAAAAATAACATGACTTGGGAGCATGAGTTGTCTTTGTAAAAGTCACTGATGAATTTTGAACTCTTAAGACCCAGTGTCTTTCCTAAAAGCCTTGGCTCCTAAAAGCCCTAGTAGGGCAGATGGGTGCAGACTGGCACCAGGAGCATCAAGTAACAAACAATCTGATTGCATTTGCAAACAAGAGCTTCAGCAGAACTGGAATTGGTCCTTAATGAGCAATGCTAAAGCCAGAAATTAAAATGATCCTTTTCCTATACTGCCAAATACATAAATTTTAAATTTATGTTCTATGTTTATGATAAGAAAGCTGTAGTGCATGAGGTGTTTGGGAATCATTGCTGAGTGGCTGAGAGACAGAAGGCTGTGTCAGGCAGGGGCAGGGCCACTGAAGTACAAGTCAGCTTCCTTTGAGAGATGGATCTGAGTATGAGCGTGTGGGAGCTGTGCACCAGCCATGGGATGGTTTTGCTTGGTCTATAACAGATACTGCCTCAAACAGGATTTCTTCAAGGGGACAAAGCAGGCTGGAAGAGGACTAACACAGTGCCTCAATGGCTGCGAGATGATGTATTTGTGCCTTACCATCACACCTGTTCAGAGCTCAAATGCACTTTGGAAAAAAAGTCCAAACCTCACTTCAACTAGATCTCATGCAATCCAAATCCTCCACTCTCCCACCTCCCAGAGCTTTTGTGCTGCACTTTCAGTGCAATTACATGCTAAATATCTGTCTGTCAATGTGCTGGATCCCCTCAATTTGTATGACATGCTTTAACGCAGGCCTAGCCAAGCCTAATGGAATGACAGCTATGCCCTCCAACCATAGACTGAGTGCTGCTGGGAGAGCTTGCCCGGCTCCTTGAGGAGAAGGGGAGGGGGAGGACAGAGGAAAACAAAATGCCACCAATTAGCTGCCACACTTGGACCTGTGGCTCAAAGAGAAGAGATTGCCACCTTCTCTATTGATGGCTCTGGATGTAAAACCAGCAAGGGAATGCCATGCTGTGTGTGTTCCCTGGCCCCAGACGGACACACAGCCTCTGTCACGGGTGGTTTGCCAGCAGGTGTAAACATAGGGAGCATGTAGTGAACTTTACTGGGCAATGCTGGTTTACAGCAGCTGAGGGTTAGATCCCTCTGTCTTTGCACTGATCCCATATCATGGGTGTTTTAGTCATGCACACCAGGAAAGAGTCAAACTGGAAAAAAACCAATTATTTTTGAAAGAAATCCTTAAACTCCCAGGCTAATCTTCCATAATATCGATGAATCTCTCCAAGCTTGTTTTTGTCTTCATGTCCAAAACAGCTGGGAAGGTCCTTAGAAATTACCAAATCCATCACCCTCTGGTAGGAAACGAGAAAAAAGGGCCAGGGAGAGCCGCTTAACAACCAGAGAGAATTCTATTTGTTCAAAACCTGGTGAAAGGGGAGGGGGAAGATAAAATGTATCCCAACTGCACATTATCAGGAAGGGAATGAAAACCGACTAGAGGGACACGGCACTAAAAATAATGATTTTTCAGCCAGCAGCCAGACAGGCGTCTAATCCCATCTGAATAGAGACATCACTGGAATAGCACCCGTCAGGGTGACGGCTGATGCTGATTCCAGCTGGACAGGTCTCATACAGCCCAATAAACATACCTCAATCCTGTGTTTCTGTTAAACCTTTTCTTTTATTCTTTTTAACTGCTTTCTTCCCTCAAACCTTATTGTCTCTATTGTAACCTAAGAGGGCTTTTTAAAAGCTGTAATGAAAAAAGTTAAATGAAATCTATATATCATTAACCCTGGCATTTCAAGGGACCGTCCTGGCATTTGGTTGTAAATGTGTTTGTAGCTGGGCTGTGGGACTGTTCCTTTCTGTGATGTTTGACAGCTTCATGGTGCAACATCTCATTTTTACAGATAAAACCTGTTGACATTTTCCTTTTCAATAACAGAAGTGTTTAATAAACACCTCCACATAACAAATACCTATTCCTTTGCCTGAAATAACAGCTCTGGACAGAGATTCAGCTATTCTGAATTTCCCACTCAGTAGGGAAAGTTTGTTTTAAATCAGTGCAAGAATTTCCTAACTTATATTTATGGAAGAGAAAACAATAAATCAAATTAATATAAGCCAATACTTGCCTCTGGTAGGAGCTGTCAGCTTGAGCTCCCAGCTTTCCTCCTAGTTCTTGCAGGAGCCAGAGCCTCCCTGAACCAAAGGCTATAGAAGGGCTGCATCCTGGATAAATCATCAATACTTTAGCTGTGGGATTCCTGCTCTGCAATGGCTCTGCAAGCAAGACAAACACTGTGAGTTGGTGGTGCTAGAGCCCTCTAGCTGAGGGCAGCAACGAGCAATGTGCAGCTGGATTCACACTGGGCACATTCCTCTGTGATGTCAGGTCTGGCCAGCCTGCAAGGGGAGCTTCTCATTTCAAGACTCTCTTCATCCTGGCCTAATGTTCAATCAAGTAGCTGATGTGTTTTATTGCACATTTCAGCAGTGACTGAAACACGAGTGTGCAAATCGGCATCCCAAACAAAGTATGGCAGGGCACCAGCTCAGTCCTCCTGCCCTCATAATTATTTTATAGCCTTGAAACAGAGAGGTCCTGCTGGCTAATCACCACAGGGCACCAAGGATGCTCTGCTTTCTGATTTAGTGGTCTTTTTCTTGCCTTCTGTTAGCGTTTAACTGTCTATAAAGTATAAGCAAAACCCCTCTACTTTGCTTTTTGACAATAAAAAACACAGGAGACTATCCCAAAGAAACAGCAGCACCTGAGAAGTACCATTGCTGCACCTTTTGTGTCTTCTTCATTCACCCTCTAAAGCTGATTGCTAGATTCTGTTTGTAATTCATTATTCCTCCCCTATGTGGACCTTCCTGCCTTAATTTAATTCTGAAACTATTCAGTTAATTCTGAAACTACAAACAACCTGAAAGAACAAAGGTTATGGGGGAAGGTTTAATTCTCATGTTCAATGCATTTTGACACTTGAGCAATCTTTCCCCTATCCCAATGGGGAGGGAATAAAGACAACCCAGACTAAAATACCCCAAAATTAAAGCACTCAAAAAAAAAATCAAACTTGAACATGGTTCAAAAGTGCCCAGTAGACTGCTTTTTATAGAGGACTGAAATGAAATTCTATTTCCAAGTTTTCCCTAGAGCATTCCAAATCTGGACCTGTGGCACCATTACTGCATTTTAAGCACATTTACTGAAATATAGAAAACACCTTTGCTCTTTATGAGTTCAAACACACTCTAGACTAAATGACTCAAAATGAATACCTGAAGTAATGTCAGCAGAACCAGATGGTCAGCATTTGTAGAAGTTAGTACAAAACAGCTCAGTCTGTACTTTCCAAATGCTCAGAAGCAAAATATCCCAAAATATTTCCAAACATGTCAAAATCAGAAGTTCTTCAGATGGTTTGTGGAGAGATTTTTATTTTAAAGTCAGCTGTATGTTTTTTTTTTTCCCTAGGCCTGAATAATGATGCAAATCTGATGATAATTAAGACAGTAAAGGAGCCTACAAAATCCTTTGGCTACACAGCAACAGAGAGGGGGTCTCCAGAGAAGGAAATTTCATCCGTCTGCTTTGCTGACAGGAGAAGGCTCAGCGTGATAAAAGAGATCCTGCCACTTGCTCTGAGAAACCCCAGCAAAACTCTGCACTGATACATCTCCTCTGACACCTGCTCCAGCTGATCCTTCGCAATCTGACAGGTCTGGGGGGCTGAGGGCTAAAGAGGAGGTGGGTCAGGTCCTGAGAACAAGCATAACATTTCATGTGTCTGATCTGGCTCTTGGCTTTTGCAAAGGCTGAAAATGAAAAATATCAAATATATGGGCACCCATTCTGTTATGTTGCCAAGGCTATACAACCTATTCTCTGATGTTCATCTCCTACTTGAAGTTCTTTCCGCAGTACAGTATTGTTAGACACTTTTTTATTTTGCTTTTTTAGCATTTTATCTTACAAATTAATCCTTTCAGCTCCCTATTCCTTATTCTCCTCAGACTTTTATCTGTGCAGGAGAGCACTGCATCATTTATCCCTCTCTAGTCCTCTGGGGACTTCACTGAAATCCTCACCTTGAGAACATGAAAACATTAACTTCCTCTGGCTCTAGTGCACAGCCAAAAAGCCTTGGAGGTTGCAAAAGACCTGAGGCAATGTTCTGGATGTGTAACACATCTTTCTCAATTTACATGAAACATATTCACTTGCAAATACTGACAACACACAAACTCCTGATAATCTACATGCCACACATCACAGAGACACTTGCCATAGCATGACAACATCAGCTAACATAGCTTTTAGACAGTCTTAGAGAAGAGCTTTCTTTCACAAGGCTGGCTTTGTAGCTTTGTCTCCAGAGCTTTTCTGTGAACATTATTGTTTGAGGCTATGATTTATCTCAGTTATTGACTGAGAGGAGAATAATGTAATGGTCTGAACCTCCCAGAATTTCTCAATTCCATGGACTGGCACTGCTTTTCTTTCTGGAGTGAAAGAGTGTTTAGTCTGTTTAGCCTTTGTAATTCATGAAAAAAATAAATAAACAGGCACTGGCTGTGTTGTTCTTTCCTCCCCTTATAAATACATCATCCTGATACGTGTTACCTGCTGCAAAACCCAGCCAATTTGTTCTTTCCTTTACAGATAAGATGAAGCATCTTTTCCCAGTGATGAATAACTGAGTCAGGTCACATTAACTGCAGTCAGGTTGCAGGTGCCAACCAGCTGCACATCTCCAGTCCCCTTCCCGTGCTGCTGTGGTTTGCCATTCTGTGAACTGCTCCCAGACTGCACAGAAACTGGGGAGGGAGAGGCTGAATGCACTGTTTCCACTCATAGAAAACATAAGCCTTGCAGTGGCTTCTTTGTGCCTCTCCTCCTGAAGGAGGATTCTGTGTTTGGCCTCTAGAACTGGGCATGGGCAGAGCTTTACTCCCCGGAAGTGGTGTGAAATTTCCCCATGTTATAATTCAGTTCTTATAAAGTGGTACTATCACAGCAACAAAATATGCTGCTGTCCTTTTGTTCCCTGTCAGTCCATTCTGTAACCACTGAACTTGAGTTTCCTCTGGTAAAAAATCAGTAAGAACAAAAATCAGGAAGGATTACACAGCAACAAATTAGTTTAAAAACCCACTCTGGTGGCATTTCTTAACATCTGGGCCAGATGGAAGACTTTCAACTAAGAGAAAAACTTGGAAAAGTCCCACATCTTCTGGCTGAACTATGAGAAACAAAGTTCCATTGCACTGACATGAAAAGCAGTAAGAGGCAGTTCATAAATTACACTCTGCCGCTGCCATCATGAGTTACCAATTTGTAATTTTGTAGAGATTACACGGAAGCCATGGGCAACATCAGCCTGTCCTGAGCTCTCAAACTTTCATTGAGTTAAGACAGGATGGTGTCACTCCAAGTGGCACAGGTACAGTTATAGTGCATATCCCCTCTTAAGGAAGCACAGTCCAGAGCAACACCAGCCACACTCTGAAACCCAGAGCTCACCCATGCACAGAGCAGTGTGAGGTTTATGAGCTCACACGTCATCAATTCACATGATTGCAAAGTGGATTTTCACCTATTTTGCAAAAGTGAATCAGAAAAAGCAGAAGTTTTTAACACTTTAGTTAAGCTTGACCCAATCCCAATTTTTTTTTAGTAGTTGGTGACTTGCCAAATAAGCAAACATGGAACAGCTCCACAAACACAGAGCAGTTCACTGGAATTCAGAAGGAGCTTGAAAAAACTGCAAAACCCAAAGGTACGAGGCCCAGCCCATCCATTCCTCCCTCTTTAGGCAGCATAGAGCATTCCCATACTGAATTTTCCTCATGAAGGAAAGGAGAGAAGGGAGAGAGCTGGTGTCAGGTGAGGATTTCAGGGTCTGGCTCATCAAATTCCAGGAGAATGACCACCCTCGTAACCCAAAACAGCTGCTGTGTTTATAGTAAACATAAATGATAACTGGGTGGCCTTTGAAGCCATCATGTCCAATCCTGGTAATTATGGACAAGTGGATACAGCAGTGATGATCCAGAGCATTTGTTTAACGTTCAGACATAATTAAGGCCATTATCAAATTTCTGCCCCTTCAGCAAAAAGGGGGAATGGGGTCAATCGTTTGATACCACTGGCAGAAAAGCAAGGGAGGAGTTTCTTCCCAGAGTAACTCACACTGGATAAAATTCCTGAGTACCACCTGGTGCAGTGAGGCCTTTGCTTGGACGGAGGCAGGTGATGATGGAAGGCCCCTTGGGCACACCAGCCAAATGGATTCAACACCAGGGCCTCCCACAGAGTTGTCCCAGCCCCTGTCCCTTGAGTCCGGGAGACAGGGTAGTTCAAACACCAAATGCATGTCTTGGAATGTCACTTCTTGAGCGAGGGGAGGGGGCAGTGGCAGCATTACTAATTGCAGGGAGGTATTGCTTGTGTGCACTGGGAAGCATTACCCCCCAGTGCCACCCCCATACTGACCCATGGTGACTGGTTTGTGAAGGATGCTCGTCTTTCTCAGACACTCCAGCTTTATGGCAGAGGGAAATACCTAGTTTGCAAAGGGTTATTCCAAACACCAGAACTGATGAAAAGGTAACTAAACAAGGCCTTTATGGTGGGAAATTGAAATGACCCATAGTGAGAATTATCAAACAAAATCTAACCAAGTATGACAGTGAGAAAGGCTGGAGGGATGGGGAATGAATTTTACCTTTTCAAAGTTGGAGACCTAGTGCTAGGACCCATGTAGTATGTTTTTTCCCTAAATAAAACCATATGATCATAGCACACCTAAAAATTATCCAGAAGCTGTCAGGAGCTGCAAATGCCCAAACTGTCAAAACCACACTTCAGCCACACTTCAGTGAGAACAAAAGCACCGTCCACAGATACCTGGGCATCCCAAAGGCCTTTTTTATTGTGACCTCACAGGATTAGCTTTCTTTCCCTCTTCAGAGGGAGAAGACCACAGATTGGGAAGTGGACTGAGATGTCAAAATGTGGCATGGAGGACCTGGAGTAACACCCCTGCAGAGCTGCTCTGCACAAACACAACTTGTTGCTGAGCAGTCTAGGTGTGGAACACTATCTATCTCCTCACTTGCAGAAGTCCCTGGCACAGACTAATACTGACAGCAGTACCTCTTGCTCTGTCTGAGGGGATGTGGCTCCAGTAGGCCAGAGGGGCTGGAGGGATGGGGTAGCTGCTCCCTTGGGAGCTGCTCCCTAAGGTCAGGGCTGGGGCACAGTGCCAGAACAGCACTGAGAATGCTCAGAGCTCTCTGCTCAGAGGATAAACAGAGGGTTGAAATCTCTGGGGTTGTTAATCTGTCACCTTTCCCCAGCACTGAATTAATTTTTTTAATGTGTTTTTAAAAGGAAAGTAAATAAAAAGAAAAAATAGAAGAGATGATAAATGGAGCCCTTTCTATTCCCTTCATCACTGGGCAATACCACCCAGATGTCTGGCAGGGACAGAATATTAAAAGGTTTCTCTTGCCTTGCCATCCCTAAGAATCATATGGATTCACAGAAGCTCTAATAATCTGTCTACCCCAGATTTACTCTCCTCTCCCTGCTGCTACAGAAGCTACAATGAGGTGCCCCTGCTTTTTCCAATTCTTGAAACTCTGGACTGCATGAACAGTGCTGCTCAAGTACAAAGTGATGCAACACCATGCTAAGATAATCCAAATAGATCCTGAGTTTCCATTGTGCTGCCTGGATTTTCCTACTAAGAAGCTGGAAGAACGCATCACATAACCTGAATCTATTCTGTGCAAAGCTCGCAGCTGTTAAAACAGCAAACAGTTTCCCAGAACGTGTCTGTCTCTGCTGCAGAAGGGAATGTGTGAGGCTGCAGGCCGCACTGGGCAGTGAATCGGCCTGGGACCTGCGGGACCCGGCCCAACTCTGACCTGTTGTGTGACCTTGACCCTGTTACTCCACTTCTTTGTGCCTCTGCTCCCTTTGCAGTACTTTATCTGGCCTCCCTGTTTATCCTGTCAGCTCTCTGTGCTGGGTTCGTCTGCTGCAGTCTCGTACACATGACACAGGCAGGGGCTGATACCATAATATTAACACTTGCTAGCCAGGTTCTGCACAACTCTTCATCATAGAGCAAGGAACTTCCTTCCACAGCAGTGAAACATGGTAAGAGCTAGTGCAGACTCTGCGATCACCCATAAACACAGATCAAATGACACACAAATCCTGACAATTGTTATCATCTATCTCTAAGAATCACTGCTTCCACCTCAGAGAAGGCCTTCTCCTGAAACCCAGTGCCTTGCAGCCAGGTGCTGTTGGCCTTTTAGATGAGTGGTGCTTGAAGAAGCATATTGCCACAGGGAAAACTTACAGAGTTTCATTCCATTCATCTTCCTTGAAAATCTAACTGAAGTAAAGCAAGCACCTGGAAGCATGTAACAGGAGAGGAATATGCTCCAGAGACTGCTGGAGAACACACGGTCCTGGTGACGCCAGTGGTCGTTGGAACACAGGTCATCTCAGCTGGATTGTCTGCTTTCTTCCTAACACAGATGCCATTAAGGAGCAGAAGACAGACACAACTTCAGCCCCTGCAAAGAGCACTTTCAAGTGTGCACCATCTCTCCAGAGCCAAATGTTTACTTGAGGCTCAAGCCAATTACTGCTGAAGACACACCAACAAGAGCTGGTTCAGTGGGAGACATGCAAATGCATGCTGGGGTTCCCATGAGGGTGTGAAAGCTGCAGACCATGTGTTGCTCCTCTGAACACACCTGTAATTGCTTCTAGCCCAATATTTACCCTCCTGAAGAGAGCAGCGACCAACTACCCAACAGCACCTGGCTACTGTACAAAGCCCCAGTGGAGCTGCTTCCTCTGTTTTGTGTGAAGGAGGAAGTGGGGGCAGCTAATAATTTCTTCTCTGTAGCTGTACCACACAAGTAATCAAACAACTGTTGACAGCTGGGAAGGGAGGTGTTGGNCTGATAAGCTTTGCCCAGCCGCAGCTCAGCCTGTCTTGAAGGTGGGGTGATGGGCATGTGGGTTTGTTCTTAGCAGTTCACCTGCTGCTGGCTTTCAGCACTTTTTATTCCGTTGTTTTGTTTACCTTACAGGCCTATTGTCATCACCTCCGTGCTGCCAGGGCGGGCCTCAGGTGCGAGCGGTCCACGAGCGCTCGAGGTGCAGCCACCACAGGATCCTGCTGGTTGTGAAAATTGCTTCCTTTACTGATGGTGATAACATCAGGCAAACAAACCTTGTGTGGACTATTGAGCTTGTCTTTCTCCTTAGGACTTGAATTGCGTGGAGCATTCAAAGCAGTATAAATACACCTAATGTCCAGTAATGAAGCTGGAGCAGACAGGAGCAGGTCTGAGTACCACTTGACGACAGGTTCTGTTGTGGGATTATTGGATGAATGGAAGTGCTAAGCATGGTTATTGCTTTCAAGTAACATTCAAAAAGACTGCTTCCCATCTTTTGAGCTGTTATTTTCAGATGTAAAAATCCTGCCCAATAAAGTCCAATATATTTGAATCGAATTTTTGGCCCACTGTCCCAATTACACATACAACATAAGCCCAGGGAAAGGCATCCTTCCTAACTCAATTTTGTAAATTTTCTGCAGATTGGGTGTGGGTGGGTGTGTAATTGGGAAGAACCAGTGGATGTGCCAGATTGTTACAAAAGTCCCCAAGAGGATAAAAAACCCTATTCAAGGGCCTGTCCCCAACTCACTTATGCGTCCTTAAGAAGGCTTTCACTAAAATACAAGGTTAATAAATCACCTGCTTCCCTTGAATTTTCTCCCAGTGTACTGGCAGAACACAGCCACAACCCCGTTATTTATTCTACTAGACAAAATAAGCCAACTTTTGTATATAAAATCCACAAACAGTACATTTCCCTGATCATTTTAGGAGGTCTTTGTACCTCCTCCAGTATCAATCTACCTTTCCTGATTATGGGTCAACCAATACTGAGCACAGAATTAAAGACGGGATTTCCCAGATCTCCTAGATGGCATTGACACAGAGACAGTGCAGCACCAAGCATAGGCATTCAGCATTCCAATTATAACCAGTATCTTTAATGGTACCTCCATCACCATTTGGGTTCTTCTCCCCTCTGTCCCAGGCACTTTCCCTGTTCTGCTCATGTGGCACAAGGGTGGCTCGTTCTCAGGCCTCCTGCTCAGAATCCTGGAGCAGTCCAGTCCACAGCTGCTCAGCCACTCAGGGATAGCAGTGTGCAGCTGCTGGGCTTCAGAGCCAGCCTCTGAGAGTCCTGACATGGATTTTAGTGGATTTACTGCACTGAAATGCAGAAAATCTTGTTGCCTTTAGGATTAGCCCCTTCATTTGCACATACAGTAGTGCATGCTGTCTGGGTCCACTTCCTTGCACATGGTGCTCAGTCCTTCAGTTACCACCAAAAGAACTGCTCACAGGACACCCACATTTTTAATTCCTTCTATCAGCAGTCATTGCAGCTGGGTAGCTTCCAACTGTTACTGGAGCAAGGACCATCAGGAATTTTATCACAGTTAACCTAACTTAGGTTAATTTATACTGATTATGAATGATCCCAGGTCATCAAATACACATTAGTGATATGCAGTACAGGAGTTTTACAGTGCTCTTGGAACTAAAATGTAGTTATTTCATTAGAAATGTTCTAAGTTTCCATTACAAATGGTAAATAACAAGGCTGGAGCAAGGTGGGCTGAGGAAAGGCTGCCTAGGCAGGAGCAGCGCAGCCCTCAGCCTCCATGGCCCCTAGAGCCTGCTCAGGGGCACAGCTGCACTGCAGGGTAGCATCCCACAAGAATAACAGATAAACACACTCACTTCACAAGCCACTGGGCACTATATTTCTTCTGATGAGAACCATCCATTATTCTTCCATCCTCCTCTCTGTGTCACATTAGTGAGCGGTTTTACAAAGCAAGTCAGGGGACAGCTTTATTTACTCCCAGCCGCACTGCACGGCACCCAGGTCCATCGGTATTGGTTACACATGACCTGGGGTCTTCCATTATGGGCTAATGTCTGCAGCCCTCTGACCTCCGGAAGTGCTTGAGGAAGAGCTGCAGTAAATCAGAGCAGCACTTAGTCGTGGAGGAAGAAAGTCCCTCCTTATCAATCTGCCAGCAGGAGAGGAAGGACTCTGGCTGGGCTGCTGAAGGGTGTTGTGCTCTCAGCTGCTTGGAAAACTCCATAGACAGAAGCAGCCTTTGCACTGCACGTTGCCACCATGGACTGTTTGAGCGAAGGCAGAGTGGGATGAACCTGGCTGTGTTCCTCTCTCAGCTGGGGTGGCAGGAGGAATCCCAGCCACTTGCTTCACGGGGCAGGTCCTGTCTATGAACACCTCTGCTTGGCATGCACAGACTCTTCTGCTTTCCCTTGAAGGATGCCTTGTCTCACACACTGACTCCAAGGCAAAGCGAGGACCAACCCAGCCCTAACCCTGCACTAAGGTCCATAATCAATCCTTACCACTCAGCTTCTTACCAGAGGACATGAGCAGTCTGCAGTCTCAGCAAATTCATCATCATGGAGTTAACCCAAGAATGCTGTTAAACACCCTGTGTGGCAGAGCATGAGAAATTACAGGTGGAAGCAATAATTTAACCACAAAACACCACATTTGCCAATCATCATCAGTACAAGCAGCTCTTCCCGTGAGGGTGGAAACAAGCAAATTTGCCACATCCTGTGCCGACAGGTGGAGCCCCAGAAGGACACAGAGCAGGGAGAGCATTAGGGAACGAAGCTCCAAACTCTGCTGGTCCTGCAATCAACAGGGGATTTCAAAACTAGTAACAAGTAGCTTTGGGAGGCCCAAAGAACATTGGGATGGGACCAGGTACTTCTCTGTTCTGGATGGGCCCTGAAGGGGAGAGGATGAAGATCTGCCAATGAAATGCATAATTATAGCTTACAATCAAGGCAAGAGGACCTTGGAGAACAAAAAAATCAAGGTGGCAATATCACTTTGCTTCCCCATTTATCTCCTACACAGTTCTAGTCTTCATCTCTTTCTCAGAGTCCCTGGCTCAGTCAGGTCAAAGGAGCTCTCTATCACAAAGACAATCCTATACCTCATACAGTATTTTTTTTTTTTAATTTTTATTCTGCTGTCCTAGAAACAAATGAAAAATCAGCTGATCATCTTGATCAGGTCTGGAGAAGGCTTGAAGATCCAACATCCCATCTCCATCCTTCACCCCTTGAGCAAGAATACTACCAAACATAAGAAGCAAGGGAAGAAAAGGGAAGAAAAGGATTTTTAATGTAATCAAATGTGTCATATGCCTAAAAAGTATTCTGCTATGTCATATATATGCATACACAGATCGCTTTGTATGTGTTTTTCCTTCTTGCCTGTCTCCAGAACAAACACTGCAATTTTACTCTCCCATAACTGTTTCTTGGCTCCATCTACACATTCCAGTACAGCAGCATCACAGATTCACTATAAGAAGGACTTACTCCCTCAGCTGATGTAGCTCACTGCCAGACCAGCATTACCCTCTTTGTATGAGGACTGGTTCTTTGGGGAAAGGCAGGGTGTAACATCTAGGAAAAGGAGAGGCTCTGCCCTTAGGATATAGGAAATATTATCAGAATACTTTTTTTCTGTCAGAGCTTTAGATCCATGTAAGATTGTCCAAGGGTGGGGACTCACCTCCTAATGACAACTCATTAGGTCACCTGGAGGGGTTTTTTTATGGTTTATGTGCTTGGGGGTTTTGTATTCTATTGCAAAAGGAAGTTTAGAGTGGGGAGATTTTTGTTCAGCTACTGTTAGAGACAGGCCCGGACCAAAACCTCCTAATTACAGAATCCCAGATCCTGGAAATGCCCACACATGTATTCACATTTCCAAGTTCAGACCAAATTTTCCACTACATAAGGACCAGTAACAGGTTTTTTTTAACATGTAAATATTTAAACCAACCAGCAACACAGAGACTGCAGAATGAACAGCATGTTTCCACACAATCAATGCAGAAAAGATTTTTTAAAAGAATCAGCAGCACCCATTGGGATCCTGGGAGCCTGGATTCCTGAAGACAGCAAATATGACTCCCCTTTTTTCTTCACCTCAGTAACTATCTGCTTGCTGTTTACTTGGTGTTTCAGAAGTACTAAGCTACAAGATCCTGTCCTGTCAATTCTGTCACATTTCATGTGACAGCTGTCCCTCTTCCACACGATGATAACGACTTTGAAATTCACTTGGCATTTCAGCTCCCTTCCTGCTTCTCTCAACAGCTACACAAATGATGTCAACACATACAGAACAATAGCAAATCATGAGCTGATAAGCACAAAGTGCACAGGAGCCTGTTTCCATAGGGTGATCCCCAAAAAGATTTTAATGCATGCATTAAAAAATTTATCGAATCACCATTTCTCAATGGAAATATTATGGCAGCTTAAAATCCTGTGACTGCCACCTAAGACACTATCTGAAATAAAATAAAAATTGTGACAAGTCTGTAGCCAAAGAAGATTATCACCAAGGAATAAACTACTGACACACTATCTTTGGCAGTAGAGATATCCTTGCCTTTCGCTGCTTCAGCCTATTCCCAGAGTGCTTTTATAGAGTGTTGTTTTAAAATCAGAATCATACAATGACCAGATTTATAGAACAAGTGGAAAAACCATGCCAAGGGTTCCTTCAGTCCTTCTACATAAGCACTGCTTAAAGCCCACCCCCCTTTATTTTTTAACTTTTCCTTTTTTTTAATAAGCAGTTTTCTGTCATGAACCCACTATCCATCAGCCATTAACAGTAACTGGTGGACAGTTAACATGGGCACTTCAAATACCAGGGCCACATCAGCTCGTGCTTCAATTTTACACATCTCTAAAATAGAAATAAATGCAACTCAAGTGTGCAAGGAAGCTTTTATATAAATATGACTAAACTGAATTTGAGAGCTTTGAAAATTTGATAGTGCCAGTGAAATCCTGCTACTATGAAGACAACCAGATTTTGCTCCCTTCCGTACTAAATCATTTTGAAACCTGTTTGCTGACTGTTTTTATAGTTACTGTAAAGTGAGAGAACTTCCAAATTCACGCTGCCTCAAGTATTTTTTACCACAGAGAATCTTACTGCAATTAGTCTGGTTTGTAATGGAAAACAGATGAAAGGAGAAATTAAATCAAAACCTTGCCTCATATCTAAGGTGTTTTCATGCCATGCATCCCAAGAAGTTTTCCCAAAACCAACAACATTAAATTAAAAGCTCAAATATTTCTAGCAGACCCAACAAATGCAGATTAAGCTGAAATTTAAATGGAAAGTGAAAAGATTTTTCCTTCTTCTCACCTGCCAAGTCTTCAAAGTTCAGGGCTCCGTGTTTCTCTTTCAACACTTAGCAGCAGAAACACCTAGGGTTGAGTGGAGAGATTTCCTCCTCACACTGGCATTATTCATTATTTCTGAAGTGTCGACAAATGTCTTCAACACTACACAACACACACAAACAGGAGTCCCTGCTCCAACGAATTTACAGTCTGAGGTGTTATCTTTGTTCTGTTTTGGTATATCACCACAAATTTCAACAGGGTACCAAGTGAGCCCAATCCACCTTCCACAAGCAGTTTTTCACTGCTTTTAATAGGAGTTGGAACAGCCCCAGTCAGACTAAGTTATAGAATTAGCTATTGCAGGAGAGAGCAGAGTTCTTGGCATGTCTGCAAACAGCAAAAAAAACCTGATTCTCAAAAGTTTTGTTTGAAATTAAGTGTATATTTGAATGTTTTCACACATAATACATTTTGAGAACTTAAAGAGCTCCCTTTTCACTCTGTCTTTCAACCCCAGCAGTGCTACAGATCAAGCAGCAGCAGGCAATTTCTGAACCAAGGCAGGCTGGCAGCTACAGTAACAGCTCCAGCTGGTGGAAGTTGGTGAAAGTTTTGGTTTATTTTGTGCTAAGCTTTCTGCCAGGATATTTCACACACTGGAAGTGTGTATTTTCTCTGACATTTCTGAGAGCCTCCAAGTGTTCCTGCAAATAGCCCCACAAATTTATTTCAAATTCAAATTGGGGCAATTTCTGCTCATCCAAACCTTTGCACTGTGTTGTTACCCATGCCTTTTCCCCAGCTCTACCCTGTGGAAAACAATGCAGTCACACAGCCCTCTGCACTAACACACACAAAAGGCATATATATCTCTTTACACCCAAAAGGCTGTACAAGGATAGCACCAACTGGAGATGTTGCTCTTCTGGCTTGTGCTCTAGCTGGGGCATGGATCCTTGTCAACATTCCTGTGTAAACCAGACTGGATTTTAAATGTTGTCATAATTAATTATTGCAGTTCAAGCAGCATTTCAAACCACAAGTGAAACAAATTCCAGCTAAAGGCAGAAGGGACAATTACTGGGAAAAGACTGGGAAAAAAAGCATCTTAAACTCACATCCACCACGTCCTAGTTGCTACTGATTCACATCATGCCAAAGCTCAGCACCAGCACAGCCAAATGCCAAATGCCACAGCTCACAAGAACCTGACCCCACCACTCCATAAACCACACTGTGTTCAGACAAAGAAAATGTGAAATGACTGAGAAAATGTCACAGTTCACAGAGCATCTTCAAAGTCACATGCCAGCAGTGTCTCCACCCAAAGCCCTCTCCAGCCTACCTGGAGCCATCTTCTGGTAGAGAGGGATCTGAAAGGGCTTTCCTGCTTCCAGTATTTTGCTGACCTGCTCTCCCTTCCAAACAGGACATGGTCAGTAACTGCTGTGAACATCCAGGCAAGATGCCAGGTGTTCCTCTCCTTCTGTCCTCCAGCTTACAAGTGCTTCCTGCAGTTATCTCTGCTTACAACCAGTATTTTCCTGATTTGCTCAGAGATGTCCTCCTCCCTCCAAGATAAGAAGTCCAAGGGGTTTCCATCCTTTTCCTTTACTGCTTTGCTCAGTCACTCAGCGACTGTGGAAAGCAAAAATCAAGATCATGAGACTTGTGTGCAACAGAACAGACGACTTGTTTGCCATAAGATGTGAAAGTACACCACAAAAGTTTGCTCTGACAATTCTTATATTCAGCTCAAACAAATTCCTCTCTGATCCTTTTTAATGACATTTTTTTTCTTCTATTTCAATGATATTTCCAAAAGCTCCAAAACAAACATAGGCATAAATAGCTTTCATCAAGGTATTCAGTCTACTTACCCAGAAACACTGCTTGGGGATTTAATGAGGTAACTGCTTGTCTATAGTGCATCAAAATACTTAATTTCCTGAACAAAGCTTTTTAATACTTATTAAAGTTTTAGCTTGTAGTTAACTTCCTTCTTTTGAAAAGCTTTCTCAGTTTCTTTCTCTGATGTAGCATCACCCCATTGATTACACACCTCATGAAGAGCTGACAGGACCAGACACACTGCTCAACTCTGTTCAGTGTATAATTCAAGATCACCTCTTTCCATCCTAAACTGATCTGTTTATTGTGGAACCACTCTGGGATATAAGCCTAGTATCAGATTGGTTATTTGTATAAGAAGGGGTTTTTTGCCACATCTACCATGGAAATGGAAATGGAAATGGAAATGGAAATGGAAATGGAAATGGAAATGGAAATGGAGTGTTCCAAGATGCATTAGGTTTAGGTTATTGGGAAAATGGGATCCACTGTGAAGGTCACATACAAGCTTAGTTTCTAAATGACTATAAAATTTTGGATACCTAGGTTGAAAGCACAAGTCCAAGTTTTATATAGAAGCTGCCTTCAGGTTGAAGGAAATAAGAACTCCCAGGGAATGAAAGACTAGCTGATTTCCTTTATAAACCCTGAAAAGTCTTTGGGGAGAAGAGACTTACACTTCTGACATCTAGAAATAACCTCCTCTTGCTCCCTGTCTCCTACCATCCACTTGCCCATTTCTCATAAAGGTCGTCTCCAAACACAATTGATTTGAAAACTCAGATTATTCTGTTAAAATTGCTGACTTTGTACTTGGCACCCTGAGCCAGACTGGGACAATCCCTTCAGGTCCTTTTTCCAGCTAATTTATAGCATTTTTTGTTGAGACAAGGAGTTATGGTCTGTAAAAGGCTTGCTGTCAGCCTCTCATAACACCCCAGCACCCTGTCAGAGAAGGGACAGAGCCTGGGAAAAAAGTTTCAGCAGTGATCAGCTGGTTTCCAGATGGGTGGCCTTCTACACACTGTCCAACCCCATGGGTCCAATAAACCAGCCCTGATTTTGCACTTTAATAAAACAAAGATACAAACCCTCCTCTACTCTCCAATAGGGTTTCATAAACACGCTCTGAGTCTCTGTGTCAAATTTATTAGGAAGAAATTAATTCTTCTGTCTCTCTCTTTGCATGCATGTGGCCAGCCCCTTTTGCTCCAGTTTCTCATTTTTACATGGGTGGAGAGACTTGCACTATGATTTACACCCTTCTGGGTTGTTTTCCCATCAGAAATAAAGACGGGGCTAAACAAGTCAGAAAGTTGAGGGATTGGCCTCCAAGGTATAAAACCACCCACATGAGGCAATGTTTGTTCTCAGTCTGGCATAAATTCTCCTCTTGTTCTGTCCTCTCCACCTTAGCAAACCAGAAGAGCACATGATTCAAGAGGCACAAGGCTGATCAGCAGCGCCAGTAGTGAGAAAATGGCCCAGTTCAGAGCAGGAGAGCATCCTGCCCCTGGAACAGCACTGCCACTGTAGCAGTGCTGCTGCTCGGGGGCCTGGGTCTGCCTCAGCACCAAACCACACTGCTTGCACCTACAGATCTTCAGTTCCCTTCCAAGTACAGAAATCTGTACCAGCCCCTAGACAACTATTTATTCAGCTAATATGTCTGTCTGTTTACGTTAATTGTTGCATGCATAATTTTTCCTGTATTTAGCCCAATTTCCCCTTTCATTTTCAGCTTATTACTCTTACTGGCATCACTGACTTCAGCAGTGCAAAGATGTCACACTTGGCATTACCCTGAAGGGAGCCAGAAATGGTTGTTGTCACTCTTTTGCCTGGTAGGTGTCTCAGAGCCAATATTCAGGCTTTGGACTTTCCTCATAAAGCTGCAACTTCAAAGCCAGTTTTGCTCTTCTCTAAACTCACTCCAGAAACATTAGTACTTCTACATAGGACCCATTAGGACTGTTCTTTCAACTGTCCCATCAAGATGATGACCCTGATTATAACATGCTCAGAGACTTCCAAAAAGTGCAAAAATAGAAAACATAATTGTAGGGGGAGACTGATTGTCTTCACAAAGAGTGAATAAATGTCATATTTAATCAAGATGTCGAACTAAATTTTTAGGCATCATAAATGCCTGTTCACTAAAACTCATAATTATGGATGAACCTGGAATTTGAGTATATAGGCTTTTTACAGAGGAAAATAATAGAAACTATGCTAAGGAACAGACTTAATTGTAAATATGTGATTATGATAGCACTGATCCCTTAGAGCTCTCTGAAGGATTCACTGTGTGCATGAGTAAGAATGAGCCAGCTGATACTATATAAAGATATTCTTAAAAAAAAAAACAAACTTTTATGAAGATCCCTAACAAAAGTTTCATAATGGTGTGAGAAGGAGACAATTGATAACTCCATCATTTCTCTGATATATCTATTAGAAGAAAAATCCAGATTTGCTTGCCGTGACTTGCAACCCCCTGAAGGCTTTGACCAGCTTCCCATGGACTTTGCCATGGCCAGGATTTCACTCTCAGGTATGACTAAACCTTAAAGAAAAACATGTCCCACAGACAATTACAGCATTTTTCATCAACACAAATTTCATCAACCTCAGAAGCACAGACAGTATTTGTTAGAACAATGAATTTTCAGAATTCATTGAGCCTACAGAAACCTCATGGTGTAGAATCAGGGTTATTATTACTTTTTTAGAGGTATAAAGTTCCCTCACTAGGTGCACTGAAAACCAGAGCTCCTCTGCAAAGAAAGAATGCTTCACATCCACTATTAATAAGCTTTCACTGCTGAGGTTCAGGACAGCCACAAAAAGTTAATATCAATCTTTCCTGTGAAGCTCTGCCCATCTGCAGCATTTGGCACAGATTTTAAAGTACAGTAGACTCAAGTTTTCCAGGGAGCAGCCATCATTCCTGTGCTCCCTCTAGAGTGACTACTGGAAGCCAAAAGCATTTAAGCAAAGCTAGATAAAATCAGCAGTGCCCAATGTGGGTTCTTTCTGGTTTCCTGCAAGTAAACAGACATGTTTACAAGGGGCTGTACATTCACATCAATCATAAGGTGACTTTGTTTACAGTAGAGGAATTTCCTGCAGGCTTTTGCTGTCCTGGTTTCTTTCTCTTTGTATTTACTTTTGTTCAAATGCAATTTTAAAAAGCCATAGGTGCTCCAGCTCAATTCAAAACGTGACACACTGAAATCTGAAGCAGGCTATAATTCATGCCCAGATTTAGTTGTTCTTTTTCTTGTTTGTTTGTTTAAGCTAACACATGCCTCTGCATTAAAAAGCCACTTTTCTCTACCCATCCAATTCATCTATACCTGGAAAAAGGCAGCTTTAATTTATCACCCCATAAAGAACTGCTTTTCTCATCAAACCTACAAAACAGCAGAAGCCCACCTTATATAGGGATTGGGCTTATAATGCAGGCATCTAAGAGACAGATTCCTCAGAGGAATTAAAGTAAAAATGTTAGTGAATGCAACTGAAAGACTGGTATGAATAGCACCTGAGCAGCTGGGATTAAGGACTTCTGCTGCCATGAATCAGTGTGAACTATTTCTACACCACTCCACTGAATAAAAATTTATTTCAGTGGGGATTTAATTTTAAGAAACACTACAGAATTTGGCTGCAAAGTTCAGAACTTGGACAGAGAACCATGTTGGTTGTTCTGAGATACACACACACTTTGATAAAAAGTTATGAACCAAAAGTTCACTCTGCTTAAGCTGCTGGATACAGATAGGAAAAGACTGCAGCAGTTGAGCAGACATCACACCTACTATGATGGCACAGATCCTACAGCTGCTCCATCAGCCCCCTTAAGTGATGTGCTCGCTCCAGCCTTCTCTGCCTGAGCTGTTTGCTCTCCATTCTGCTGCATGGTTCAACCATGCAACTTTAGGTCACTCTGAATTATTATCCCTGAGTGCAAGTGTGCACTAAGAGGTCAAACATAGGAAGGGCCAGGAAAGGACACTCCTTTAACACACAGGCTTTAGGAGGCAAGGTGCATCTAACCCCCAAAAGTTACAAAAGAGAGATGCACAAGAATATGAAGAGCAGAGCCAGAGATTTGCTACAAAGGAAGCAGATTGGTGTTTATGAGTGGCAGAAGAGGGAAGTAGCCCCCCTGTTTGCTACTGAGAGGCTCAGTTGCACAAATGGGAGCAGAGCCCACATGAATATAAGACTTCTGGAATTTCTTTTCAGTAGTTTCCAATGCACAAGCCATGATTCAGTATAAAAATCAGTCTAGTACAGGCTCTTTTTGTTAGCATCTGTTAGCAAGAATGTCAGCTAATCAATACATTTTTATTGCCAGATACCTACAGGGCTGGAATAGACACTATTTCTGACATTATGTTCAGTGTTCTTCTTACACCTCATTTTCCTGGAAGCTGTTTTCCTTCACCTTGTGTGGCATCATTATTCATCTTCACTGATGCTTATCTGCCTCCATAAATTTGCAAAAGGCCATCCAGGGAGCTGAGTCCCTCTGGACAGGCTACCAAACTCAGGCAGCTGTCTCCTCCTCCCCACTTCATGCTGTCAGACTGGCATCTGCACTTTGGTTGGGCTTTGGCCCTTCATGGTGGTGGGGACCCTTGCAGTTGACTTGCAATGTCCCCACGGAGCAGTTTTCCTGCTGTAGGTGACAAGAGGGAACAGAGTGTATTTTTGTTGGCAATACACAACAAAAAATGCTTCCCAAAGCTGTAATCCAATTTACAAGCAGCTCCTCGTACCACATTTGTGTGTCACAGGTGAATAGAGCCATGAGCTATATCTGTTAGCAGCTCCTGCTGCAACCAGGCTTCTGCAGAACTATTTGGCACCCTGGAGAATACGTTAGCAAGCCTGGAACTGCCTCCTGGAAACTTCCCAGCCTCTCTGCTTCTCCAGACAGACACCTCTTCTCCCATTCCAGGTATCTGCATTTTTCTCTCCCATACACTGGCAGAGCCCTGGGTTCCTCAGTGCTTTGTGCTTTTGAGGAATCCTGGCTGCACACGCACAGGGCAGACATAAACTGGCACATGGTGCTATTCTGTTCTACAAGTGCTGTGTCCCAGAAGGATGAGCAGCATGAAGAGCAGGACACTGAACCAACTGGGGAGCCCTGTAATCACTTCCTGCTGACCTCTCAGCAAGTCACTCATCTCTCAGAGTCCTGTCCTGCACCTCAGCTGTTGAACTGTCTGAAATAGCACATTAAAGGCACAAGCTCCAAGCTTTATGCCTCTGCTCTGCTTTTTATGTTTCCTTTGATATTATGGCCAAGTCACAGTCTTTGTGAAACTGTGTCCCAACCTGGAAAGAGGGGTTCTCTTTCAGCAAGGAAAACCATGGAATGTTCTGACACCACAGGGGGCACAGAAGGAGACAACACCAACATTTTTCAAAGATGCCCACTGCCCTCATAGAAGCTACAGAGAGCAAGATCTGACTCTTGTCACATGCTGGTAAAACCAATCACCCACTATGCTGTGGCACTTTGCACTAATGCTCCTCACTCTGTAAATAATAGTTATTGGTGTATGGGCCATAGTCAGTAGAAAAAGTACCAAGCATATAGGATATGCCACCTCCAAGTTAGTGTCTGAAGGGAGTAAAATTAAAGTAAAATTCAACAATTCTCATTTCAAATCAAGTAAATAAGGCACTATCATTTAAAGGAAGGAGGACACAGACAACAGTGCTATGCACACTTGGGGAAACACTTCAGTATCAACAGTATCTTGGAATAATATATTTAAGAGAATTATTTTAATTCTGAATACTGTCTTGCCTCAGGATCAGTTTCTATTTGTCCCAAGACATGTTGAAACAATAAAGAACATTTTCTCACCAAGCCCCTGCAAAAAAATTTCTCTTAAGGGTTTAAAAAATTGGCAAAAAGCCTTCTGCAAGAAAAATGGAAATACTCTTTATTGCAAAATCATCACACTCCCTCAAAATGTGCTTACAGATATTGGCAACTTAAAAAAACATCACATTTAAAACAAGGTCCTTTTCTGGTAAATACAAGTGACTACTTTGCCTTTAATTTTAGAAAGGGACAACATCAAGCAAAACTTCCCAGCATAGTACATAAATAGATGATTTCTGTAAATATTTACACTGATGAAGCAGGTGCTGTATTTGACAGGTAGGTTGTGATACGTTTGTTTAGCTGCAGGACAACGAGATTCTGGAGCTTCTACATGCTAATAAAATCCAAAGGATCATCAGGTATTTTGAAGGTTTAGAAATAACCAGGACATCACAATGAACACCCAAGTGTTTGCCATTTGCCTTACATTAACTGACTTAATAAGTCATCTGAATAAACCTGCATGTACATAAAACTCAGGTGAATGGATCAAAATGAGGAGCTGCTTTACATCATGTCTGGCTGCAGCTTTAAATTCTTCAATGGAAACTGACTGAAGTATAAGAAAAGAGGCTTACTTCTTCTGTGAACCTCTTTACAGCAGTATCTGCCACACAGAAGATACTGAGGGAGAAGAAACACATCCCTAGCATCCCATGTCCCAATATTTTGGATGGAAACACTAGGTGGTAGCCTGAAATTCATCAGACTTCAGAAGGAAAAATGTGAGTTACATCAAGTTCTTTTTTAAATTACTCTTTTGCTGTAGAGAAGACCATAATGGCTGTTGAGCAACACACAGAGGCCCTATGGAATAGCAATGGGTACAAGGACTTGCTGTGGGTCTCTTTGGCTGTGCCTGTCACAGTAGCTCAGGGTTAGCCAGCAGTTGGAGGAGGAAGAAAATGAATTTCAGTGTATCAAACAAAAGACCCTGCAGTTATTGCCATCCTGAGGCATCCCTGACACAGAGTGGGCTCACTGCAGGAAAAGAAAAAGCAGCACAGTGAACTGACTCCTTCTGCATCATGTACTCAAAGCCTACACAGGAAACACAGACAAAGCCTCAGCAGTTTGTAGGCTCCCAGAGGCACCCTGCATGCCAAGAGGAGGGAGTTTATCTGTCCTAGAGACAGGTACAATGTGCACTAGGGATAGGGGTAACAAGGAAGAAAACTTACTGAACTCAAATAATGGAGTCACTGAGGAATGGCTTCCTTGTCCTTGCACTCCATGTGAGGATAAACAAAGTCTCTTCCTCCCTTTATTCACAAGTACCCCAGTGAACCTGGGTTACTTATTTCATCAGAAAAAGCACAACCTATGCCAGGAAGATAAATGAGCTGCAACTGGAGGTGTTTTTCATGTTTAAAGCACAGTGGGCAGCAGTAGATACCTAAGTACTCCGCACTTCTCCCTGTAAGAAAAGGGTTTCTACAACTTTTTAAGAAAAGCAGAGGAATCTTCAGCATTCCGATCTCCTTGTCATTGTTCATGGTGAATATTTGCCTAACAAATCCTGCATACCTGAAATTGCCTTACCCAGGCTGTGTGCATGCTCACACCTGACAGCAGTTCTGCTGTATTTGCTGCCATAAAGATTGCTTGGCAAACATCAGAGCTACAGCAGCAAACTCAGCTATCGTTCTAAGGAATCCAATAAATTCTAATGTAAAAATTAGTCAAGTGTTCTTCCTTTCCCCATTCTGCTACTGATTAAAAGTTGTAACAAGCGTCACAGACCTCCCATCCCTCCCCATCTAGTAAACCCATTTGTCTAATGCACTGGGAGGTGTGGCATAATAATTTGCACTGCCCTTTAGAATCAATTCAGAAAAGTGTTTCAGCATATGATTAAGGTCCTCTGAGTACAACACCAAAGGTCAGCAAATGCCCAAGTCACTGCTGACCTGGCTGTACCAGTGAATTAAGATTTTTAGCTGTCAGGCTTTGAATGAGCATGTTGCTGGTGCATCCTAGTCTCAGGCCATGGGCAGCAAACAGAAAGCAGCAATAGGGCAAAGCAGTGCTGATGAGCATAAAAGAATAGTATTAGAGCTAGGAAGGAAACACTTAAAGATTCCAAGCACAGGATGAAATGTAGGTAGCAAGAGACATCACAGCTAACAGGAAATGTTCTAAAGCCTCCTCAGTTTCAAGACAATTGGACCAGATGATCCACTATGGTTTTGGGTTGGTCCCTTACAACCCAAATAATTCTGTGATTCTGAGAAAGTGAGAAAAGAAAGTGCTGGTGGCTTGCTCATCTTCTCTCAGGTCTTTGATCCCTGAGCTCAGAAGGAAAACTGGAGTGGAGCAGGGAACAACCAATCCAGGGTGCTTCTAACCCTCATGTCCAGCTGTTCTGCTGCCACACAGACAAGCTGATGTGGCACATAGGCACAGTGGAGCACAATTTGGAGGCAGTGTCAGACTCCTGGAGGCAGAAGATGATCACTTGGGCTGTACTGCAAACCACTCCTGGGATCCCCTCCAGAGCTCTGCATGCCCTGTGGGACTAAGAAACTGATGTCTCTGGGCACCCCACACAATTCTTTTTATGTTTTGGGGTGATATGCCCTAGGAGAGCACACACCTGCAAATACACTCCTCCAGGAGGCAAACAGAATAGGGAAGTGGATCTCCAACAGAAAGCAAAAAACTCCTGATAATAAGCTGTGACTGAAGTGAAATTCTCTTTATGCAAAGCCATGTGATATCCAAAACCAACCCAACTGTCCTTCATTTTGATCTTTACCAGGAATTATTAGCACCCCTCCAGGAGAAAATCCACCTTCTGTATTCTGTTTCCAGCTGGCCCCAATTCACTCATGTTCTAAACGTCCCACTGGATTCTTCTAACATTTTATAAGGTGTCAGCTTAAATTCCTGTAATCCGTGGCCCCAACTATGGCTATTAGCATACAGTATGAAAAACAATATTTGGGAACAGGAGAGCCAAACTGTGAAAGTGCAGTCTCTAAATATGGCTGCAGTTTCAGAAAGGAGTTTGCAAATGTCCAGAGACTGGGCTGCTCTCATGTAAACCAGGTCACTTAGACACCAAATCTCCTGATCTGATCACATGTGCTGGAGCTTGAAACAAGCAGAGAGAAGGGGAATATGTGGAGCTACAAAAAGCCTCCATTTGCAACAACTGCCAATGTACATTTATCTTGAATATGCCTCCAAAAGGAGAAAATCAAAAGAAATAATCTCCTGTGTCTGCATGGCTCAGGACATAACAAAAAAGGCAAAATTTCTTTCTGTTAATACAGACTATTAGGTTTTTTTTGTCCCAAGAAAATGGAGGATTCCCTGCTATGTAAATGCTTGTTTCTGATAGCAATTGGTCAGCTAAAAGATGGGGGACTGATTGAAGAATTATTTGGTGAAATCTGATGCCTTCTTTTCTGTTGGGTGCAGCTGAGGGCCAGCTAGCTGGTACCTTAACTCTCTCCTACCTAAGCATCTTGACAAATGGGCTTTTAAACAGCTCTAGTCCCTCTGGAGGGGGATTTTCTACAAGAGCATGCAGTGATAGAACAAGTGGGAATGACTCTAAACTGAGAGGACATGTGTAGATTAGATATTAGAAAGAAATTCTTCCCCAGGAGCGTGATGAGGCACTGGCACAGGCTGCCCAGGAAGCTGTGGCTGTCCCATCCCTGGAAGTGGTCAAAGTTAGGCAGGATGGGGCTTGGAGCAACCTGGACTAGTGAAAGATGTCCCTGCCCATGGCTTAGAACCAGATCACCTTTCAGGCCCAATCCAACCCAAACCTTTCCATGACTCTGTGATAAAAATCAGGAAACCTTGTCTCAATTAGTATCTCTCCAAATTGGAGGGGAATGAGAATAGGAGGAAGTTTAAGTCTTGGAGAAGATCCAGGTATTATACGCTGAGCGTAATACAACAGAGTGAGAACTAGATAAAGCTAATAATGAAGTAATCATTAATAACAAATCTGTCATACCCTAAGAACAACATACCATGCTAGCAGCCTCAGTTTAAAATGTCGTATGTACAAGCCCCTTCTGCATGTCAGATTTTGATTTCTTCTCTCAGTCACTGTATTCAAATACAGTGGCCCCTGAAATGTTGCCCTGATTTTTCAAGTTTTTCTAAAGCCTTCTGATGTTTACATTCTTGTAAACAAACAAGAAAGTTTTCTTGTACAAAACTTTCTCACACACTTTATGTAAATAACTTACTGTTTTCATGCTTTTATGGGGGAGGAGCAACTTGACGGACTGTTGGGTTGCCCAGTGGCATTGAGGAAGTGACACTGTCACCCTCCAATGACACTGGCATTTCAGGAAGATATAAAATTAGAGTCAGATTTTAGTAAACAGTTTTCTTTTTGCCTTGAAAAGAGCTGCTTCGCGTCGTTTGTGCTGTGTCCTACAGTGACACTGAAACTACCTTATCCCAAAGGAAACCACAACTTTAAAGTGCAAGCTATGAATATCCCCATGGCTACAATGATTCTCAGCAGCATTTGGCATTACAGCCAAGGTCATTTATTCACCAGCTAGTAAGGGATCGTTAGTGACCTATAAGTGCAAGTCTATTACAAACCTGTAGGTCTTAAATGAGCTAACAGCACATACTGTCTCCAACCTTTTAGGGTAAGTGTGAAGATGCCTCTTAGATCAGATCCTCAAGATAGCCTGGGGATACTGATGCATTCAGGTTTGAAATTCATGCCAAAACAATCCTAAATAAAAATGCTGTGAAAAAAATCCAGTGTCGGGGTGTCTAGTTGGGAAACAAGAGTGCCAAAACCACTTATTTTGCTGGGAACACAGCTTTTAGAAATTGCAGGCCTATTTATGGGGTGTATGTGGGACACTGTACAGAAACACTCTTATTATCAAACAGTAGAGAACTAATAAATGTTTCAAGTAGGATGAACTTAAGCTTATCTCCATTTTTTGTTGTTGTTGGGAGTAACATGATACAGTGATATTAATGGACACATTTCCCATGAGTATCCTGGATTGCACCTTTATACTCTAGTGTATGGTTATTGATGAGCAGTATTGTATGTGCAGTTCTTCCCATCTGGGTGCAAAATCTGCACTTGCTATATTTGGAAGCTGAGTAGAAAGCCAGTTGGCATCTCCCCTCCTTGCCCTCACAGGATGCCCCTTTATAGCCCAATAACCACCAAGCACTCGGCTTTACCTTTAACCAGTCACTCATCTTGACTCAAATGTTTGTAAAGTTTCCCAGTAGCCCACTTTCCTCTGTTTCACACCACCAGTATTTGAGCTCCCATTAAACTGAACCAAGGAGACATTCAAACATGACAGATCATCTCAGGATACTTTATATTTAGAAATCAGCCTCAGGCTACAACAGTTCCTGAGATTCCTACCTCCCTTCAGACCCAAGTTTATAATGTACACCCTATGAATCACTTTAATTTCAAATTAGCACTGCATAGTCCCCAAAAGCCACAGAGAAGAATGAGGCTTCCACTGAGCCAAAAATCCCACAAATTTTAGGAAAAAATGGCCCTAACCATACATAAAATCCAGAGTTGTTCTGATCATTGGAAAGTTGTTCTCACAAATACTTAAGTCTTCCCCCGACCCCATACATTTTATAATTAGTTGCTTGCTTTTCTTTAACAAAATACTTTTCTCACACACTGCCTTCAAGGTTACCCTACTCCCATCTAATGTGAGCTGGCAAAAGATAAACACGAGCTGCCTACAAGATAAATCTAGCGAGGAACACACTCCATGGTAAAATCCTCCATTGCATCTGTTCCCTTCACATGAACAACTGCTGCAATCTGGTATTTCTGTTCCAAGATATTTATGTGTTTCATACACCAGTGGGAAGCGATTAGGGAAAACAGTCCCGACGCTGCAAAGTGCTCACCAGCTGAACCGTGCGTGTGTGGGACGATCAGCTGTCAGTCTGAATCCACATGGATTTTGTTACCTGTTGCCCCTGTGCAACACAGTAATCAATATTAAGGGATTACGCTCTAAGAACGAGTGGGGTTCAGTTTTCTCTAAGTGACCCAAGCACATGCTCAACGTGTTTGGATGAGGAGATCAAGTGAAAGATCCATTAGACAATAAAGCAGCACAACCCACGTTCCTGTGGGCTGAAATCAAGGGCACATTTTCAAGCACTGAGTAGGCTAAAGAAACTTGATGCCATCTGAAACACCCCTCAGCCAGTGTGTGCTGGCTGGATAGAAAATTCTTATTATCTTTTTATCCTGCTTTGTTCCTTGCTAGCTTTTTGTGGTCTCAATAATAAAACAAAGTAACATCCCAGACAGAAAAACTAAAGTGCCACCCCATGTTTTCTTTATGAAGTGCATAATGTATTTGCCTCCAGTAGCTTTTTCATAGAAGCTAAGGATATTCATGGGGAGAGGCATAGCAAAACCAATCTGTGTCTGGAAAAGTTGATATGCTCCTTACTTGTTGTAACCTGAAGCCATTGCCTTCTTTTTTCTCTCTCTCTCTCTCTGTTTTTTTTTTTTTTTTTTTTTTTTTTTTTTTTTTTTTTTATTACTGGTACATATTTGAGACCTGAGCCAAAATGATATAAGAAGGAATCCTGCTGTGGCTTTGCTGATTACTTGAACGGGTCCTTTGATGGCAATAAACACCCGTGCTGATAGCAGAGTACAAGATAATTTCAAATCAGGCCATAAAGCAGGAAAAACAGATGACTGCTGAAAAAAAAAATCCTAATCTAAGTGCATGTGGTGGTCTACAACTGCAATGTAATCCCAGGTGCTCTGGTAACTCCTTCTTGTCAAGGAGGCTGCATTGCTTTAAAAACTTTCATGAGCTAAACACTGCAACATCCCATGGAAACAGGGAGGTATCCTTCACTCTGTAATCTGGTAGAGAGCTGATGTCTGCTCCCACCCCTGTGGGGCTGGGGACTCTGATCCCAGCAGGATCACACGATGCTCATCCAGGAAACCACTGACAGCACTGAGACTAAGCCTGCAAATCCCAGCCTTTTCCCTAACCAGGAACACAGTCCTTCCTTCAAGATGAAGGAAGAAAATAGACAAAGTTAGGTTGATAGACTAATCAGATGCTGTGCTGAATTTCCACATTAGACAGTGTTAACAATAATAATTCTCTACTGAATGCACAAAAAGATTAATAATGCATTTATTTTAATAAATATTTAAAGCATAGTCACAGTGTCATACCTGAGCACTCAATTTTATGATTTTGTCTCCAAACCCATGACATTAATATTAAGATACCATAAGTTCTTGTTTCTTTTAAATTTGCCTACTTCTGAGCCTTCAGTCTTGTTTTCCAGCTATTACTTTTTTCCTATGACAAGGAGGTTACAAACTGCCTTCGTTTTCAAAGGCTGAGATTCCCCATTAATTACATGCATGGCTCTAGGAAATACACCAAATATCACATAACTTGGCATTCTTACCACATTTCATGTTCAAAGCACTTAGCAAAATTCCATTAATGGGTCCTGCTAGCACTGCTGTATTTGGAGTTAGTGCAAAATGATTTCTCTGAGCAGGACTTGGGACCCTGACAAGGCTCTTTGGAGGATCAGGCCCTAAGTCAGATTTCTCAGGGTCACTGGAGAACTCATAACTGGGATTACTAGTTAGTTATGGATTCCTCCTGTCCCAAAAACACACTTCTCTTATTTAAGATTTTAGTACTCAAAGAAAGCCTCATCCACTCCTGAGCATCTGTTTACACAGTCTAGGTAATTTTTCCTTAGTTTGTTACTGACATACGCCTCTAGCCAACCCCACAGTAATAAAATAGTATACAACATGAATAAAAACAACGCACACAAAAAAAGTTTTTTAATTCAAATCCCCCACACCTCTGTAAGATCTGGGAAGTAACGAAGCACAAAATGGCAGCTCTTGTTTCCACACCTGCCTTTCTTTCCCATCCACTCACCCAGAATTTTAACAGAAGTGTTTATTTGAAGAAAGAAAAATTAAAAGCTAAAAGGTAAGAGATGCACACTGGGGATTCAGAGGGCCCTGATCTAGGAACAGGGAAGGTCTCATTATACCTGGAGAGCCCTTTTTCCTTTCACTGCTAAATCCCACTCTTGGACATCCCTTCTGGAAGGCTTTCTGAGGTTGGTAGTGTTTGCACTGCTTTGAAATGCACGTCTCCCAGCTTTGTTTGTTTTTGAAATGGGTTGAAAGGGAGGAGCAGAGTCCTTGGCTACTAAAGCTGAGCTTTCCCAAAACACAAGCTGCTGCTCTTTGTTTGCTTCTCGTTAATTAGCTGTGTGTCTAATTAGTGACAGGTTCCCTTTGGCTTTCCTGAAACCAAAGCCGCTCCATGTCAGTAGAGGTCCATCAGGGACTTGTCAGTGACCGAATGGTTTCCAGCTGCTCTGGGGCTCTCCTCAGGAGCACGGTGCACACACACTGCCACTTACCCCGAGGGACTGCTGATAGCACTGACAAAGGAGATACCACTCCCTTTATCTGCACCGAACCCCTGATTTCAGGCAGGTCCAATCTGTAATATCCTAATCCACATCACACCCTAATTCACATCACATCCTAATTCACCGTGGAGACAGTTTCACAGCAGGATAGGAAACAGGAGCTCATTTTCCGACCCTCTGCTCTAATCCACTTTCCCTTCCCAGTGTTTTGCTCTGCCACTTTGGTCAAGATTCACCTCAGTTACTGCAGTCCAATAACACTAAGTTCACCCAAGGGTGAAAACTACTTTTCAGCTGCACAGTGCATCACTCAGCTTTCGAGGCACTCACCATAGGATACTGTTATTGCAGTTTGTTTATTTAAACTGAGGTGAGCTTGGCCTGTTACCAGCTTTAAATTCACCTTTTCGGGGACTCACTGAAAAATCCCTTCAGCTGTACATGCTGGTGTGAGAAAGAGGGAGGACATAGACTTGCACCATCCCAGGGGACTGCTGAGACTGTTTCTCCCCCACGAACATGCTTCCTGCTCTTCTCTGCTCACTTCCCCCCTACGGGTTTCCATCAGCAGATCCCTAAAGAGAGAGAAGTTTATTTAATTCCCTACTGATGTCAGATCCTGCTGGTGCCAGAGTGATTGATGGGCAAGCACCATGACTGACGGGAAGATGCGCTTTCAATTAGCGCTGTGTGGGCCCCTTCCCTCTCCTGCTCTCTCTCCCCAAAGTCCCTCTGGGGCAGTGCCCTCATTGCAGGGTTTCTCTTTGTACCAGAATTCTGTATTCCCTACCCCTTCTTATATCAGCACCACCATTTTACAAAAACATGGCTTATTTTAAACTGGGCAAAGCTGAACATGGAATTGTCTTGGACATTAAACAACCCTCAAACCCATCAACCCCAGAACACCAGAGAAGACGTTTCTCCCAAAAGCCACAGGGTTCATAGCATTTTATTCAAAACCTCTCTGAAACCCAAGGTCTGTGAAACATGGCACAGGACAGCTCCAGGGAGTCAAGGAGCCAGGAGAAAAAGCATAATATTTACATAGTTTTGACTCCTATTTTGCAATAACCACTTTAAGAATGGACTACATACAAAAACTGGGATGACTCCTATGGAACACTATCAAATGCAAGGGAGATGAGAATTCATCCTATTCACTTTCTTGTTTCTGCAGAACTTGTAATATCTTAGCTCTTGCTCTCACTCTTGGTTAACAAATCCAACCCCTAGCACAGCCATTTGTGCTAATACGATGGCATAAGAACATCAAAAGAGCATTTTCTTTTCACTTTTTCAAAGATTTATTTGTGTTTCTTTCCAGGTTGCACTAAAATAATACAGTTTTCTGGAAATATTTTCCTGCACCAAGATTTTCCATGAAGAACAAACAGTACAATCTAAACATTGACTGCAGCTCAGAAGACTGAAACTATTTTCCTGTGTCAGAGTTTTAGCAATAGCCAGATGTTGATGAACAGCAGGTGCCAACAGAAAACATCAGCTCTGAGCTCAGATGCTCTTCACCAGCCAAGTCCAAAGCATGCAGCAAGGTTATTATTTCACTTCCCACAGTAAATGTGATTTAGTCAGTAACAATGGTGTGGAGATGAGAGAAATCAGGGCATTAAGGAAGAACTCCACTATTCTTGGAAAATAAATTCCAGAGACAAAAGCATCAGGCTTTTGAAGATGAAGTTATAGAGATATGTAGAAAGACTTTGCTGGTGATGAACTGGAGATATGAATATCTAAGACCTCCTCTATTGATCAAATAAAGCTGTTCTGAGGAACTTATATAATATTAAATCATGGCCAGATAAACTTATCTTAACCTAAATCCCCTGTAATTGGTCCTCTGTGCCCCATCCCTCCATCTGCAAATGAGGTTTGATCACTTCCAGTAGAGCTACACAGACTGCATTACAAAGCTCACTATTCCCTTCTGGCTCTATGTATTTCCAGAAGCACTGTTCTCTTCTGGAGTTTACAAAGCATCTTGAATTCAATTCTGGAAACACACATCTAGGGCTTGCCTAGAATTTATATGTAATCAGCAAATTTGAGACAAACACTTCTGTATTGGATGGTACAAAGATTCTTTACTTACACAAACTAAACAGCATGCCAGTATCAATAGCAATTAAGTACAGTTACAAAATCATCATTTCCAGCAATAAACCAAATCTTCCTTGTTTTAGACAGGCAACATAACTCAAAGTCAGTAACATTATGCTTGTACTGTTTGAGGAAAAACACTCCAGAAGACTGGAAAGAAATAGCTTCTACTAGAGATCCTTTCCCACATTTCCACATGGAAAAAGAAATCCCAATGTCTCTACTGCAGCCTTCCAGCTTCTGTTGCTTTTCTAGTTCAAGTTTGAAAAGTTCCACAGTCCACAGAAATGCATGAAAAAGAAATCAAGCACCTGACATACTTGGTTTAGGATTTAAGTGACGTGTATAAGCAGATGTGTGAGACTTTCCTGTATGACTCATTGCTCATCCTTGGTCAACTACAATTAGGAAAACAACAGGGGGAATTAAAACGGGACAGAAAACCATGAAGGAACAAAAGCTGAGTCATCAGTCAGCCTAACCCAAACCTCAGTTACAGCATGAACCTGGAATAAGTCTGCTAAAATTAGTGCTGTTCTTCCAGACTTACATCCAGAGATTAGGAGGTAGTTCTGACAATAAATCAGAAGATGTGCAGTATCATCACTAGTTTCACTGCAGCTGGTGTACTGAAACACATGGCTCTGGTAGGGAGATGTTATAAACAGTTGAAGCCTGACAGTCAGAACTGGTTTGGACTCCAAAGGTTGAACTGCTTCTTATGGGTTGCACAGTGAGGGATGGCAGGTTTGTCTATACACTGCCTGCTAAGTAGTCTGAAATGAACAGGGAATCTGGCTTCACTCCCCACTGTTCAAAAGAATTTCCTGAAAAAGAGAAAATATATTTCTTCTTTGCTTTCTATCAACTTCCCCTGCAATTACACATGGCTCCTAGTGCAAAGGAGGGATCAGGGAACAGGGAAATAGGGTTGTCTTTGGAGAAGCAAATTAACTGTGTGCAATGTGGAGCCAGATCCTACATTAAAAAGGCCATACTACAAGGAGTTCAGCAGGCCATGAGAGAAATAAGAATTTGAGTTCTAATAAAAACAAGGAAAAAGGAATAATGTCTTTTTAGATATCCCATGCTTTCAAAACCAGGGCAAGAAGCCTATAATGGATGCCATTAGTGCCATTAGTGCAGCACGTCTGGCTTCAAAGCTGCCCTTGTGACACTACATGTGTTTTTTCATCTGTGTCAGTAGAAAAGAGCAGTAAACAGTTCTAGCAGAGCTGTGTTTTGGTCAGATTTGAGATAGAGTTAGAAAAAGCCAAGTGCAGGCTAAGTAGGGAGTGCTTACAGAGCCAACGCTAACTCCTAAACAGCCTGTCTCTTGATCTAATGGAAATTCACACTGGGAAATGCTGCACCCTGATCCAGAGATGTGTTCTCTGTGAAACACCTCCAATATGGCCTGTAACATGAAGCAAAGGAAAGGCAGAAAGATCTGATCCAGCCACTGACCCTGCCAACAACGTTTGTTTCAGCTACGGAAGCAGAGATGAGTGGGGCACAGTTCTGTCTGTGTGTACGAGCCCCGTACAAAGCAACCCCTTGACCCATTCCCCCAGTCTGGCTGGCTGGAATGAGAAACCGATTGGATGTTCCGGCTGGGGACATTTCTATCCAAATGTCACAGAAATCTGCCCCAGAGCAGGACGCCCCTTTTCCTCGCCCGCTGGCCGGTGCTTGGCAGAGCAAGCGCATCCCAAGGACCGTACCTCCAGGTTACTGGTGCCCTCTGCCGATCAGCGGGAGGAGGAAGAGCCGGATGTGATAGCGAGGGGAAAAAAATCCCAGGCCTTCGCCAGTCTGCGTGGAAAGGGCTCAAACACAACGCGCAGACCATACTTTGGCGTAAGAAGCTCCTCCCCTCTCCTCATTCTGACTGGGTACCCCACGCAGCAACACGTCTGCCATGGGACGACATGGTCACTGTTAAATCACGTGCATGAGATGATTTGAGGTTCACTGTGAACCTCAGCCCTCCAACCAGCGAAGGTATTTAAAAAAATCACCAGCATCTGCGGGTTTGTTGTCAAACAGTGAACAGCCCCCTCAGCACACACTGAAGTGCATCAGCCCCTGCAGTCCTGCACCACAATGGGGCAGGGGAAGTGCAGTGTGGCCCAGAAGCACTTTGTTTGTTCTGAGTGAAAGAGGAGATTATCTGAGTGGGGCTAGACAAGTGCCCTGAAGATTCAAGCGATGTCCAGAGACAGCTGAAAACAAGCTATACTGCAGCCACTCTGATGGCAAAAGATAAAGGAGCTGATGGCTTAAAGAAAAGGGCTCATTGCACAGGAGAAATGGAGGGTAAATTGGTCTTTTTATTTCCTGCTCATGTCAGCTGGTGATGAATTAGGAAGAGAAGAAGAACCCTGACAAAGAGCTCCCATAGGCCAGTCAGCAGGCTGAGAATTTGGAAGGTTTAGGTCTGCAGGGATGCCATGGCTGCCTTGTCACACCTGCCCAGCTGTCTATGGGCTTGGAGTTTGACTGCAGGGTGGGTGAAGAGGCCGGAGATGCCTGGGGACTGCTGCTGTGATTGGCAGAACAGATTCCCTCCCAAGGCTGATGAAGGGGCTGAGGACAGAGGAAGAGGAGCTCTTTGCTAAAGTGTACCAGCCTCTTGTGGCAGAGCGAGACAAGCGAGAGGAGTTGCTTAAACTTTGCACCTGGCCTATCAGGGTTTTTTACAGGACAGCACATTGCCCTCTTAGCACAGCTTCAGGAGCAGCAGCACATGGGTTTCACGCCCCAACAGGTCTGAAGAACAAGCATTTCCTGGCAACCCTTCAGCTCCAGCCTGCCCCTGTACCCAACAGCTCAGGAGCAGCTGGAGCAGGCTCAGAGCACCTGCACTAGAGGGTTATGCAAAACCCCAAAGCCACATTACTGTTTGCCACACAGAAAAGGGTGAATCAGCCCTTCCAGATTGATCTGCCACCCTTCCAGCTTGATCTTCCACCCTCCAGCTCATGACAGATTCAGCCCTTGGACACCCACAGCAATTTTATATCCACTTTGTTTGTAAGGGTGTCACTGGGCTGAAGGAGACTTTTCCCTGATCTCTCTTGAAGCCAGCCAACCTCAGTAAGAGCCCTACTTCTTCACCTGCCTCAGTGCATGTAAGTGTGCATCATTCACTACATCCCAACTTTAGGTGCCAAAGAAAAGCACTGGCCTTGGCATCTGCTCTGCAGGCCCAGAAGGTATGCACTGAAAGACACCTGCTTTCAGGCTGTGGGAACAACCCTCTCAGGTCTCCATTAGAGAAGGCGATGACAGTTGCACTTATGCAGGTGACTAGGTTTCACCCATAAGAGACAGGCAGAAGGATGCTTTAACAAAGGGAACACCAAAGAAATGCACCTTCTCTTGGCTAACCCCTGCCCTTCTGGTCCTTGCCACCTACAGTGAGCTAAGGGTGTTCCTTGAGGTAGAGGAACCAGTTCTGGTGGCAAAAGCTTGGCTCAGAGCAAGAGCCAGAACTTGCAATAAAATGTTCTTTATAAAAGCACTTTCCTGCCTGTTTTCCCTTTGGTGGCACTGCAGCACCTCCCCTTCCCAGGTGCCCTCTCCTGGACTGGACCTCAATTAACTTGCAGCCTCAGGCTATAAATCAAGTCAATAAAAGGGGCTGTAAAATAAACATGAACAGATCTTCCCCTTTCCATTCAAACGTAGTGAAGTGGCAAAGCCTTTTTCCAAGCAGAGCTTAGACACCCTGTACTTCATCGGCTTCACAAGAGGGACTCCAATGTGCTCATACATTAATAGAGGTGACCTGGTCACTGGGATGCAGGCAGTGCTAGGAAGTGCCCCATGGCTTGGAGGTCAGCCTCAGGTCGCTTATTCAGAATTTCCATGGGGTGGACAGTTCTAATTTACAGCTCACAAGAGTTGGAAAATATTTTAGAGAGGGAGGTTAAATAAGCAATGTTGTTGGGTTTTAATAAAAGGCCTGGCCTACCAGAACATAAATGCATACATTTCATCCAGCAAACCTACCTGACACCTCAAATAAGGAAGAAAAGTAGATCTTCAGCACCAGAGCCAAAATCTGCTCCAAGGGATGCCCAGGAGGTCAGTAAAGTTGGCTGCGTGACACTGTAAACACAGAGGACTAAATTCTGCTGTCAAAGCAACAGCCATGAGAACTGTGACCTTTTCTAATAATTTGCAAAGGAAGAGATCAGAGGATATATAAACTATTGTTATTTGTAGTGCTCTAGTGTCTAAAGCTTCCTGCTGAAAATGGGGCCACAGCATGCCAGGTGCTGTAAGCCAAAGTGAGAGAAACACCCTGCTTTAAAGTAGGCATGAGGGAGTAAGAATATAAAGCAAGGAGAACAGAGCTTTGACCCAAGGCCCTGTATACCCTCACTGGGCAATACGGCAGGATAACCCTTTCAAAGGCTGTTGGGAACAATCTCTTAAGGTAAGATGACCCAGTTTAGGGAAAGTTCTGCCTTTCAACCAACTCTCCATGCTGTTCAGCAGCACAGCAGCCTCACTCATCTGGTCTATAGAAAAGAAACCAGCTTTATTGCTCCAAATCACTGCCAGTTCCCTCCATGCTCCAGAGCCTGCATCAAACATTTTTATAGCCTCAAAAGCCATATGGAACCTTGAAATACATTATCCAGCTTCCTGGGTCAAAAACAGCAAAGTAACAGTAACTCCCCAAATCTATGCACTACCACACCCTTTGGAAATCATCCATCTCCCTTTTTAGCTCATGATCCAGCCCCAGGGAGTCTCTAACTCATAACGAGACTGTTTGCTTGGAGCTAAATCCTCTGCATATTATCGTTAAGAAGTGGATGAGGCAACTGTAGTAGCCTGTTTTCATTAGCAGAGGGTCCAAAGCCTGTTCAGAACTGAGCTGCTCCTTGCATTAGGGAGTGAGTGACCATGTGTGCACACACCCAAAGTAGAATGAGAAGGGTTAAAATCCTTGGGTCTATCTTTTTGTGACCATTCTTTCTGTGTTATTGTTGGTTTGAAAAGAAGTGCTCATTCAAAGAAGCAGGTGAGACATCTTTAGAGTCAGGAGATGGATCAGAAGATACAGAAAAAAAGAGTTCAAGAGAGGAAGAAAAAGCTGAAGGGGACTGAAATCTTCATTCAAGTCTTTGTCCCTCCTCTATAAATGGGGAACTATGACAATGCTCCTGTAGTTTGTCCAGTTAATTATAGAACAATACAAGGACCTGGGCTGTGATGGATTGGTGATTTACAAGATAGGAGTGTGAGAGCAGAGAATGGCAATTACACCAGCACTTCCACACCGCCTAAATGACAGAGTGTTTGACTAAGGAACAGAATCCCTCTATCTGCCTTCCCCTGGTGATAAGAGGCAAATGCCTCACTGGCCCAGGTAAACAACAGAGTTTGGCTTCACTCTGGATGGGATGCCCGTTATTTTCCCCCCCAGCCAGTCCTGGAGAGGCACCTAGGGAGAAGGTGCAGCACTGGCAACTGCTCACCTTGCCTGCAGGGAGTGGATACCCAGGACCAAGATAAGAATCACTGAAGTAAGACCACAGGCAGGGGACAATGGCCGGGCTTGGGCCACAAGCCATCCATCACCTGGGAAACAAAGCTGTTGTCAGCAGGGGTGGCTGCATCCTCCAGGCATGTCAGTTGTCCAGTGAGTTGGATGACAGGCATGTCAAGGGCTGAGGAGGCCGCCCGGGGAGATGCCAGGAGGAGAAGAGAGACCATACAATGATTGTCGCTGCTCCACACCAGTGCCAGGAAAGGCCACACTACACAGATTCCTTCCAGGTGAAGAAAGCCTAAATCTCTTGGTATCAGGTTTGATTTTTCTTAACTTAAGTATTTCTACAGTAGCTGAGGATGCAGCACTTTTCCTTGGCAAAAGGGAGTACTGTAACTGCACAAATTAAGGCCCTTCATTTTTCTGACCAAAAAATCCAGGCTCAAAGTATTCAGGGATTTTTTTTTCCTCTTTTCTGAATGGTGTGAACCTTTCCCTACAGTCTCTGAGTACCCACACAAGAATCTCCACCTGCCTACAGCTCTGATACAAGTTTTCTCCAGTTGCCCCATCATAAAATAGAGGAACATTGGAGAGCCCTGATGGCTCCACAGAGGGGTTGCAAGGGAAGGGAGCTGTAAGATGGTATACATATCTCTTTCACACTTCATGCATATTCCACACCATTACTTAGGGCTTGCCTGAAGAACAGTTTATCTGATAAGCCCCTTCAATGATTACTTATTTCAGACTAACAAAGCAGCTCAGTTTGACTTCCCGACCCACTCATGCCTAATTGCCCCATATAGACAAGCCCTTGCACAAGTAGCTTGGTATATCTGTAGTTCCACCAAATGATCCACCCTGAGGGAACAAGAAAATTTCCAGCAGGTCTGGCTCCCACGTGAAAGTGATACAAGAAGAGTCTTTCCGAGTTCAGTACTGGCCAGAAGACAAGAATGAAACACATATTTCTGATCATTTCAGAAGCTCCAAAAGAAGTCTGGTTCAGAGAATGGGCAAGAGTCTGAAGGGGAATAGGGGAAATACATGTCCTGTTTGAATTGTAAGGTCTCATTTTTTTATCAAGCCATCTTAGCCACTCTCAACACATGCATGTGAAGTGTCAACCCAGGGTCCCGTGCAGAGTAGTTCATGATGCATATATTAGAACTTAAGACATCCCAGAATTTGGAAACTGCTGAATTCAGCAATGTGGTCTGAGCTCATTGTAAAGAAAGATTAAAATGGGGATGAGAGTCTGAACTTGGACTCACAAGTACCAGGGCTTAGAGCAGGGTATATCTCAAATTATAGGCTGGTCTCTCTCCTTCCTTTCTCCCTGCTGCAGCTCCTGGGACTTGCCTTCTCTGTGTCATGTTTGGTGACTTTTTGCTTATTTTTCTGCCGTCGGGAGAGATGCCACAAACCTGGAGCTGGGCCCTTCCACCCATTAATCAAAAGCTACAAGTGCTCTGCAGGGAGACAAAACCTCTGTGTGTTTTCTCTGATATTTCTGGAGCAAGGCATGGAGGGCAGGGGGGGCTGGGCCAAGGACCCCTAGTTAGATTAACATTTTATTCAGAGACCTATTAATCAAAGTCAGAAGTGGCGTGAAGCAGCACCAAGGGAGAAAAATAGCTGGACAATCAAGGCCCTTTCAAAAAAAAAAAAACCCAACCAACCAACCACCCAACAAAAAAAACCCCTCAGCTTGTCCTGATTTACTGCAACTCACTCACAGAACTAGGTGGGAAAGGGGGGATTTGCAGCCTCTATCCAAACAGGACTGGACCATGCAGGTAAATTCTGGCTTTTTTCACTTTAAGCAAACAACTCTCTGTATCCTGCCCTCAGCACCAGTCAAAAAGGTCCCTATCTTTCTTTCTCCAGAGCATAACGCGCTTTCATGCAAGCTTATACTTTTTAATTATTATTTTTGGAAGACTGCACAATTCCACTCCTTTTTCTTACAAGGAAAGACAGGCACAGTTAACGGGAACAGGTCTGGCCAGCGTTCTGCAGGGCCTTTTGGGGAGGAGATAAATGACCTTAACAGCATGACACGGACAGGAGTCAGGCATGTATGTGTTGGGAGCCTGAACAACCCCGTGTTTGTTTCCTCTGGCACCAGCATTAACTCATCATGAGACGAAGCACAGGGACACAGGTGGTGTGAGCCTGAAAACACAGAGATGTACTGGGCACAGTGCAAAAGGGGTACTTTGTTTTAAGACAGAGATCAGCCAGGGAAGAATTCAACCCTCAACTCTACAGTTTGCCTCAAGAACACAGTCACTGAAGCTCTGCATGTCTCAGTGAGAGTCCAGTCCCTCCTTGACTTCTGTCTCCTCAGGCTGTTGGAGGACCTCTGAAACCTCAAGGCAGGGAAGGGAATTGGGCCTCATGACCCCAAAGGGTGATGGGATTAAGAACATTATTCTGTAGGGGCTCAGCCAGTAGAACCATATAAATTAAACAGTCCTCAGAGGAAAGCCTCATGCTTTCCTCTGAAAGTGGGGCAAGCCTCGTGGAAGACAGAGGGTAAGGACTAAGCTGGACAGCAACATTATGGCCAGTCATGTCAATGTTTGTGGGAAACTATAGCAGCTGCCTTATACAAAGACAACTTTGCCACAAGGAAGAGGAGATGGGGAAAACTGTATGCATGCATTCTCTGCCCAGAAAAAAACAAGGCATCTCCAACAGCTTTGGGTTGGTTTTCTCCCATGGCAAGTTCCTGGCAGCTGATGACAGCCAAGAAACTTAGGGAACTTGATCCTTTCTCTCTTCCTTAGGCTTCTGCCCCCTCCAATCCCAACACACAAGTATATGGAGGAAGAAACAGATTTTTCCTGTACAGATACACTAGACGCCAGGCAAAGAGAGGCTTGTGGAATGCACAGTCCAATGGATCTAGTTTCCCAGAAAGACTGGCCTGGCCTTAGCAGAGGGTTAATTAACTCTGGCAGCTCAGGGCTGGAAAACGTCCACTTCATGCACTGGAGTGCCTGGCCACGGGTGAAGAGAGGGCCAGGCAAACCATAGGGGCAAAGGTTCATCTGCAGACACGTATAAAAAGCTTGGCTGGGCTTGTGCCTGGGTCCTGCGGGAGGAACACAAGATTTAGCCAATTGCTATAGCCAGTGCAGGGTCTTATGGGTGCAAGGGGAGAATAACAAAACCACAAAAGAGCTAGAAAAACACAGCCATGCCAGGCGTAGGTGGAGATGCATTATCATATGAGGCAGGCATGCACTCTGCCCTCCCTTCTCTAGGTATCACAAATGTCTTTTTACCTCAGCCTCCAGTAAAAATGGCTGAGGGCTTGATGGGGCTTAGAGACACATTCCTCAGTGGGTGTTGGGGTTCACAAGCAGGGAAGCCAAGTACATCACTGCGGCATAACAAAGAAATTAAGTTACTCCAAGGCCATGCAGACCTGATGAAAGCAGGATTTGGCTTCCCTTGCACACTGAAAGAGGACACTGTCCCATATCTCTGTGCACGCTTGAGTGAAGTGTGTTCAAGACAGGAGACCTCTGTTTGCATTGCTAGTTTTGCACATTGCCAGACTGCAGGATACATTTCATGGTCAACAAGAGCAAAGTCAGAGAGATTTTTTCCCAGTGTAGCAGCTCCCAGCTGAATCACACATGAAAAAATGCCCTTGTTCCCCATTATTCCTCTAGCACCTAGGATCTGAGTACTTTGAGAAGGCTCCTGGCAGCATTTTACAAGACTTCTGTGAGGTGGCAGCAGCTGCCTATGTAAGCCCAGGTCTGGAGACAGACACTGCTTCCTAGACCCTGATGTCAACCTGTAACACCAACTCTTCCAACCTCTGACTTACTGAAACCTAGAGGGAGCTTGGCAATTAGCTTAACCATGAAGAACAGGAGAGCATGGTGCCTCTTCTCCAGCGTGCCAGTTATTGAGAAGGAAGCAAGGAAGAGCTACGTGCAAAAATACACCTTGGGCTGCGCATCCTTCCCTCTCACTTCTGAGGAAGGTGATGCAAAATGCAGGTGTGTTCAGTCCCAGCTTTGCTGCTGATGTGTTCTGGGAGAGCAGGCTCTCTTTCCCTGCTTCAGTTTCTTCATCTTTGCAATAGGTGTAACAACTGGTATCCAGCTTGGCAAAGCTCTCCAAGATCCATTGAGGAGAAGGACCTATGAGACAGCTGGTATTATTTTACTAATTATGTTCCTCACACTTCCTAAAACAGCAGGTTCATCACAAGGTAGGGAAAAGGAGGAACAGTGCCTGGACCTATTTTAAAGTGTCCCACCATCCAAAAGATAAGAGACCAAATCTTTTATGTTGTGTTAGGATAGAACAAGGAGCAAGTTGGGAGCTCACCTATCTGCCCAGGAAAGCTGCTGTGGAGCAGAAGGGTGAGAAATTAACACAGAATTTCTGTGATTCCTTGGCTTGCTACTCAAGATGAGTATCACAGCCATAAATATTTGAGGGAAATACTAAACCTAAATAAAGGAAAGTAAGGTTCAAACGGAATTGTTTGCAAAGAATAGGGAAGAAAAAGAGAAGGAAGACAGGCCAGGGGGTATTGGACAAGCCAAGGAAAACATTTTGAGAACACCATGCCACTTAGTGCAGTCAAATGTATTTCAAAAGCAAAGAAATAGTTTTTCAGAAGTTACTGCATAGCCCAGCTATAGGCAGGAGGTATTCTGTTGCCCCTGCTTTGAACCAGACATATCCTCTCCTTCTGCCCAGCATTTTTCACTCACAAATTTCAAAGCACATACAGATGTTCAAACTTAGCATACTTCTGAGATTAACTTTCTAGATTAAGTTTTTTGATAACTCAATTCAATAAAATAGACTTCAGCTTTTTCCTTCTGCTCACAAAGGTCCTGCAAATGCTGCTTTGCTACAAAGTATTCATGGCAGCCCCCAAGTTCTACTGCTTTCCTCTCCCTTGCAAGTGCAGCAGCTCAAACATGTTTTATGTACAACTTGGCGTAGACTGACTTGGGTACAGTGACTCCAACAAAAAAGCCTTCCTGTCCTGTGCTCTGAAATAGGGCTGGATTAGCCAGAAAGGTAGGAGGGCAGGGCAAGAGGAGAGAAAGTGAGCGCCAAGACAGGCAAGGGAATCCTGGCATTCCTCTCTGAGCCTGTAACCAGATCCTCCCTCCTCTGTTATTCTTGCCACTCATTCTCGATCTGTAGGAATTGCTGAGGAGACAACTAGGCCAGCTCAGTAGGCACTGATTCAGCCTTTGTAAATACTCAGTAATCAGCCCAGATCAAGCTCTTGTTGCTGGGAAACTGCCCATCAGGTCTGCTCCTTTATTCTGCTCACTCCTGGTCTTTTCCTGGTTGTGTGCACAGACTTCATCCTGAGGGCTGTTTGCTGTCAGCTCTGCAGTGAGGTTCTTCCTTAGCTGAGTGAGGAAACCTTTTCCAGGCAGCTCACAGCAGCAAATGAACAGCCAGCAGGGAATGCTTCCATACACCTGCCAGGGACCTCTTCATCTTTTTAGAGCTCAGGAAAGCCAAGGGGAAACTGCCAGGTGGAGAGCAGCCCATTTCATCCCATATGAGGATCATGGGAGAATCCACTCGTGGCCCAAGCATTCTGGAGAGTTGCTCTCAAGAAGACAGTGCCCCATGGCATAAGCCACGTCCCCTCAGCAGCAGGCCATGAGGTCACTGGAAGTTGCACTACCAAGGACCATTTACCCCAGACAGAGCCTCCTGGCTGTGCAAGATACAAAGCTGGTGGAAACTATTCTGTGAACTATTTATTTTTTAATATGAAACCCTCAGCTTGGCACAACCAAGGAACAGTTGGTATATGCATCTATTTTTAAGACACAGATTAAAAAATATATAAATCAGTGGACTTGTTTAGCTGTCTGTTTTCCAGTTAAATACTGAGGATCCAATTTTTGGATTAGAGTTATTTTTCACTTAGAGAGTCAAGTGTGTTGCTAGTAGGCAGGCGAGTGAGCATGAAGATGAATGCACCAGTTGTATGCTCTGGGTTTCAGCTGAATTGCTTCCAGGATAGTTTGTTTTTTTGGTTTTTTTTTCCTCTAAGATGGGAAACATCTGAGATAATTTCCCATCTCACATGGATTTCACAATTTCCCATCCCTGGGAACAGAGAGTACCTAGTACATGGGGCCCTACAGACATCTATAGATAAAGGCAAGGCAAGGTAGGAATGCTGGAAACTCACAGACAAATGGGTATTTAAATTACATGCTAATTTTTCCACAGCTAATTAATCATTGGAACAGGTTTAGGGAATACAGTGCCCAACCTTCATCCCAATTTTCTTTCATTTTGACAGGACTCAGATGCTTTCTGTGGTTTTAGAAATACTTGCTTTACTGTACATAACTAATGTTACACTACCAAGACATGTATAATCCAGTGCTCTTGCCCCAGAGCTGAGCCTCCCTGCATTGGATCTTCTTAAAGAGATTCCTCTTGGCAGTTTGTGTGCACAGCCCAGCACATGCTCTAAAGGCTGAACCCTGAGCTTTACTGAAGTCAATGGCACAATACAGCAGGGCTAGGATTTCACTCCACTGCCTTCAGGTTTCACATGCTTTCAGCAGATGCATCTCCAAATTATTTTTTTTTTCCTGCACATCTGGAACACAAAGTAGGGCACTGGACTATTGCAACACAGAGCAACTTACCTACAGCTGACTTCTTCCAGAGAGTGAACACCACCACAGAGTTCTGCACTTACTGAGGAGCTTCCTTTCAGATATACACACAGGAAAATACATCTCATGATATATTTTCAAATTACAGACATTACAATGCCTTCTCTCCATCTCTACCTGATGTAAGCATATCTATTTATTCCTCTCAACACAGAAACAGAAATCAATATAGTATTTTTATTTTTTTCCTCAAATCCAGCAATGGACAGAACACAAAACACTACCTGATGTGCTGTAGGAAACTGCATGGGAATTTGCACACTGAAATTCACACGCAGCACTTGGAGAGTTTCCCTTCATTTAGGCAGCACAGAAATGACAATGCTGCTTCTTGTGCTCTTTGAAGTCTCAAGAAAAAAGAAAAAGAAGCAAAGGGATCATTAAAATGCCGTTCTTGATGGATAGTGGCAAGAGGGGATGACAGGAGAGGAAGTAATCAAGAACACCACGGTCTTGCTTTCAAAGCCTCCTGCACTGGATGATCAAATTAATAAGTTTGGTGGGTTTGCTGCAGCTCGGCCATCAGAGAGCTGAACATGGGAAAGCAGCAAGCTGTATTTTATGTACAACTTGGGAAATGCCGACAGCAGTGGGAAGGGCGTGGAAGAGCAGGTACAGACAGAATAGGCAGCAGCTCACAGCAGAGCTGAGGACGAGGCAAGAAGGACAACAGCAGTTTGGCTGGAAGTGAGCAGCCAGCCTAGGCAGGAGGCTTTGGGCTGGACCTGGAGAGAAGTGTCTTAAGGCAGAGAAACACATACAACTGCACAGGGAACTTGGCCTCCACTTCGTAGGTGTTAATGGGTACAAATTCCCTGCAGCACATGTGGATTTATAGAAACTAAATATAAAGCCCAAGTCCTACTGACTGTCACTTTGTCTCAGTGCCCACAAAACAAAGATTTCATGTTTTACTTCCCTTCTCTCTCCCTGCAGGAATCAAGGCAGCTAACCCAATATGAAGATTCACCTGTGAGAGGTACAAAACAGCCCAGAGAAAAGCCTTCATTTCACCAGCAGGTTCATTCAGAGAGATCACGACACAGCACATAAGGGGGCCATTGTTTCTGGAATAAAATCTCCATTTGAGCTCTCTTCTTTGGCCATGATCAATGGGAGGGAATTAAAGTCTCATCCTGGGAAAAAAACCAGCTTGCTAACACTGTGTTGAAAGATCAGGTAATGGAGATGCAGAGCAAGTGTGGGGACCCACATAATCCTTTGGTGAGCTTGAGAATGCTGGAGGAAAGCTCCCCAAACACAGGCACATCCCTTATCATACCCTGTGAGAGACAACCAAGTCAAGGGCTAGGAGTCCTAACAGGAGTTGTTGGTATTTCAGTCCTTTGATCCAGATTTCAGCTCTCCACAGCTCCTCCCAGTGGAGGGGCATTTAAATTCCATGGGTGCTTACACAGCTGTCTGTTCAGCCTCTGAATTTTCTGTCCCACAGATGCACAGAGCCAACCCCAACAATTCTGAGCCCTCTATCCTACATAGCCCTGGGGTATTCTGAGAGCACTTACCTCCCACCCATCCTCCAAGCCCCTTCCCATCTCCACCAGGCATGTCAGTGAAAACCCCCTGCTCTCACTCAGTGTCGATGGCAAGGGCTTTTTCTACCACCTGCCAAAGGATGGATTTCAACCCTCCAAAGCTCATCACAATAAACACCCACAGAGAAGCAACCCTATTTCCATCATGGCCACAACATCATAATGACCACCTCCTTCCCCTCTCTGTTTCAGTCTGATGCTTTGAAACAAGAAGAAAAGGAATGTTCTACCTAGTAGTTACTGGTTCAAGAAGCAATGTCTGCTGCTTGGGAAACTAAGTCTGGAGCATCCCTGTCAGCCTCTGGCTGACATCACACTTGCCTTCACCCTCTCCCAGGCCCAAATGTCATGTGTATTTTACTAGTCAAAGCAAACAGGAGTTTTAACAGCAGTTTGCTGCCCTCTCCTGAGCGAGCCCCAGTGACTGTCAGTACTGCAGTGGCTCTGGAGACAGACTTTCCTTCAGCGAGCACAGCAGCTCCCATGCAAAAGGAACGGCGCTGGCGTGGAACCAAACTGTGACAGGGCAGGTTAGGAGTGATCATCAGCTGCGACAGATGAGGACGGCAGATCAGCTACACAGCCTGAACCATTTGGTATCCACAGAGGGCATTCCTGGCATTTTGGTTTTGTAACTCTCAGGTTAATTTTCCTCTGTGGAAATACAAAGAAATACCTCCCAGCATATTCTGTTCTCAATAGTCACAAACATTTCAGAGCAGAAGCAGACCATGAGTTACATAAAGAAATAGAAAAAAAAATTTACTTGTAGATTTAATTTGTAGGGTTATTTGAGGAGGCTTTTTTGGACTAAACCCACAATTCTTTTATGTCTTCTAGTAGTGCTCTATCCTGTCCTTCCAGGGAGCATGTAACTTTATCTAGACATACAGTATGTACACACACACTATCTTCAGAACAAAACTTGACACTGCAACCTGCTGCTTTCAATGCACTTCCCCAAGACAACTAATCTTCTGCAGAAACCTGTTAAATTAAATTGTGCTCTCCATTAAAGCCCTCCAAAATAAGGCCTATGAACCTGAGGGTCGTTTTCATATGCAGATATAGACATAAAAAAGTAAAAGTCACTTCTAAACATTTCTCAAATATTTGTTTTTCCATGTACCCTACGACACATAAGATGTCCTATGATGTGGAATCAACACTGTTTTCTTGGCCCTTCATGCTTCAATCCTGAAGGGAAATGAGGGGTTTAGAGAAGGCCAGACAGCCTCATATTCATGACCAATGCCTCCTGCAATTTGTAAACAATGCAACAAATCCCAGATCAGGCTGTCACCAAGGCATCCACCAAAAGTTCTCACTTGGGCACACGCACAGCACACAGCTCTGACTGCATGAGAGGGATGTGCCACGTGTCTCCAGCCCTTTCCTCCATACTGTCTCCAAGTGCTGCATGGAATTGGCCTGTCCCAGTGACCAAGCACTGCAGTGGGTGATAACGAGTTGTTGCCTGTGTGTACAGATGTGATATTTCCATTGCACGCCTGAGGGTGCAGAACCCATGAAAGTGTAAGTAAAAGAACAGGGGCAGGTTCCCAAGGGTCACATAGACCCAGGCAATCTGTAAACAAGGGCCTGCAGCAATCTTGAAGCAAAACAGAACCACTATCACCATATGGTACAGGGACTGTGGGATTATGGGTTAAAATTCTCTAGGCTCCCAAATCAGCTTGCTTTGCTTTCAAGCCCTCTTTTTCTCTACAAAACATGCAAAAGTCACCATAAAGATAACTGAGAAACAAGGCATTTGGAAGAAGAAAAAAGCAGTGTGCCTTCCCCAATGTCATCTACCAACCATTTGGTCCTTCACTCAGGAAGTGCTGACCTGCTTTTTAGACACCTCAGGTTTGGAGGTCTGCATCACAGAGACTGCAAACACCTTGGTCTGGTCTCCCAGGCTTCTTTAACCTGGTAATTTTCAGAGAAAGGAGCTGCTTGGAAGCATCTGAACCTTTGGCAAGGTAATAGACTGTCCAGCAGGCCTGGCAGCCCAACCCTGCATGGCATGGACTTGGATTGGCCTTGATACTAGAAAATTATTTGCAAAGCAGCTTAATAACTTGCATTTATTATGTTTGCCATATTTCACCACTGCTTCCCCTTTGAAGCATCTGTGCATTCTTGGACAGTGTCCCTTCAGAATGAAAGCCAGTTCTCCTTTCAACGACACCCCAGCAGATCCTCCACTGGGTAGCAGAGCAAGAAAGCATCTGTGACATGCAGATTCCTGAGCCAGGAGAAGGCAAGATATGCAGGCTCTGGATTTATGGATTAGACACGCTGCCATGGCACACAAATCACTCTGCACTCAGTGCAATTCATTATCACAGTGCCATGGCTGGTCACATTTTTCACAGGTGCAAATAATGCCAAAAAGGCTTTTAAACTTCCATGTGCCAAGACTTAATGATGCAGAGTCAGGAGCCCTCCTGCCTGCTGAGGGAAGCAAAACCAAAGTCAGCAGTTGGTCTGTCTCTCTGGACACACTGAGCCATGAAGGATTTTCAGCACCCCATGGCAGTGTTAACAGACTAAGCAGTCACAGGGCTGGGACTGTGCCTGCTCCTAGTCCAGCCTCTCCCAGCAACTGAACCTGTTGTTCTGCCCACATGCACCAGCAGCATCTTCTAACCCAGGTAAATTCAGCTACAAATCCGCAGGCCCCAAATGCAGCAGGTGTTGCAGTGAAAAGCCCCAGGTGCTCGGGGCAGCAGGGCCGATGGAGCTAAGGCGGGAAGATGGAGGCCTGTGGGGCCCCTCACGGGGCCTCATGGAACACCAATTTGGACCTCTCCACAGAGGAGGATCCTCAGTGGACCTGTGTCCCTCCTTGGAGGTCATGGTCATAGTGACATTGCAGGGGATAATGGTGCAAGAGGTGCAGTGCCCAGAAGAAAAAATAAATCTGAGATGGACCCCCATTTCCTTGGGTGCCTTGCTGCCACATCCAGTCAGGCCAATGCCACAGGGGGTAGTGCTGTAGGGACACGGGGCACAGAAAGGAAATGGCAGAAGGAGACCCCAAGGCAGAGCCCCATGTTACTCACCTCAGTCAGGCTGGCCCCGGCACACACAGCATTGGGAACGTCCTTCTTAGCCACCGACCCCCCCGCGTGCTGCCCGTGAGGGGCCCCACAGGCCTCCATCTTCCCGCCTTAGCTCCATCGGCCCTGCTGCCCCGAGCACCTGGGGCTTTTCACTGCAACACCTGCAGCGTTTGGGGCTAGCGCTGCCCCCTAGGCTGAGCCGAGCCGAGGTGAAGCAGCCTGAGCCAGAGAAGCCCCAGGACTCCTTTCTTCCCCTCAGGCGGCCCCGGTGTGTCCGGCCCGGCTCCTTCAGCTCCTTCCCCCGTCACGGGCTCCCTCAGCGGCCTGGGGCAGCGGCCAGCGGGCCGCTAGGGGGCGCCCGGCGACTGCGGGGCAGCGCTGCCTGGCGGTGCTCAGTCACTGCCCCGGGTCCCTCACTGCCCTCGCCTGTCCCGTGCCCCACCACTGTCCCTGTTCGGTCACTGCCCTCGCCTGTCCCATGTCCCCACCACTGTCCCTGTTCGGTCACTGCCCTCGCCTGTCCCATGTCCCCACCACTGTCCCTGTTCGGTCACTGTCCTCGCCTGTACCGTGTCCCACCACTGTCCCTGTTCGGTCACTGCCCTTGCCTGTCCCGTGTCCCCACCACTGTCCCTGCTCGGTCCCGTGTCCCACCACTGCCCCACCTGTTGGGCCACTGCCCTCCCGAGTCCCATCACTGCTCCGTTACTGCCGTTGCCTGTCCCGTGTCCCATCACCTTCCCCGCCTGTTTGGTCACTGCCCCATCCCCTGCCACCACCTGCACTGTCCCCACCTCCGCCAGCAGCCCCTGCGCAAAGAGCTCTTCTCGTGGCCGAGCTGCATTCGCGTGTGAGCTGAGTGGGGAGTGGACCCCCCGTGATTTGGGTTTGGGGGCTGAAGGGCACAGGTCGTTCACCTGCTGTCACCCCACAGCCTGCTGGCCCCACCAAACGCCCTCCGATTCCAGCTCCATCACAAAACAAGCAGCCACGCAGTGGCTTTAGAAGAAACACCCTGGTTCTCCTGCCCATGGTAGAAGCCAGCAGCTGCCAAAGTTTAACCCTATGGTGCACTCCAGTAATTTCTCCACCTGCCCTCAGGATTTGTTTTGCTTGGCACAAAGTCTGAGGGTGAGGAACAACTGCAGAAAGCACAACAGCATGCAAGATACCCAGTGCAGAATAGAAAAAATAAGCCATTTACATTGCCATGCAGAATTTTATTTAAATTTTGCTTTATTTAAAAATAATTAAGGGATACCATTAACAGCAGTAGGCACATCAGTGGGGTTTGTAGTTTGAGCGTCTCAAGACCAGATCTCTTGTGCCAGGTGCCACACAGGCACAGTCAAACAATTCTTGTCTTCAGGATGAATTTCTCATAAAGATTCAGGACCCCAGTCTCACTCACTTAAGTCAGTATTAAAACTAAAGTAGACTAAAAGGAATGCAGATAAGGTAAAATAAGTGGGCTTCTAGACATGCCTTCCCTCCCCCAGAAGAACATTGGAAAAGATGCATCAAGCAAGAAGATATTTCCTTTCCCTTTCACTTGAGAAACCAAGGCAGGAGAAGACTAAATCCCTAGTCCAAAGCTGTTAATGCTGTCTGTGGTAGCAGAAGGAAACTATTTCTCCATTGTCCTAGCTCAGTACTCAAACAGTTCACTGCCCACCTCTGTCCTCACCTGACCCAGCACAATCTGGAATACTGTAGGAGGGGAGGGATCGAGCACTGGAGCCCCCTTGAGCTTATGAGCTGTTCGAGTCAGTTCTGGTCACTGTAGTTTATGACTTCCTTAGTCTACCGAACCACTTCCAGCTCAGACAAGCAGTCAAGATCATGGTAAAGAATTTAAAGCGTTGTAAAAACACAAGTTTGATTCTTTAGGAACACAGCAAAAGTCTGATCAGTTCAAATCCTGCTACAGACTGCAGTCAGGATCAGATGCTGTACTAAATTGTCCCCTCTGGGTATCACAAACTACAGGACTTTGGCACAGCATCACCCAAGGGGAGGAGGATCTTCTGTCTCGTGATGTTAATCACTGTGGGAGGGGTTTATTGAAGAAGATACCCAACGGTCTACCTGCTGGTCTAGTTCTTGGGTGGTGCTCCGGACTTCAGCAGTCATTCTCCGAAATTTCTGCAGGTAGACAACGATGAGGATAACCAAGATACTCTGGAGGAAAAGGAGGATGAAGAGAGAGAACTGAGAGAGGAGAGCCAGGCTGCAGTACCAGTGCTGGCACGTGGAGACGATCTCATCTTCTGTCAGGTAGGCGATGATCCGGCCCTGCAGGTGCTCCGGGGAGCTGCACCTCACATCCCTGTACAGGCTCCGGTTCTGCTGCCACTGGAGCCAGGAGCGCAAGTAGAGGATGTCACAGGTGCACTCCCAAGGGTTGCCCTGCAGGTAGACTACCTGGAGGCTCCTCAGGTTGTCAAAGAGCCCATTGGGAATAGAGGTGAGCCTGTTGGAACCGAGGTGGATGATTTCAGCCGAAGGACGGAACGCAGTGGGCAGGTTTTCTACAGTCAGGTTTTTCAATGAGCAGTCAGTAATGTTGGTGGTGCACTTGCACGGCACAGGGCATATGGGTGTCACGAGTGGGAGGAAGCCAAGGAGGAACAAGAGAATTCCACTGTTCATTTTCACCTGCAAACACTTCCCTGGTGAGACTGGATGAGGCAGAGACCAGACACCACGCACTCTAGGACTGACACCACAGCCAAGGTCTTTTGTTGTTTTGTTCTGAGGATAAGTTTCTAAAGTTGGGTGAATTTGGTGTCCTCCACTGGAGACCTGAGAGCTCTGAAAAGAACAGAGTTAAAAGAGAGCAAATTCTGGTCTCTTGCTATAGGTGAAGGAATTTTCATGGTCTTCCAACCCTGGATTTGAGGAGGGATACGAATACATGGCTACTAGAAGGCTTAGCTGCAGCTGTCAAATACATTTTTCACTAGTCCTCAGAAGTGTACAAGAGCTGCTTGTGTCTTCAGCATTACTGGAGGTGCATTATCAGGGTAGCCAAGAAAATTTCTGTCAAGGAATAAAAAACTAGAATATGAACTTCCTCATGCCTTATCATAGCTCTGGATTACACCTGTAAGCAAAACTTCGTTCATGCAAATTGCCAGAGGAAATTCAGAAATTAAATTTACTGTTACCATGAGTAAAAAATAGCCTTTCCAGCCTTGAAAAAAGTGATAAACAGTCTTTGGCTGCAGAGAGGGTGCTGACTACTGAGGATGGAGGCCAGTGGAGTTTTTCATGCTAGACACTGCTCCAGCAGGTGAATAATCATGGGTCACGATTATGGGAGACATGGGTCAACAAGCTTTTTTTTATGTTACAGTCTCATGCCACTGCTTAACAGGAGCTGCTGTAACTTCTCCAGAACAACTACACATACCTGCAACAAGGCAGCATTTTTCTGTGCTTGACAAATTGTAATTGTCAATCAATTAAATAATTTTTTTAAAAGAGTAGAAGGTAGCATTATTGACTTACCAGAGTAGTTCAATCCTTGCTTTCTTGCTGGCTTTACAACACAAGAGAAAGGTCTCGAGGCAGTCCAGGCAGTGCAAGAGTGTGTGCATAGCTGTGTTCTCAGATAATCCCCTTGCAGCTGGCTGGCAAGATAAGGGTCAGGCTCATCCCAGGGACACCTCCCACATGAGGCCTTCCTGTGAGTGTGCTGCATGTCACCGGAAGCTGAGGCTTCATTGAGCAAGTCTTCCAAGAAATGGGAGCTGACACTGCTCACAAGAACACATTTGCTGGGAGATGCTGCCAGAACTGATAACTGTGATTCTGGGCCCACAGGCTCAGCCCAACAGAAATGTTACGAAGTCTCCATGGCATAGTAACTCAAAATGCACTTCAGACTGGAAGGTGATGTTACTGGTTTCTACCACACTCCCTCAGCTCTGTGACCTGTGGTTTCCCATCTCATAAGGAAAACTTGGCAGAGTGGTGACACCTAGCACTTTCTGGGTGCTGACCCCCAGTTTCCCTTGAAGCAGTGACACAAATCTACTAGTTATTAGTGAAAGATCTGCTGATAGACAGGGTCTTCCAGTCCATTCAACTTTCCAGACAAAGATTCTTCAGATAGCCCACAGCCCATAACAAGTGCAGTTACTGAGAAAGGCTGACCACATGCTTTATTTAGAAGCTGTATTACACTACTACTACAATATCTACATACTGTTGAAGCTACATACTTCAACAGGTAAATCCAAGGATCAAAACTACATTCAGGCAGGATCACATCTCATGGCCATTGCATCTTCACAGACACTTCTCTGCCATCAGCCTGACCAGGCATACACTACACTTCTTAGCCTAAGGCCACCAGAATCACATTCTGGAACTGCTGCTCCATTGAACTCAACTCTGTTACATTGTGCTGTGAACATCCTAGAGACCAGAAATGATGAATGCCCTGAATGTGCTCATGTTAAGAGAATTAAGGGTGCAAAAAATGGCAGAATGTGGCCCTAACCAAGGGAAATTTTTTATGCTCTGAAGAAAACAACTAAACTTTAAATTTCTACAAAATTGGAGCAGATAATTCCAGTTGTTTCACTGTGGTGGCCAGTCAGAGTAGGAAAGATATCTTAGGCTAACAAACTAACCCAGGTTTTCCTGCAGGGCCTGCTTTCCACTTGGGAGCAGCTCAACTACAGCAGGGTAAGTTTGTTCAGCAAACTCACCTTGTCTCAAGCATTTGGTGCTGTGTTTATTCACAGGCAGGTGTTCAGGCCAGGTGTGGTGTGGAGCTGATCTAGAGCCAGACCCATTGTGGCTCTGCATGCACCATGGGCTTGGCAATGCTCTCCTGGCTACTTACAAACTGGATTTCCTGGGACTGGATCTTGCCCAGCTGACCATTGGTGATTTAGATAACACTCCTAGGGGAAGCTTGGTTATAGAAGACCCTTCAAGATCATCTTACTAGCTTCTGGAATAAACAGGCCAGAAATCCCATGCAGGAAACCTGCCTGAAACCTGCTCTGAATTAGATAAAAGGAGAAACAGGGTCAGTTTTGCTCTCTCCTGCCCATAATGTATCACCAATGCTGCTCAAAGGGGCTGAAAATTAAACAGAAAGAGGTTGGATTTTTAATGTATTTATTTCACTGATCAATTCAGGTAGTAAACATTAATAATAATAACAATAATCATTTAATAAAATGGATATGTTTAAAAGGTTCCATTTTCTTTGTTCACAATGACAAAATGTTCAAACAGAAATTTACAAAAAAAAAATATAATTATAATAACCCAACAGATGGACAGGAAACATAGAGCCTAGGAATGGAGCAGTGGGTGAGGAAGGTGCATGGCAGGAGCAAGCCAGCAATAAAGCACAGCAGAGTTTGTGAGAAAGAGCAGGGAATGCCACTGCAGAGCACGACGAGTGGGAGCCCCTCCTTTGAGGGGAGGCATGCAAGGAGGCAGCAAGGACTGCACAGACAGGACCAGCACAGCAGTGGCACACGAGGAGTTCATGCCATGGATCCATCCTGTCAGGCACAGGGGCCAAGATGTACCAACAGCCCCAGCTGCAGCCTGGGATAGCTGTGGAGTGGGACACCATCCCTGCAGCCACTCACTCAGCAGGGCAAAGCTTGGCAGAGGCATGGGAATGTGCCAGGGGGTACAGGGATAGCATGTGAGGCTGTGGGGGGTTGCGTGAGGGGAGGTGTTAAATTACTTTCCTATCCATACTCCTCACTGCTAGAACCACATGGCTAAGCTCCCTGTGTTCAGGAGTCTCTTCTCCACTTACTGTGAGAATTGATGTCACAGTACAACACACTCCTTAAATAAACAGATTCCACCTTCCAGGCCAGAATCTGAACCCCTGACGTCCCGTAAAATCAGTCTCTAATCCCTTTCCAAGCAGTCCCTAAATTCTGGCACTCAGGTCAGGGAACGTTCTACAGAGACATGATTTCAGTGGTAGACCACCACCCCTCTGTAGAAGACATCTCTGGTGCCTCACTCCTGTGTGTTTTTTCCTAAATGCAACTTGAAGCATCTTTGCCAGCTGGTAGCCAAAGGCTTCAGCTCCCTGTAGAGGACAGGCTTGTGACCCTTGACTTGATGTAGGAGGCACATGCACTGAGCTGATGGAGACTTCCCCACGTGGAAGGATGGGCAGATCCACCCTCAGCAACCCTGCCTGCCTGTGAGCAGTGTACCCTGAGCTTTCACCAGCACATGGTACCTCTGTGCACAGCCCAGCATGAAAGGTGTCAGCTGCTCTATGTCCGTGCTAAAGGGAAAAGCTCTCCTTTATCTTCTAGGAATGAATCTGTTTGAAAGAGGAAAATCTCCAGGTGGACAGGGCTCATTTGCAACAGAACATCCTCCTCACCAAGATTAGTGTAAGAAAAGAGGGGACAGGTACTTCAAGATGTTTCCTTTTATACTAGCACAGACAGAGCTGAGAACTCAGCTGTCTACCTTTTTGGAAAACCTGGAGGAAGCTCCTGTTTCAGGCTACTCCTCTGCTCAAGTAAGCACATCATGCAAAGAAAGGTTATACTTCCTCTCAGGTGCCTTGGTCCTTCATGTTACTGAAGTCAAGCTGAATCCTTCTGCTCTCCTAGGATGGCACTGCCACTTATGAGCCCAAAATAAGGGAGCATGAAAAAAAGATCCTGAACATTGTTGAACACTGCTCTTGCACAGCTTGCACAGTTCTGTCAAAGGGCTTCCATCCTTACTTTGTCCTTCCACATGGTGCCAAGGTCTCTCCCCTGCCCCTACAGTCCATGCTCTGGCTAAGCAGAGGCTCTGTACAGTGAATAACTGGAACCAGCCAACCTACTCACCACCTGGACAAACCCTGACAGGGACTCTCAAGCCCCAGGGAGGAATCAGAAATGCAGTGCCTAGTAACAGAATCTAGGGCCTGGCTATTCCTGGCCAACACTGTGCTTCCTACCCAGGGAGATCTACTGGGGAGATCTAGAGATGGAGGAACAGATACAAAAGGGGAAAGGAGGCAGAGGAGTCAGCCAAGGAGCAGAAGGGCCCAGCCCATGGCTGCACTCCCTGGAGTCAGAGGGAAGAGCCAAGTGTCTCTCCCTCCAACAGCCCTGACTCCTGTGAGCATGGCAGTGTCGCTGGCGAGCCCTGCCCTGTCAGGCACATCACACTCCAGGGCTCTGCTCTGGCTGGACTCAAGTTAAAAATACTGCAGGAAGCAAGAACAGGACAGGAGCTGCTGCCCAAAGAGTGCTTTTATCTCTGCCCAGCAGACCCACCAGCCTTCCCAGCACTAGGACAGGAAGAGCCAAGGAATAAGGAGGGGGAGAAGGGCTGAGTGCCCGGGGGAAAGGCAGGGGAGCAAGAGCCAAGCCTGCTGGGCTGTGCTCAGTCCCACTCAATGACAGTCCTGCACCTGCCAGGCTGACCCAACACCTGCCCACACAGACTGCCTGCAGATCTCAGATACAAGCCTACAAAAACTGCCTCATGCCCCAGGAGAAGCTTGGAGCCAGCAATGTGCTCGTGGGACTGCAAAGCCTGGGGGTAGGAGACAGGTCTGCATTTTGGGTTGGATTTCAGCCCTAGGGTTCCTAACCCCTCCAAAGCAGTCTTGGCAAGTGCTCTGGATGCCACAGTGCTTTTCAGTGCAGACACTGAAGACACACTGCAGCTGATGACCAGAGCTAAACCATGAAACACCCTCACCCAGCTACTGCAGGGCCTTAGGGTTCCTCTGCCAATGCCTCCAGCCTGCTGTGAGAGGAAACCATGGCAGGAAAAGTGCTCAATCCCATCACCTCCTTGCAGGCAATAGTCAACAACTCAACCTCTCTGCCAGAAAGATGTAACTGAGAACAGTCTTCTTCTAACCAGCCTTGAGGCACTCAGTCTCTTGCTGTTCAGTGCAAACATCCTGGAGTTTTCTTGATAGGAAGAACAAAACCAACCAAATAAAAAACCCATAAAAACCTGGACAGGATACCAGGCAATCATCAGGACTCCTGAGCAGGTCAGTGCACAGAGGAACCCCAGCCCCAGTTCTCTGAGCCAGCACTGTCCCCAGGCTGAGAAGCCCAAGCAGTGCAGGTCAAACTCATAGGAGGGTATGGCTGCCTTTACAATGCTTGTGCTGGCCCCAGACAAGGGGAACAGGGACAGGGGCACAGCACCTCAGTTGGGAGCAAACACTTACGTGCATTGACACAGATACTCTTTAAGTTTGTACACCAGAGAAACCAGGACTTTAAATACCAGAGCATTCCCAAACAAGAGATTAGTACATAGGAAAGGGGGATCTTTTTCTTTTCTTATTTTTTTAGGATGCCTTAGAGACGTCCCAGGCTAGTTTCTTAAAAAAAAAGTAAAATAAAAAAAAAAAAGGAAAAAAAAGAAAGCATAATTATTAAAAAAAGAAATACACATCAGTAAACTGTTAAGTGAACAGCCTCCTCCACAATCCAGCTGGTCGAAAAGCCAGCACTGCTGCTAATAAATTAGAGGGTGCGGGTGCAGCTCTTGCCCACAAGTCTCTATACAATAGGAAACCTTTTCTAAATGTTCACAGCTCTTGCCAGGTCTCAGATGGTCACTGGGGGATCCCCTCTGCCTTCCAGGTATCTGCATCTCACTGATCCTGCATCTGCTGCTGCATCTTCTGCAGCATCTCTTGCATCCGCCGTAACTGCAGGAGACACAGAAGAGAGAGTCAGAAAGGGACCACTGGATCCACACTTGGCAGCCCCTTGGAGCTGACAAGAGGATCCTTCAGGGAGTATTAACTCCTGCCTGAGGCACCTGTGTCTGGGATGAAAGGGAGTTTCACCTTTCCTGTTCCCTGGAACAGTTTCCCTGACAGAGGAAGCCACAGCTTTCAACCTTGTCCTCCACCCTAGGAGCCCACAGGGGGACACAGGAGAGGGAAGCATCAAGACCACCTCTATGGGGCAACTCTGGAGAAACTCCTGGGATTCCAACTCCAATATCCAGGAGGCACAGGCAGAAATGGTACTCACCTCCTCATCCTTCATCTTAATCAGCTTCTCTGTCTCAGTGTCTGGTGTTGGGAGAGGCAGGATAGGAATGGGGCTTTCTATCCTGTTGTCCTGAGTCAGCTTGCTAGAGAGATGGAGAGAGGGGGGAAGAGCAGTCACTCATGGTCCAGGATGGCTGGCTTTGGTGTCACCACACAATGACTGTCACTGCCCATGGTAGAACCACCAGCAATGCAGCATCACATACCCAACCAATTGGAGGCAATCCAGTCCAGAGCAGTGGCATGCACTTGGATGGAGAATGAGACCTCCTGTTCAGGAAGTGGGAGGCATAAGACATGCACAGCACAGCACAGCAGCATTGCTCTGAGGGCTGGGGTGCCCATGACTGCAGGCAGGGGACACAGGAAGGAGATGATTTTCTTTCAAAAGACAGGAGCTCTCAGTACACGAGGAGGGAATGGTAGTAGCCAAAATAGTCTGGGCTGAAATTGGAACTTCACGATGCCACTTGCACGTGTTCACCACTTGGAGTCACCATTGGCTCATTACTGAGACAATTCCAGCCTTGGAGCTTAGGCTCTCCTGCCAAAATGACTCTCTAGAAATGGCCCTGTGCTGGTTTTATGAAACTTTTTCACTGGCAAGGAATTAATCATGGCATGAAAAACAGTACCAAACTAAAGCTTTCTCTAGGCGTAGCAACCACTTTTTCACTGTGCTCTTCTTTTAATACGCACACAGCCTACCTAAATAGCAGCTGTGACACTGTTCACCCAGCTCTAGCATTTAACATAGTTATTTTGGGACTCCATATACTTGCTGCTGAAGAAAACAGGCTTGTCTGCTATGCAAAAGTACAGGGATACACTGCGTGTCAGGAGAATGTGCCAACCTGCACGTTGGCACACATGCAGGACTGCTCCTTGCTGAAGCACAGCCATTCTGCTCTGCAACGTGGCAGCACAGAGCTACCCAGCCAGGGCTGGCAGGAAGTGAAGGGAATGGTTCACAACAGAAGAGCCAAGACCTGCTAAACCCAAGTTTCTTCACCAGCATTTCAGTCATGGAAGGGAGAAAGAAAAGTAGAGGTCTCAAATGAGAAGCCTGTGAGTGTTTTCTCTTCTGTTTTCTGATCATTCTGACTAAAACCATAGAGCATCAAATGCAAAGGGAAGACAATGCAAAGAAATCCTTGAAGATGTGTTGTCTTACTAATTGCCTGGGCCCTGTTGTCTGAGAAACAGCAGCATCCCAAGGGTCATGCTATTATTTAGACATAACTGCAGACCACAGAATGCATTCCTGTTCAATGCACACAGCTATCCCTCACCAGAGAGATGGTTTATCCCATTTTATTAGGCTGCATGTATTTCATCCACTGCTAGAAACAGCTCTTCCAAAGAATCTTCAAACCTATTTCTTTATATCTGCATGGGGAATCCTCAGACAGGAATGTAGATTCTCAGAAGCATTCCTGCCTTGGGTTCAGGCTGTGGGAAACATGCTTGGATTTGCTATTTTAGTTCCCAGTGCCATTCCTGGAGGCTGCAGCCCAGCAAGTCCCCAGCAGATCCACAGCCTCCTGACCAATGAGCTGTTGTGAGAGTAACCCCAGCTCCACAGAGGGTGACAGACTCCTCCCACCAGAGGGGGGGACCCACCTGGTCATTTGCTGGATGCACTGAGCCCGGTAGTTCTCGTAGTGGACATCACAAGTGACGTCCTTCAGGTCGTGCATGTGTGTCCGGATCAGCATGTTCCGCAGCTTCACGAAGTCGCAGTGTGCCTGGTTTTCCACTGTGGAAGCAACAACGGGAGAGTGCTTGGATATCACATCTCACCAGGCCTCTCCAGGGAGCCCCTTCTCAGCTCCTGGACACACAGACTGGAATAAAACCCCACCCCAGGGCTCCTTCCTCATCGTCCCCTGCCACTGTCCTGGCACAGGCCTCAGTGGTGCTCTGCACTTCTCAATACTGTGGCCAGGCTGCTGAAAGGCACCGTGTTCCCAGGACCTTTTCTGTGTAAAAGGATTAATTAAGCATGTACAGCAGAGCCCTGAGAGAGGATGCCATGTAATGGGATGTCACTATTATAACCACAGTGAACACAGCTGGTGCTGGAGGTAAATTGCTTGTCTCATCAGAATTTAGGACTTATCAAAAGGCCCCTGTAGACAAAACCAGCCCCTGAGGGGCAAAGCCAAGAGCAGGCAATGGAGAGCTGAAAGAGCTGCTGTTGCCATGGGGAGTCTGCCTCCAGACAGCACTGTGGGAAGCACTGTGCTGCTGTGATGATCTCCATTTGCCTCTCTGCAGGGCTGGGGAAAACCAGCTGTATCAGGCACAGGGGTTCACAAAGTTGATCCTACTGTCAAATGCCAGCATCCTAACAGGCACAGCTCTCTCCAGAGCCATTGAGGGAGCAGAGCCAACAGCTGAGCAGTCCAAGCAGCCAGCACCAGCCCATGAGTGCACACACAAGCTTTTGGGATCTAAAGCTGCAAGGTCTTAAAGCAACAAACCAGCAAGGGCAAATCAGCAACGGCAGCAAAAGCCATTCCAGGGTTATTCTGCCTAAGGGCTTTATGAATTTTTTCCCTTTAGAAGGGAAGAAAGTTGGAGACAAACACTGTGCATCAGCACAGCCTCCAGCCCAGCAATTCTAGCACTTACAGGAGCAGCAGCAGAGGAGGGAGTGCATGAGGGTTTCCAATTGTTTGGCTGAGGGCAACAGCTTCTCCCCAGAAGAATGGGACAATGCCCAGCCTCCCCTGCTTAATAAGAAGCCATGTCCTAGTTCACATTAAAGCTTAGGCATTCATCCATTCACACTGAAGCCTCTCTTCCTCAGTTTGCAATGGGAGGGTTATTGATATACACCCAGTAACACAGACTCCTGAGCCAGTCCCAGTGCCTCTGTCTCTACCCCACCTTGTCCCCTGCCACACGTGCCAAAGGTGGCACAGACAGTCCCAGCTCTCTCCTGCCATCCATGTTGGAAATGCCTGTCTGTCCTTGCCCTGTGCCTGCCTGCCCCTCCTCCCAGTGCTCCCAGGCTCCACACTTACCTTCCACAATGCCCCAGGGGTAGAGCCGTCCTCGGACCCGCTGGCCTTTCGCCTCCACCACGGTGTTGCTGCCAATGACGGCAAAGGGAGCGCTCTCCTGGAACGAGAGGCACCACTGAGCCCAGCTCAGCCCCGGGCTGCCCATGGATCCCTTCTCCAGGGGCCAGGCTCAGGCACAGCAGAACAGGAGGAGGAAGGTGCTGGTAGGAAAGGCATCGCACGTGCCACAGAGCAGGGCACCACAACCCAGTTGCAGAGAAAAGCCTAAAGCACTGGCATCTACAAGCAGCCTAGTTCCCAGCCTGAGCTCAGCTGTCCTGAGGGAAGCTGTGTCTCTGCAGGTGCTTGCATCCCTTCATTAAGGGGAAGCTCTACAAGGAAGCCAGACCAAAGAGGCTGGGACACCAAGCAAGTGGGACAATGTATGCCAAGAGCAGGAATGTACAGACTGTGCTCCTCTCTGCTTAGAAGGGAGTCAAAGCTCATTGCCCCCCTCTGACAGGAGAAACAAGGGTGTACTGCATGCACACACAGGCTTGGGAGGCAGTGAGGACTGGGCTGCTGGGGCCTCCAGATATGCCTGTATGATCATGTTGTGTCCCCCAATGCAACTAATGTGTCACAGCAGTGCCTAATCACTCACAAATCTCTCCTCCTTGCTGATGGCATCACCCAGAAACAGGTGCTCAGAACTGCTGTACAACCCAGCTTTCATCTTAAACACACAGGCTGGGGCAGATGGAGGAAAGACTGACACTGCCTAGAGGGAGAGCAGAAGGGCTGTGAGTTCATGTCACATTTGACTTCACGGCACCAGCAAGGACATCAGCACCTTCTCCAGGCCATCAACCACATCAGCCAAGGCTGTTCCCAGGGTAGCAGTAGCACAGGCCTTCAGCACAAGCAGGGCAGCTCTGGCTCCTTCTGGACTGACCCACATATCCATAAGCCTGATTCCCCAGACCCTGCTGAGCAGATTCCTTACCTTCAGCTCTCTGTCTTGCTGCTTGAACTCCTCATCTTCATCAGAGTCACACTCAGGAAACTGATAGACTTTAATGCCAAATTTGTCGATCTCTTCCCGGATCTACGTCCAAGACAAAAGGATGTAAAACTGAACAATACAGAAATGCTGGGTTTGTTCTGTTTGTGCTACCATGGTTTGCTATAGCCTACAGATGGCAAAAGGATTTGATGTTTCTTATACAGTCAGCCTCTCTACTTAGAGCAGAGCACAGCTGCAGCTGTATGTGCAGATACTGTGTATGTGTGTGTGGGTATACATACACAAACATGCTGTACAGACACATAAATACACATATGTCTATCTGCCCCCCTCCTCAGCTCATCCCTGCCACTACTTCAGGTATAACCCTGTTCAGAAAGAGCATCTCACCCTCTCTTTCAGCTTCCGGATCTCGGAGGGGATCAGGCAGTCAGCTTTGGCAATCAGGGGCACAATGTTGACCTTCTCATGCAGAGCCTTCATGAACTCAACATCCACAGGCCTCAGCCTGCAGCAGGGATGAGGGACACTGTTAGCAAAGACACACTGGGCACCTCTCCCTCCAGCCTCTCTCACCCACCCAGCACAAAGGGAAAAGGACAGCACTGTCACAAGAGCCTGCAGCAGCACTGGGACACCCCTCAGCTAGGGCTGTACCTCCAGGAAAGCTGTCTCCAATTTTAGCTGCTGAGTGTCTCATACAGACACTGGCTGGGTATTTGCTCCCTTGCAGGCTGCCCAGGTCACAGCCTGGGGTCTCCCTCCAGCTGTCCTGTACCACAGGCAGCCAGCACAGCCCCTTCAGCTGCTCCAGGCTAGGCTGACACATGAGCCAGCAAGGGGCAGGGACTGAAGGCAGCTTAAAACCCCCTTTCCTACACATCAGTGCAGCTTAGCTAGATAGGAACTTACAAGTCTGCATGGCATTATTTCTCCTGATTTTCGAATCAGGCTGTAAGGCCTGAGGGAGATCTGCTGTGTCTGTTCACAGGCAGTCTGTCCTGCCAGTGAGGGGAAGGGAGTGCTGTGATGCTTAGCAGAGGGAGAACATCCAGACAGAGATGTGTGCCAGCAGCCCTGGCAGTGTACAAGCTGCTACAGGGCAATCTGGGGGCACAAGGGTCTTCCCTCTGGACTGAGTCACCCCCAGGCCTGGAGTGTGGGCTCTCACCCGTGCCCAAAGGGAGAGATGAAGTAGAGGCAGCAATGCACTCGGTTGTCCTGGATGTTCTTCCGGTTCAGGCCACTCTCATCACGGAAATACTGTTCAAACTGCTGGTCAATGTAGTCAGTGATGGGCTTCCAGCTGGGAAGGGCAATTCAATCAAAACAAAATCATCAGTAGTGTCTCCTAATGACTATGAGATCAAGGACAAAAAGGAAGGCAGCAGTGCCTTGCTCACCACTCAGTGTTGTTAACAGCATCTCCAAAGCCTGGTGTGTCCACTATGGTCAGCTTCAGCTTGACACCCTTCTCCTCAATGTCTACCGTGTGCTTGATGATCTCCACTGTCTGGTTGATCCTCTCTTTGAACAGGAGCACGTGAGTTAAACCCAGGCAGTAATGCTGGGGATCCCCACTACACTCATGACAAGCCAGCTCCCTTTTACCACTGAACACAGGGAGCAACACAGGTTTCAAAAACCCCAGATTATGCTCTAAGGAGCCTCAAGGGAGTGGTACTGTAGGGGCCAGCAGCAGGCAAACAGACTCCAGGAAGATACACAAGCCTCTGAAGTGTCTGTAGCCCAGCTGTTCTGAACATTTTGTCCAGTCACTGGGGAAGGGGAATCCCTACCATAATCCAGCATCCAAGAACAAAAGACAAGCCTCAATATCTCATCCCAAAGGACTAGTGCTGCTCTGCAGCTTCATCTTCCCTTCAAAGGACAGAGGAGCCCTACAGCCAAACCCTTTTTGCTCAATTCTAGTGCCTTAGCAGACACAAAGGAGAGCAGAGCCAAACAAGAGGGCTGGGGTACAGCCAAGCTCGTAGCTGCTGCTGAAACAAAGAACCAAAGTGCTAGTCCTTAGGACAATCCCATTCACCCTGCTTTGCTCTCAACTTACCCTCTGCATTGAGGAGCTTTCTGTCCTTGTAGAGGTCTGTCAGGAACAGGCTGTTCACCAGCGTGGATTTGCCCAGGCCCGACTCTCCTAATTGACAGAGCGCAAAGGGGAGGAGGAATAAGCAAGTAACATGACCCACTAATTGACTTACAAATAAAACTTTGAACAACGCTTTGAATCCTGAGCCAGAGGAAGCAAGAGAGACAAGCTGTCAGGAGCTGTTAACTGGAACTACATTTTTCCAGTAGTGGAAAGACTTTTGCTGCAATATGTCTCAATCCTTGTAAAAATGTGATTTCCCAGCTTCCCCATTCTTCCTCTCCTTCCTTTCCCTCGGTCCCTGTTCAGCCCTGCCTTTACCACCCAGAGCAGTCACTGTTGAAGGAAAAGCTTGCTCAAGTGGGTTATGAGGGGTCAGGAGGGGCCTGTTCCTCCTGGGAGAACTACCAGGCTGGGGAGCAAAGCAGGGCCTGAGACAAGGACCAGAACAGAGGGAGGGGAGAATCCAGGCACTGTGGGAGCACCTAAGGGAAGTGAGGAGAACTGGTTCCCTCCACATACCCACCACGTGGCCCATCCACGGGCAGTCTCACCTGCAACCATCAGGGTGAAGTCAAAACCCTTCTTCACAGATTTCCGGTGGACCTGGTTCGGCAGAGTGGCAAAGCCCACGTACTGCTTCTCATGGTCCTGCAGGGCAGAGGTGCATGGCAGCAGGTCAGAGTGTGCCACCCCTTCTGCTTGTGCCTCACAGTGACAGGGAGTGGGACTCAAAAAGGCCCTGGGGCAGAGCCAAGGGCTGGAGGAGAGGCAGGTCCCTGCCCTGGCAGCAGTGCAGGGCAAGGCACACACCTCCTCTGGGCTTAGGGACTTGGCCCTTCCCACAGGTGGGCACAAAGGGACATGTCCCAGCCACAGCCCTGCTTGGCTGCTCTCCCAACAGCTTCCCAGCACAGAGAGCACCAAGGAAAAGGCACATCCCATCATTCCCACCAGAGAGTACATCCAGGGCTGCTGCTGACAGACAGCCTTCCTAACTCTGCTTCATCTGCACAGGCACAGGCTCCTTTCACAAGAGGATCACCAAATGCCACCTCTCCTCAGGTCATTTCCACATCCCTTCCTCCAGAGGCACGTGTGCTACATGATGGAGAGCTCTGTAATTAGCACCCCAGGGCTTGCAACATCCTGAGCCAGAGGAGGGTACAGTGGCTCAGCTTCTGCTTGACCTGAGAGGGGATTATTTCTTGCTGTGTCACAGCCACTCCTGGCTGAATAAGAGGAAATCCTGAGTAATCTCTTGTGTTATTTCTGAAGAGACCAAAGTTCAAGGAGCATGAGAAGTGGAAGGATGTGGAAATATTGATAATAATTTAACTAAGATGATTTTGGTGAGGGTCTTATATTTAGTATTATTGCAGTGTTACCTACCACCCAACCACCCCCCAGACACAGCCCCTTGTCACTGAGTGCTCCCTCACAGCACAAAATCCACAGGCACCTCACAAGCATGGTACATGCTCTGTACAAGCACACTAAGCCATTCACAAATGCCTGAGCTAGAGACATGATAGACTCTGCATTTCAACATCACTAAATATAATCACACCACTGGGATTCACACCACAGACATGTCCACGGAGCCAGAGTTCCTCAAAACTGACTCTAGCTCCTATTCCATGGATGCCTTCAAGCACATGACTGTCCTCACCCATTCTCCAGGCACAGCAGGAACACCTCCCTTTGTGAGTTTAACTATTTCCAATCCTGGGCCACACAGAGAAATACAAAATATGATCCAGGGTGCTGAGCTTAGGGCAATGCTGACTTCACCTATTTCCACACTGCAGGTGGGCAATGTCACTCCCAAGCAGCTCTCTACAGCTGCATGTCCACCTGTGTGAGAATCCCTGGGCATCCTCAGTCTGACAGACAGCAAAGTTCCACTGGGGACACTGAGCAGTGAAGACAGAGAGTCTCCTCTGCCCAAGTGGGCTGCTCTGGAGCTGCCCACTGAGATGGAACAGATGTGGCTGATGGCCATTGTGGCCCAAGGACCCTGTCCTTTAGCATTGTCACTACCTTCCAGCAACTGAAGTTTGGTTTGGCTCTGACACTTGGTCACTTTAGCCCTGAGTGATTGTGGGTTCTGATCTCCCTCACCTCCCATAGCTGAAGCAATGTTGTTTCACCACCCCACGGTCCAGAACGGACAGAGAGAACTAAATTAGAGAAATGGGGATAATTAGAGAGTGCCCAAAGTGCTCCACTGGCAGCTGTAATGACTGATGTAAAAGGCAGTGACATCCCGAGCAGTAGGGCAGCGAGACCCCGGGTGATGAATGATGGCAGCTCTGATGAGCTGCATGCAGCAAAGCAATGCCTGCCTGGGGACACCAGGCACAAACTGCCACCCAGAGGGCAGTGTAAAGAGAAAACGAGGTGTGCAAAGCAGAGTGAGAAACGTGATAATGGCAAGGTCACAAAAACAAGGAAGAAAAGACTGCTTCCAGCCTCTGTCTCTCAGTACCAGAGCTGTCTCCCAGCTGCTTCACTTCCTGGTAAAACACATCCATGAGCACAGCCAAAGTGGACACGTAACAGCCAACTCCTCACAGTAAAAGGCCCAGTATTTCCCAGCAAGCACCACAAATATACAACATACTTCCCTTTTGTGCTTCTCCTGCCCTGATCTTTACCAGACTTTGGAAAGACAACAATCACCTGCTCTCTCCAGTGACCTGATGTGTGAGATAGTACTAGTAATAGTAATAGTGCTAATGAAACCATGGCTGAGGCTTGGGGTGTGTTTCTCTTGTTTTGCTTGGTTTTTAACCTAGATGACTAAGGGCTGACAATGGAGACACTGGGGAGCTGCGCTCTGGTGCAACTTCACTTCTGCCAGGTGTAACTGGCTGAACCTGATCTCTCATTTCTGTTCAGCCCAACCAAGAGAGCATGGATTTGCTGTACCTCTGGTTGCCTCGCCATAGCTCTGTGGAATCATGATATTCAAAATGAGCAAATCCCAGCTGGTGCAGGACACTGCCCTTTACCCTGACTCATGCAGTCATTTCCCTTGCAGAAAGGAAGGTCAGTGCTGAGTGCAATACCAACAGAAGAGCTTCCCTCACTATGGGAGGCAGCCAGACCTGTGAGGGGAAGAACCCTGTCCCCAGCCATGTCTCCCTCTGACCAGCCACAGACACACTGCAGAGTCCTGTCAAGGCTGAAGGCAAGAGATGCAAGGCGAGTTATGAGGAGGGATCCCCTACTTATAACAGCCCTCTGTCAGGAACAGCAGTGTGGTCTCTGCACCAGCCTTGACTTGTGGTTCTCCACCTTCAATTTGGGGGTGCTCCTATCCCAGTCATATTCAGGCACCATGACAGGCATGTACCACCACCTCTGCCAGCATGGCAACATCAGCATGGCACTTAAGGAGCCCAAGCAGCATCCCGTGCTGGTGTGTGCCTTGCTCAAAGCTCTACACCACTGACCACCTCCAGGTGCTACCTGCAGAGCAACCGTGCATGGGGTGGAGAGGCCTGGGAGGGCTACTTCGAGAGACAGGGGGCTTTATGGGTTATGAAAAGCTAAAATCCATTCATTAGATGAGAGGCTTGGATGGAGGGAGTTCCTAAATGTATCACAGCCCCCTCCTCGTGCTCTTGACCCTCACAAGCCATGTCCCATCAAGCTGACAAAAGCCAGGACAGCTGGTCCCTGCACTGCGCTTCCCTTGCCAGCTCCAGCTGTCAGGAAAGGGCCTCAGCCAGCCAAGCCAGCAGCACTCTGGCACAAGGAGCACCTCTCCCACCGCCTGCTCCATGCTGCTGCCTTTGTTCCCACTGGCATCCCACTACCACGTGCCTGGGAACGTGCCCCACACACCACCACAGAGGCCACCAAGAGCTGCGGCCAATCTTTGGGACCCTGTCACAAACCAAAGCACCTCAGGCCAAGAAAAACACACCCGTACTCTCCCTTGGCACGTGCTTGCTGGGTCACCAGACATTACAGCAACATGTCACATCCTCACATCCTCTAACAGCCGGCCGAGGTGGCCAGGGCTCCCCTGGCAGCCAGTGCTCCACCTGGGAGTTGGAGCCAAGCGACAAAGCCCTGGGTGGGCTCAAGCCCTGTTCATGTTGGGGGCACAGAAACACTCAGGATGTGTTGCACAGAGGAGAAGCTATCCTGGTACTGAGGTGTTCACAGGGCTGTCTGCACGTCCAAGGCAGAGCACAGCCTCCATCACTCCTGTCCTTCCCAATTCCCTCCTCATGTCTCTGGTGGATGTGCTGTTTAAACCAACCCAGATCTCACGTGACTTCATTCAGCCTGGGGATAAAAGGGGCCTTGCTGGGTATATTCAAAAGGGCTAAATTTAAACATTATGGGACCGCAGCAAATTTGAAGAATAATCCGTGTCAAGGTCTGGAGCAAGCCCCAGAAATGATGGAGCTGTGCTAGGACCCCGGTGCCTCTGCCTCTTCAGGTCGGTGTCACAGCCTTCAGCCCAAGCCATCCAGCTCCCTCCCAGGCAGCCCTTCCTCCGGCCTTCCCCTCCGGCCAGGCACGGCCGCCACATCCGCGTCTGCACGGACCAGCACAGCCCAGCCCTGCAGGAGAGGCAGACCATTTGCTTCCTTTCATTGCAGAAAGCTGCATAAATTCATAACACAAACAGCCCCCGAGGCATCTGCCACGGACATCTGCTCCTCGGGCCTGGGGCTCAGCACAGGAGCATCGCCAAAACCACTCGGCCACCAGCATTTGCTGAAGAGAAGGAACGCGGCCAGCAAAGCACAGCATTAACACAGCGTTAATGAACACAAATCGAACTGTGTGTGGGCATACACAGCGCTGACTCCTGCCCTGAGCCCCCTCCATGCACGCACACGCCATTCAGACAGGGAATCACTGCATCGAATAACCGCACAAAAGCGTCGCGCATCTCCAGCTGCCCCCCGCGCCCCTCGGCCCTGTGCCCGCGGGGCTGCTCCCCTCCTCTCTGTGCCCGCCGTCCCTCCCTTACCGGCGTCTTCCCGCTCCTCTGCTCCTCAGAGGTCTCATCTCGTGCTGCGCGCGTCTTCTCGGGCACCATCCTCCCCCCTCCTGTCCCCGCTGCTCCCCGGCTCGCGCAGTGCTATAAATACATCCCTGTACCTTCAGCTTGCCCGGGTGGCTTCGCTGTGCCTGCGTCCGCGGAGACAGCAGCCGCTCCACTAAACGCTCCTGAATAATGATCGAATCCATAACCGCGGCTGGCAGGACGGACGGACAGCCACGGCGGGCCAAGGGAAAAAACCCCAACCCATGTGTTCCCTCCCAGCCTTCGCTAAATCCATGCGGCAGCCCCCCCGCCTACGCGTGCACACACACGCAGGGCTGGCTCGGCTCGCCTCGGTGCCGAGGCGAGGCGAGGAGGAGAGCCGAGGAAAGGCGAGGAAAGGCGAGGAGGCTCCCAGGCAGCTGCCCGGGATTTCCTGCCTCCGCCTGTGCCGCGGGAGGAGCCTGCCAGCGAGGACAGGACAAAGGCCACCGCGGCCGCAGGCCAGAGGCGATGTCTCTCGCCCCGCCAGTGTCCCGCGGAGAGGCTGTGCACGTACCGGATGCTGTCCCTGCCATCAGTCTGACTCCGCGTGACAGATGGGCCTATTCAGCTGGAGGATTTCTTACATACCCTGCCTGATGCGGCCGAGACAAAGGTTTGCTGAAGGAAACCTGCTCTCAGCAAAAAAGCACTGCTGCTGGTTGTGTGGGTAAAGGTCTCAAGGGTCCACAAAGCCCCCAAAAGACAGGGTTCAAATATAACCCCCAGATCGCAGTCCTGGTTGACGTGGATCTGTCCCCACGTGGTGCAGGCTGATCTCTGGTCTAGTCCAGGCTCCATTGCAGCCTCATCTCTGAATCCAATTGGAAGAGCAGCAGATGCATTCTGGATCTTACAGCAACCATTCAAGCTCTGAAAACGTTTCGGAATAAGGAAGCATCTGTGTGTTCATTAAGCAGATGAACCCAACCCAACAACAGCCCAGCACACTCAAAAAGTCATTCAAATCTCAAGTCTGGGTTCTGAACCTTTCTATAGAATATGCCTTCCAGCTTTTCTGTGCAGCCACAGAAAATGAACAGGAATTTATATTAAACAGACAAAAGCTCCTAATTTCATATAATCACACCATTCTGGAAACCAGGGGGTTAATACCACAGCATGTATAATGAAGTGACAGGAGACCACAGCATGTATAATGAAGAGACAGGAGATGACAGCACTGGTGGTGCTGGAGGAACCTGTCCCTTGCCTCACGGGTTCCTGAGCAGCTTTCTGCTCACCACTGGGAAGAACACAGGCTGCAGCCATACTCCTTGCCTTGCTCTAAGACAGAGCTCCTGCTGCTTCTCTGGATCTGCAGGACTCCAGCAGTGACTCCACAGAGTGCCAGACCAGCAAGGCCTGCCTGGTCACCTTGGGCCACAACCCAGGGCCTCCACCATGTACCCCAAGTCTGGCTGACACCAGGTTCTGTTATAAGACACTGAGTCACTGTAAGGTCCAGTAGCCTGAAGTCTGGGAGCAGCTGTGAGTGCACAAAGGAAAGAAGAGGGGAAACTCCCCAGCGTTTTACCTACACTGCCAAGCTGATGGAGGGTGATGTCAGAAGTCACAGGCACAAGGTCCTAAAGGCTGATAAGTATAAATGGAGGAGGACTGGGAAACACTCCCAGAGCAGGAAAACTCCTGCCATACAACAGCTATCACACCACACCCATGAAACCTTTCTCCAAACCACCCTGCTCTGCCAGCAGCATCCTTAATTACACCTACTGAGTTTTGTTACCAGTTGTTTCCGTGTGTAGCAGTCAAGCAGTAGGCCTGGACTGAGATCCAGGTGTGGCAGCAATTGCCACTGCTCAGAACACATCCCTCTTTGGCGGCTCTGCCCTCACTCTGCTGCATTGCTCCATTCCCCAGGGAGCTGACAGCCCTGCATTGGTCTCCCTGCTCAGTGGTAGGTCAGGCCATGCCCATGACACCTCTTCTTCCTCCTAGATTCACCTAATCCTTGCTTTCCAGGACTGGAGCACTCTCCTACCAGGGTCTGCAACTGGCACACGACTGAGGAGCAGTGAGGCAGTGCGTGCCTGCACTGGGCAGCAAGAGCAATGGCTTGTGGCACACCCAAGGTGCATCCAAACCTTCTTAAGATAACAGGAGGTTTCACCAGTCCTTCCACACCATAAACCACAATAGCTGCAAGCAAATCCTCTCCAACTCCAATGAATTCTCATGGCTTGGAAAACTTTTGTCTGAGAACCACAGGCCACATGGCCACCAACCACAAGCATCTTCCAAAGGCACATGGAGACATCCTGTGTCCCCACGAGCCCACTGCACCAAATCAGAACATTCTTTTGGGCTGGGATCACAGATGAAGTCGACAACGATTTGGTTGCAACAAAACCACAGTGTTGTTCGTGGCTGCAGGAGCTGTGCTGACAGTGCAGAGAGGAACAAGGAACTACTGTCTCACAAGTGCCTTGAGCTCTCACACATGCTCTCAGGACTAGCAGCCAGGGAGGAATTCCAGTCAGAAGGCCATGCCTGACAACTCAGAGAACAGATCAGGAAAAGAAACAGAAGAGTAGGTCTTGGCTACAGAGATCTTAAGACTGAGTGGCCAATTCTATGGCTTCCAAAATGCTGAAGGATAGTCAACTGGTCTCAGCCTGTCCTGTCCCTCCTAGAGACAGGAGAGATGCTCATCTGGCATCCTCAGAGTCACCAAACCATAAATGACAGACTCGTTTGTGTCCCTCAGATGTGCTGCATGACACACCCAGAGCTGTTGGCTCAGGCTGATCTATGCCCAAACTTCCCAAAGACAGCCAAGCCAATATTGTTCTGCCCCTGTCCTTACTGATCACAATCCTCTTTCCACACAGCCCTTAGAAATGGCCGGTGTAAATCCTGGCCTCTTGTCGGCTCCTCCAACAAGAAATCTGATGTACATCATCCTTAAAAGAAGAAAAACAGAGGACATCTCAAGCAGTGTGCAGCAGAGCTCAGCAGGGAAAAACTTGGCATTTCCAAGACCTAGAGCAAACCCAAAGTGTTTTCTTCCACTGGCACATTTCTAAGCTCTTCTCTGGGCAGGTGCTTGCAGCAGCAGCTCAGGATCAAACTGGCTGCAGGATCCAGGTTTCTGAGTATCAGAGCAGACAACCCCAACTTGCCCAGCCCCAACATGCCAAACAGTCAGCAAGGGCAACACAGAATTGGGGTGCACCAAGTCCTTCCCACCTCACAGACCAGCTTTGTCAAATTGTGACAGCAGAGAAGTCCTCCACCTGCAGGGGAGCTGTTTTCTGGCAGAGATGCTGTGGCTTAGGGACTGCAGTGCTCAGGCTCCATCCTTGGTGAACAATCAGGAGCATGTCATGGAAGGAAAAATCTTCAGCCCGATCCAGACAGACACTCTTGAGCAGCACAGAGCCAGGCAGCAGGGTGCCACCAGGGATGCACCCAGCCAGCCTGGCCTGCATGGAGAAGTGGTGAAACTGCATATCCATGGCTTGGCAGGGTCAGCACAGTCACGTAATAACAGCATTTATGTTTCTTCCTTTGAAGCAACTAAGCTATTTTCAGTATTCCCCACAGAAGGGAAATTTTCTTTCTGGCTGTTTTCTAGGACGAAGGGAAGGGCAGTTCCAGGGAAGCTGTTTGCTCAAGCTGAACAGAAGCAGCAGCAGGCAGCAAACCCATTCCCAGCTTGGACCAGGGCAATGGAGGATGAAGAACAGCCAATATCCTCCATGGAGGTGCACAGCTGGGAACCTCCAGGGCTCAGTTACCACCTTCTTCTCCTGCTGCCTCCTCTCCCACTATAAGGAACATCAGTGCTGACTTCAGACAGATGAATCTCACGGGCATCGCAAGGTCTGAACTCTGCTGCTCCATCACCAGCAGAGCTGCACACACCCTGAGGCTCCTGCTGACCTGATCCAAGGGAAAAAGCCTTGCTGATCTAAACTCTGATGAATAATTTAACCTCAAACTTGCAAGCAAGGTACCATCTAAGTGGCTTCTGGGAGCATCAGAGCCCTGACTCTTTAGCCAGGCTTCATCCTGGGATGCTCAGGAAAAAGCAAGATACCAGACAAGAAACGCAGAAATCCCAAAGCACAGGTTTAATTCCCTGTATGTTCACTGCCAGAAGCACAAGCTGCACAGCAACCAGATCTCATCTTTTCTTTTACCTAACCCACAGGTCAAACTTTTAATTTCCGCTTAAGGATCACTGCTGCTTTGGCACATAATCCCTCCAGAAATGTATCAAATTCTATTTCAAAGGTATTTATGCTCCCTGCTTCCTCTTGAAGTGCCTCGTGCTTCCCAAGAAGCATTGTGTGACTCATGCCATGCCTCCACTTCCAGCTCTTAAAAAGGAGCGACGACCGTAATTTGCCTCCTGCTTGTTTAAACTCGTGACTTGCTCTGGAGCGAGTTCACAGCGCTTCTTACACCCAGCTCCTCATTTAGGATAATCTGCACGATATAACAAACTGGGCAGACGTGGAGCTGGCTGGATGTCTTCCAGCAGCCCCTCGGTCGCTGCCCGCGGGAGGAGCCGCGTGCGGTACCGGAGCGCTCCGCGCGAGGGAGAAGCCGGCGCACGCAAGGGCCGTGTCCGAGCGGGGAGCGCCCCGGCGGCCTCCTGGCCAGGGCCACACGGAAATCAACGTACAGGTCAAACCTGCCGCCCTTGCTGCTTCCTCCGATTTCGAACATATTCCTTAGCACAGGACAGAGGTTTCCAAATTTAGCCTGTTAAGACAGAAGGAGAAAGCAGGTGGTGCAAGAAGGTCTGCGGCAGTCTCGGCACTACTGCTGCTCATCTCTCCCTCCGATTCATCCTCCAGCTCTGCAGCACAAATCAGATTTAAATAGATGCCCAGCTTCTCATCTCAAAGCTACAGTTGGGAAGACCAGGGAGAGGCAGACCAGAGCCCTGCCAGCCCTGGAAAGCCAGGAACAACAATGTTCGGGAGACAAACAGGTACACATTCCTCTGGGGCACAGAAGCTGGCTGGGCTGGGAGCAGTTTAGTGGAAGAGGATGGAAAATAATGGTGATTTATCCTCTGCAATGGAAAGGCACTGCTTCTTCTAGCTCTCAGGTTCTCCATCCAAATGACAAGAACATCAGTTTTGGAAGTTCTTGATGCATGTTAACATACATGAATAGGAAAAGGTTGGGGACAGGATCCTACAGAAGGTGCAGTTTAAGTTACAGGTAGTGGTCCCAATCCTGCGATCCTTACTCACCGAGTAGTCCCTTTGAAATAGAGACGACTGCTCACGTGAGTAAGGGATGCAGGATCAGGCCTGTCTACCAAAGAGGCTGAATCCTCTTTGGAGAGGAGAGGAGCATTGTGAGACACCTACGCCTGGTCCAGCAGGAGCTAATCCAAGGGCATCACAGGGGAAGACAGTCCAGGCTGGGGCACCACACCTGCAAACAGCACACTGAGCACAGACCATGGAGAGCAAGGTAGTGGACAACTAAGATGCTCCACTAAAGCAGAAATTCTCCTGATTAATTCCCAGTTCACCCATCTCATGGATAATCCCAGGTCTGCAAGGAGATCTTTCTTAACCCTGTCCTCCCAGCAGGCTCCTGAAAACCTTACTGGGAGAATGAAAGCAAACTGTCTTGGAAGAACTCCCAACCTATATCTTCCAGCTACAATTAACATAACTTTAGGAGTAGGTGATGCCCACAAGAGAGGAGAATAAGCCCACTCAGCTCACCAAATAATTTTAAATTCCATGAATTAATGGGGAAAGGGCAGCTCTCTAAAGCAGCTTTCAGTTCTGGGAGGCACCAAGGAGAGAAAAGCTGGCCTCACACTGTGTGAGCAATAACCCTGAAAAGCTGTGCAGAACAAGGAGGTAGAGGCACCTTCTCCTTCCTAGGGGATCTCCTGCAGGTCCCCCATTAAGGATTCAGATGCCCCAGGCTCCAGCCACATGCCCTCCCTCCTGTCAGCTGCCTCTGCACACTCAGGAACATGAAGCAGAGTCCTTGTGCACCTTGAGACAGCAGAGGCACACAGGGACCTTCACCTTCCTTCCCACCCTCACCCCTGGGCTTGCAGCCCCACCCCCCTGACAGAGATGAGCCTGCTGAGAGGGAACCATGCACCCACCCTCCTCCCTTGGCACCAGCACAGCTCTGCCTGTGCTCCACCTCCATCTCCACACAACACAGCTGTACCTGGCTGTGAAGGGCCGTCCCTCGGAGCCTAGCACGGGCCAGGGTTCCTGGAGAAAGCAGCTGTGTGCCTTCCAGTCTGCCCCAGCTTGCTGTGATGTGTGCTGGACCATCTGCTATCCCAGAGGGGTCCCCCAGGAGCCCGTTTCCCAGCCCCTCCATAAAAACAGTCTGTGCAAACGTCACTGCCCACATCAGTCTGCCCAGGGCTGGGCCCTGTGTCGGGACTAGCATCTGTCTTTGCAGATGGATAATTAGATTCCCTTTCCATTTCCTTTCCCCTCCTGATGGTTTCTCTGGCTGGCAGTTCCCCCGCAGCCCTGCACAATCCAGCAGCATTAGTCAGAGGGAAATTTTGCTCCCTTCCTCCCCAGGATGTTGTTCTTGGTTCAATATGAACAGCAGAATGAACTGCATGATGATTTGAGTGCTTCATTGCAGTAGCATTTGTCCTTTTCAGCCTGGCAAACACAGGCTTCCCTCCCATAGCTGCACCCTTCCCCTTTTCCCCAGGTGACACAGAAATCACAATGTGAATTCAATGAGTGTGATGTTGTTGGCAATTGGAAGCAATTAGCTAACCAGGAATATGCAATCAGCTGGACTGGGGTTGCAGCACACCTCCATTTATGAGCAGTGGTGCCAAACACTCCTTTTGGGCAGGGCCTAAAGAAGCGTACCTGATTCTCAGCCATGGTGTGAGATGCTCTCAGAAAAAGATCATAACACCCTCCTGCAGGAAACCTGAGGAAGAGATGGAGCAATGATGAAATTGGGGTAATTTAACACAGAGCTGTATCTCAGAGCTCCCAGAGGAGAGGACTGTGTGCCCAGATGAAGTATCCAAAGAGATCCTCACTGAGCAAACAAGATTGGCTGTCCTCCCCTGCCACTAAGAAGTGGCTTTCTGGGAAGCAGTACTGATACCTCAAGCCCTGATGGTTGCACAAGCATCCCCAGGACCTGCAGAGATGCACAGACACATCAGTTCCACCTGACAGAGAGGACTTATCCTGCTGAGATCCACAACTTTCCCACAGTTTCCCCCTCACAGGAGATGTACAGACTGAAGCTTTCAGAGACAATCTGTCAATTCTGTCCTCTTGTACCCTATGACATCCTGTGTTCTCCATGGGCAATGTCCTGAATCCATGCAGAGCACAGAGCTTACAGCCCTCCAGTGCAAACCATCAAGACTTCCAGCAGGTCCACATCACTGCCTGGGCTTGGTAGCTTCTATTCTGCATGCGGCTATAAAAACCAAACTGCTGCCTGCTCCATGCACGGGGCTTTGAAATGCCTTTCAGAAGATTCCAGAAGCTTGCAGCTGACTCTCTCCCCTGTGATCCATGCCAGCCCACTGCTGGCTGCCCACCAAGAGCTGGATGCAGCATTACCCAGCTGTGCCAGGCTCGCAGGCCACGAGGCTGAGACACTGCAGCCATCGAACATTTAGTGCCTCTTGCACCATTTGCAGCCTGGCTGGGCTGGCCAGGGCCTGGCACACACCGGTGCCACGCCGGATCCTGGCGGCAGCGAGGCACGGTGTTCCCAAAGGGTGCCCGAGGAGATCCCCAGCACAGCTGTGGGACCACCTAGGCAGATGCAGAGTCTGGCAGTTTGCTGCATGAATGAAGAAGAAAAGGTAAGGGCAGCAAGGCAGCTGGGGACCAGGATTGTTCCCCACTTGCCTGTGGTTTGGCAGCCATCCAGCATTGACATCAGCTCCTTGTACCCTGCCATCGCAGACATTGAGGCTGTGCCTGGGGGGCAGCTGTCAGAATAATCAAAAACGGAATCAAGAAATGCTTACCAACACCTTTCTCTCCCCTTCTAAATCACCTACTTGCTTCAGCAAACACCAAGCCTGGTTACACCTTTGATGCACAAGTCACCACTTCCCTGTGCCCTCAGTGTGACTGGAGAGTCACATTTTATGTGATGATGGGAGAAAACTTCAAGTCACTGAACATCTAAATCAAACTGTGCTGTCAAAGGAAATTTAAATTAAGTTTCTTCCAAGCTTAAGAGTAATAGTCAGTAACTGCTGAATGATGCTTCTCCTTATCAGGGAGATGTTGACCAGTAGGACAAAAATAAGACTAGTTAGTCTGAGTTTGTAGTGAAACAGAGCAAAGAACCTTAGATGAAGAAGTATCTGGCTCAGAGTCTCAGCAGGGGTTGTGTCAGATACTAGAAGGCTCCCCATGCGCTTCCATAATACAGGTGTGAATTGCAAGGTCTGGAAGCCACAGTAAGGATGGACCACACAGATCATTTACCAAGACTGGTGGACACTGACAGGTCCCAGTGGCTCTGCAGTACCCAGATGAACACCCTGCCTGAGGCTGCTGCAGGACACAGCACAGTTTGCCAGGCTAGGGGGTCAGCTCAGCAATCTTGGTGCTCTTGTGACAGGGGGCAGTAACAGGCACCCCAGCACAGAGCCAAGAGCCCAGCACAGCCCACCAGCACAGCAGCCTTGTCTGCTTCAGTCCAGCCCCAGACTTCATTAGCAGTTTTGCAGCAGTGAGAGATTCCTACTAACCGCTGAGATGGAGCCATCTGTTTCCATTTATGTGCTGGCTCACAGGAGCAGCTACACAGCAAAGGACTCTAGAGAGGGCTTGCTCTCCTGGGCATACAGGGAGTGAACAGTTAGCCAGTTGGGACAGAGGCTGAATTCACCCTCCTGAGTGACCTAATACCTCCCTTCTGCAAAATGAACACCTGGGAGGCACTATAGCCCTCCCCCTTTGATTTTGTGACCAAGCTCCATCATTAATCCACCTACAGGCCACTTCCCTGAAGGCACAGAGGACTTGTTCCCAAGTGCAACTTACACCAAATTACTGCTCTGCATGGCACCACAGCAGAGGAGGGGTTAATAAAGCTGTTCCCACATCTCTTGGCCTGCCCTCTTAAAAACAAAAGGAATCTGCCACTGATAAGCCAGGATCCTAAATTAAAAGCTACCAGGCCCTGTATTTTTCTGTATCAGGGTCCAGAAATCATGTTGTGCAAAGAAATCTTTACCAAGACACCTTTTCCATACATTCATTTTTATGTACATGATGCTTGGGCCAACCATGCACCCAGCTGCCCCACAAAAGAGCAAAATGTTCTAGTGGTCCCTGTGCAGCACAAAAGCACAGAGTGGAGATGAAAATGGCAGCAAGTACCATGGGAGAGTCTAGGCAGCTTCCAAAAAAGGTAGCAGGAGGAAAGGGATAAAAACTGGGGACACCCTGTGTGGGGAAGGCTACAGAAATATTAGTCCTGTCTGGCAGCTGAACTTTGAGAGGGCTTTGCCACCTTGCTTTACCAGTCACACCTGCTTGGGAGGGAAAACAGTCTTGCTCAACAGGAGGTTTCATATTATAAAACAGATTGCTTAATTCTTGACAGTTTGTGTTTGGAAACCACCCTTTTCCTGTGTTTGCTACTTCCTCTCTGAGCACACATTTTTTCAGAGCCAGAAGAGATGTTATGCTCCTCTCAGCCTGCCCATGGGCCCAGCAATTCCCTTCAGAGATTCCTTCTGTTTGGAAGATCTGGTGCTTGTGGTGGACTCACAAAAACAGCAGAGAGCAGCAGAACATATACTAAGTTGTCCTCTCCTTCACAATAAAATCTTCCTAGTCTTGACTGGAGAGAGCAGAACTGAGTGTTCCTGGAGAGCATTGCTCTTAGGTGAGAAAGGATGGAATATCAGGACATTGCATGAACAAAACACAGCAACATCCTGTGATACTGCAGTAGCAACAACTGGCTGGACAAAACTGCCACAAAACCAAAATCCTAAAGCATCCTACACAGCTTCATGGAGGGATCCTTCCCAATATGATCTTGTCTTACTGCCCCAATCCCATCACCAATCACCCATCACTTATCTGCCCCATTGTGGTTTTGGTTATCTCACCTCCAACCACGCCCTTCTGCAGAGGACAATTCTGGATCACTTGGCAGCCACCACCATGCTCAGTCCCAAAACATGGCACTGATACTGCAGACAGAGGTGGGAGAGCAGCCAGACCTCAGGTCCATTCTCAATAGCTGGAAAAGAGCATTCTCTAAAGTGCATCCTCCTGTAATTCATGTGTCTGATATAACAGCCCGACCACAGGAGCTTCCCTTGCTTCTGCAATCTGCCTTTGCTTTGCTATCACATATTGTCAAGCTGTCCCACTCAGCCCTGCTCTGCTGAAATCTTCCCAGGAGACATTTCTCCTCAAAGCTCCAGATAGAGTGACACTGCCCTCCTGGTCCATTACAGCCCTGTCCCAGTCTCCCTGAGGCTGCTCTCAGGGACTTATTACATTGCAGAGAGCACACACAGCTTCAGGCCACAGAGCACAGGGCTGCTGAACCTGAGAGACCAGGAGAGCCTTGCCTCCTGCAGTTCCCAGCCCACCGGGCAAAGCTGTGCTCAGGCAAGGAGGATCTGCTGCCAAGACCTCCCCCAGTGAAGGAAGAACCAGTGACCCTGCCCTGAATCAGGGGACGCCCTGAGCAGCACAGCAGTGCTGGGCACAGAGCCCTGAGTTACCATCCCAGCTCCAGAGCTGACAAACCTCCCACCAGAGGCAGTGCCTGGTACAAAGCCTCTTTTGTTCCCGACACACGAGCCCTCTCCGGGCTGCTGCCGGGACACATCTTTATTGTGCCCTCCTGACTTCAGCAACAGGCAAGGCTCGGGGATAATGGTCCTTTCTGGGATGCTGCTGGGGCTCACACACAGAGGCTGCAGATGCAGGGGGCTGCCAAGGTCCTGAGCCCTGCCAGGCAGCCAGCACTGGCACCATGCATTTGTCACTACTGACAGCAGCACAAACCTCTCCTGGGGCTCCACTGACCAAAATTCCACCTCAAAGATGTGGCAGAGCTCCTCTGTAACCCAGCCAGCACCAGTCACCTGTCATTGCACCTCAGTGTCATGGGCACAGCTGTGGGATGCTGAGCAGAGAGGAAAAAGGGGCATTTTTAACACAAAATACCTGTTTGTCTACGCACTTTGAGACTGTTTCATCACATACAGGCATGGAGACAATTCTGAGGCAGGAAGGAGGAAAGTCTGCAAACTCTTGTCCTCACTGTGACATGGTCACAACAGGGTTCATTTTCAGTCCCTGCTCCCAGCAACAGGGAAGAGGGGCAGGAAGGCTGGAGAAAGTCTCTTGCTAGATCCCATGAATGCTTAAACTCTCCCTATTTAGCAGTGGTGGGAGGGGAATTTATCTCCAAGCAAGAATCTTGATGCCACCTGGGACAAGGCCAAGAGAAAAGCAAATTCTTCTAGTCAATTTATCCCCTTCCAATACTGCCTACCCAGCTACAGGGAGTTTCTGCAGCCACACAGCCACAGAGACATGAGAAAAGACTGCTTTTATTTTCCCAGCCATAGCTTACCACAGCCCAGCATCTCTTCAGCTTGAGCTGGAGCCAGAAGACAAGTAAGCTTAAGGGGAAGTGGCTGGACACCCCCACACAGCTTTAAGACAGCACTTGGAAGCTGTCCTTACTGAAAAACATGGACATTTACTGAAGTCCAGAGCTGCACCTGGCAGACCAGCTCCAGCATCCAGGATAGAGCTGGGCTTGCTGGACACCAGCAGAGTCCAAGGACTCCAGGCTCCAGCTGTGCAATAGAAAATCTTGGCCACCTCAATATAGCAGACATCAAGTCAAGAGGAAGGGCCCTTTCCCATGTCAGGAAGCAGAATTATCTGGTAGTTTCTGCAAGTAGCATCTGTGATCTCATGTTTTCCTCATCACTATCTGGACCAGCAGCTAACACCCCAGCTGGCTCCCATCCCATGCTCCAGATCCTCAAATCTCCCATATTTCTCACTGACATCTTGGGTCCTAAAAAGCAAAACCTCCAGGAGGGCTCTGATCCCCTTTTCTGCTGATCCACAGGGTCCTCAGATTCAAAGAACCCAGCAGAGACTCTTCCATCCATGCACATACATTCAGCATCTTTCCACACAGCACATGACCACACTTAGCATGTTTTCCAGCAGGGCACAGTTCAGCACCCTGAAGGACAGGGCTGGACCTTTCATCAGGAACTAACTGCTCTGATATGTGACATGTCCAGCTGTGTTTTTCAGATTCTTCTCCTTCCTACTTCCTCCCACTCTTGCATGTAGAAGATGAGAACAGAAAGAGAAAAACCCCCACAGCCATCACCCACTTACCACCCCCTCGTCCAGCTGTACACCACTGGGCAGGAGGCACAGGGCTCTCCTGGAGCCTCAGCCCCTCATCTGCATCATTGAAAGAGTATCATAAGCTGTGGCTGGGCCTCCAAACACTGCTCCACCTCAGAGCTGGAGACAGATGAGGTCACCTCCAGTCTGAAATCACTTCCGTTCTCAAACTGCTCCCAAGACTGTGCCACAGATTAAAAAGAGTGGGATGGGTGGGGAGGGAAACCCAAACCAATGGAGCATGTTCCCCATTAAGAGCTCAACACTTAATTTATCTCTGCCTCCCAGTCGACTGCCATCCGAACCCTCCACCCTCCCTCCTTCCCCTGCAAGAGCAAATCTGGCAGAAACTGCTTTGAATTAACAGCAGGGTATGGCACAAGCTGCACGGGACTACACTCAAGCCCCAAATCCCCAAATCCAAACCCAAGCAGAGCAGTGGGGAAGAATCACAGCTTGGTGTTGTCAGATGAGCTCAGCCACACTGCTCTGCCTTGTGCCAGCTCCAACTGCTGACCTCCAACTGCAGCAGCCCAATTCTGTCTCCCCACACATACAGGGTTGGAAATGGTTTGCACTGGCAATGCAGTACTGAGCACCAGTCCCACAACCCTGTGGTTTCTCCAGCACACCCCCATTCTCCACTGTACAAGTGGCCACACTGGCCAAGGTGGGAGCAGGATTCTCCCATCTGGATCAGACAGCACAAATGCCTGAGGAACCAGACTGAGAAAGGAAAATAAAAATTAAGGTCACCAGCATGGGGGAGTCCTAAGGAAAAGAGTCTTGCAGTGGTCACACTCAGCCAGGAGAAACCAGACTGACAGTTCAGTTGCATTCTTTTAAAAACACATTGACCACAGATGAATCAGTGCCTCATTGTTGGAAGCTCTAACCCGACTGCAGTACCCAGCAGTGCCTCAGGCAGCAACGGCCACCACACATCACTGTCATACACACATCCTCCTACACACTCTTGGGTTTTTCCCCTCACCCCAGACTTCGCTCAACACAGGAAGGCACCCAGGTTTTGTGGGTCTCTTCCAGAATCCCCATCTCACTGTATGGCAGCCATTGGATGGGCCATTTTGTCAGCAAATACAGCTACTGTGATTCATACTGTTCGGAGTCCAATCCAGCTCACACATGGCCTTGGCCTCACTGGTGACACAGCAGCCACTGGGCACCACCCCAGAGGGTGACAAGAGCTATTGCAAATGCAGTGGATAGAGGAACAAGGGGCAGAGCATGCTTGAGTGCAGCTATCAATCACATGCTGCATAATTTTAGACTTCCTTCAAGCAGATGGAAGACTGGGTTGTGTGTGCTGCCAATCCTGTGATAGTTTCTTTGGATCACACAACAACCTTGGGGCTGAACAGCAGGAGAAGTACAGCATGACTGCATCTCCCAGAGAGCACTTTGTTCCTCAGTCTCTTTCCAGAGGCCAGCCCTGGACAACAACCACCCAAACTGCAATGAAAGTGAGACCTTTTTTTCTTGTGGGCTTCAGCCCTTCTAGAAGCAGCAAGCATTTGAGAAAGCAATCTCTCTCAACCCCTGGCACCAAGCACGGACCTGGGCTGTTCAGGTAGCTCCTCTTCAGCACAGACTGGGAATAAATACACTGCAGGACAAAGAGATTTCAGCAGATGAAGCAGCAGGCTGTTCCCACCTGGCTGCATTCCCACCAGCTTCTTTCTGCCAGTTCTGGCTTCCCACCTGTAACTCAATAAGATGCCAGCAGAAGTCATCAACACAGTGAAGACCTGGTGGGGAAGTGACTGTCCAACAGACAGGCTGTCTTGCTGGGGGGATGAGGAACCACAGAGCTTCTACACAGCAGTGCCTGCAAGTTCCCTGTGGGACAGCTCCAACAGCAATGAGTGGAGCAGGGTGTGCTTCACACCCACTGCCCTGAGAAACACCAACCACTACATGGAAGGAACAGGTCTGAAATTGAACATTTGGGCTAAGGGGAATCCTGAGGCTCAAGTGCCTCAGAGAAGCTTTAGTTGTGGTGTGATTGACTCACAGGGGAGCAGAGCCACTCCTTCATCAAAGTATGCTGTGTATCCCTAAAAATCGTGGCCTTCGGGCAGAAATGCCTCTAGACAGAGCTATTATATCCTGGGCTTCAGTTCCACCACCTCTGAGCATAAATTTCACTGCAAACACCCATAGCTGCTCTGGCTGGGCCAGTGCTGTCTGCTGAGCCCTTAAGGAGCCAGTGCTGAGAACACTGAAGAAGGGTCCTGCTCTTCACCCTGCACCCAGACATCCCAGAGAGCTCCAAACCATGTTCCCTGTCCCCTGAAAAGATATCAACACTGCAAAAGATAAGAAAAGATCTGCAAGAGCAAAGCCTGTGTGAGTTTTCCATGCTGTAATGAGTCTGGGTGAAGCAGAGACAGGCACATGGGAGCATAAGGCCTCAGGGCAGTGCACTGCCTGGCTCCTCAGCCCTGGATTTGTCATCCAGAGAGAGGACTGCACTCAGCTCCACGCTCCCAAGGTGCACATCCCTGTCAGGGTGCAGAATGGGAGCACAGGGGCAATCCCAGCTGCAGAGGGCCCCTGCTCAGAACACAAGACAACTGCCAGGCACACAGAGCCAGAAAGCAGCACAGCCACTGTGACAAACAGCAACTATCCACTAGCCAGCTCCTGCCAGGGAGACACAGGAGGGGTTTAAGGAGAAGTCTGAAGGAAAATAAAGAGGACAATTTTCAAAAGAAGGTGGGATGAGCTTAAGAGATTGATCTGCAATGGAACATCTCTGCTGAAGAGATCCCTAAAATAGAAGCAGCACTGTAAAAGTTTCAGTTCTAATACAGAAACCAAAATGTTAAATGGGTTTGTCACTCCTGAGCACAACCATGATCCTTTCACAGAGCTGCAATTCTCACTGATTTTTTTGAGGCAAAGATGAAAGGGCCATTCAGAGCAGCTTGGAACATACCTCTTGCAGTATTTTCCTTCAGCAACCCCTTTCCTGGACCTAATCCATGGACCACAGCACATGAAAGGCAGCTGTAAGCTGGCACCAGGTGTGTAAATGCCGAGGCAGCAGCAGCCTCCTCATGGGAGATGGTGAGAGCTCTTGCTACACAGCAGCTTAGATCAGAGAGGGATGGTGGGGGAACAGCAGTGACAAGGCTGCTCACCAGAGCCAAATTTATAAAAATACAGGAGGCATTTAGCTCCTCAGTTTCAAAGAGTTAGGCACTTTCATCTATATTAAAAGAAGGCTGTCCCTTGGTTCCTATTATTGCAAATTGCCTAAACATTTGCCTTTTAAATAACTACATTGTACAATGGCCTTTGTGGGAATGCTCATGTTTCTGCCTATTGCCTTTCATCTCCACACCACCGACCCAGACCAGAGGAATGTGTCAGTTCCTTGGTTAATCCAGAATGTGCCAACAATTTCAGAGGCACTGCAAGCAGAATCACTTCATTTGTGGCAGGAACAGCTCACAGTCCTGGACTGGCACAGTGGGAAACTGCAAGGCTGTGGTCCAGGAGAGGCTCCACAGACACCACTGCCATGCAAACACTCAATAACTGCCCTCTTGTCACAAGGCCCCATTGAGCTTCATACTGGAACAAGAGCTGCTATGATCTTACAAAGAAAAGGCACTGGGTTTACAACTCAACTCTGCAATTTTGGCAAATCTTACCACTGATAATTCAGTATAAAATACTGCAGGCAGACCAGGCAACTCAATTTGAGCAGGACAGATGTGGAATATGAGTATAGTCCTGACAAGGTCTCAGGGATGGCATTTTCTACTGAATTCAAGACTGCCATTTTGCCTCTCTCCTCATCAAAAATTACAGCCTTAGGAACAAACTTTATCACCCAACTGGACTGCAGGAGACAAACACTAAAGCTGTACATCTTGCATAGGGTTATTAAAAGCCAGAAATTCAAAAGTACATTCTCTACACCACCTAAAATCCTTTCCACCTTAAGATAATTTCTTCCCTGAAAAACTGAGTGAGAAAGCAATCACAAAAGGTCAGTGCCCATGCTGAATAACTACTGTCCTTGCATCAGGACCACAGCCCAACCATTGAACAAACAGGGTTATCCATTACATCTGTTCTTTGCTGATAATATCCCTGTGACACTGCTATTGCTTGCTGCTATTTCAGTCTTGATTTACACTGTAAAGTTTATCCAATCAGTATCATCAATATACTCTCTACTTGCCCTGTAGAAAAACTGTTATCAGCAACTCTCTAGAAGAGTCCTGATTGTAAGGAACGGATAATTGTGGACTCCTCCCTCCTGAGAATTTTTCTGTGGTATTGCTGATTTCATAAATTTCTTTCTGGGCTCATCTGAAAATAACAAAAAATGGTAAAGTACATGAGATGCAAGATGAGAGATGCTAACATAGCAGGCACTGGAAAAGCAGAGTTCATGAAGATGTCACCTTTGAGATGATTACATTGGATTTCTAGAAGTCAGAATGAAACCAGATTAAAAAGATATTAGAGAAGACAGAAAGTCATTTGACTGTAAACGCTGTGGCTGTTGGACACACAAGGGGCAGCAACACGCAATGTTAGAAAGAACTTGGAAGCAATGGAGTGGAAAAAATTGCATTTGCTAGGCTGTGTTTTCCTACGAGGCAACCCAAAGGAAATGGAAACAGCAGCATAGGTAAGGCAGAGCAGCGAGGCAGGGTGGGGAATGCTCTGCTCAGTCCATGGGTTAGCAGAGAGCCAGCACCCCATGCAATGTCAGCTCAAGTGACAGCCACAACAGGCCAAGAGTAATTTGTCACTTGCAGCCCTTTAAGGAGAACTGGGTGCAAAGTCAAATTAGATACCCACGAATAGCTCTTAGGATGTGCAGCACAGCGTGAAGTCAAACCTTTATATGTTTTAGGAATCCAAAGATAACTATCTTCAAGCAAAGCCTGGAACCACTGTCACATGCAAAGTGAAGACAGGTCCTCTTGGGCTTCTAGCCTAGGCTCTGACTTGCCAGGCCAAACAACAATCTCTTGGGATATATTTTCCGGGATTTATTTTCTCAGGTTTATTCTCTGTGTGGGTTCTCATCCCACTGCCCCTCACAGGCTTTTCAGGCTCATTTATAAACCATTGCCTTGAAAATACAAAGCAAGACCTGCTTCCTCTTCTGAAGAAAACACATGCGGGCCTATTACTGCAGGATGCCAGCCAAGAGGTGGGTGGATGCCCTAATTATTTTATTTTTTGAAAAATAATGAAGAAAAATAGTTATTTGTCATGAAGGAAAATCCCTAATCAGCTAAGGGACAAACCCTAGGTACCCAGTACACATTAATTCACTGGAGCCACAAGGAAGCTCAGCCCTCAAGCATACACAGGGTATCTGAGGAAATGAGAGCAGCAGTCTCATCCAGACATTTCCTGGATGTCCACTGCCATTAATGTCACGATAAATGGGCTCTGAGTCCTCCAAAATGCCCAATATGTGCTGTGAGCTCTAACTTGCAGGGACACACTTAAGTACCAAACACATCCAAGTGCAAGATGCTGCACAGGAACAGCTGATGGGAAGAAGCATCCACACACTTTGCAAAGAAGCAGAAGATGGCTCATTAAGCTTTCAAATTAACAAGCCCCATGACATCCCTCATTAGCAACCCCATGTACACACTGCACTGCTGCCACATGAGGGGCAGCTCCAATAACACCATCACTTGTTTACCAAGAGAACAATTCTGCTATTGCCTGACACCTGCCCATGACAGTGCGACCACGGGAGGAGCAGGGAGATGTTCAGATGACACTGGGCATTCAAACGAGGCAGCAAAACGCCTGGCACTGGCTGGAACGTCTGAGCAGCTGCTGAGGACCAGCCCTGCCACCTCAAACAGAAAGGCTTTCACTGACATTAATGAGAGCTGATGCAAATAATGCCATCCCACAGCTCTGAGATGGCATGCAAGTGCATTTGGGTACTGGCAGCTGAACAGAGACGGCACTGAGGAACAGGAACGCTGGGCTCCATCCAGTTGCTTCTGGTTTACTCAAATTGCTGTGAAATCAAATGCTGTGAACCTGGTGTGAGCCAAGCATGATGGGGCAGGGCAGATGAGGCTTATCCAGGTGACAAGAGGACACACTCCTGCTGCACAGTGATGGTCATCAGGGTGCCAGGCAGGTCCATGTGGCACTGCTGGGGTGTATGCAGCAAACAGGCCTCTAACTCACTGACCTCCACGGGCCTGCTCTGAGCCTCTGAAGTGTCAGCCCCAGGGCTGTTGGCAGACCAGAGCTAATCCAGAGGGTCCAGCTGCTCAGTGAACCTGGAGTGCTTCCCAAGCATGTGCCTGGGTTAACTGCTCAGTAAAAGCACCAAGTTCTGCTAAATGACTCTCCTCCCCAATACCCACTTCCCTCATAAATACACGTGCTGCCAAGGGCTCCTTTCAAGGGGAGGGGAGCTCTTTAAAGCAGCTGAACAGCCCGGGTATAAACCTTGGGATGAGACACAAGCAGTTTTTCTTCTGCTTGCTACAGCTCCAGTGCACTGCTCCAGCTGCATCACAGGAACCATCTCTGAGAGTCTGGACTGCAAGAACAATGGCCAGGAGACAAGAGATCATCCCTGACAGCATCTCTCACTGTCCCAATGACACATTCCAGGCTTGGCCCTGTGCAATCATGGCAAGGCTTTGCTGCAGACCAGCTGCATCTCTTGAATTAACTCCTGCTGCCTTGATTCAGCCCACTGCTTACAAAACAGGGCAAATACCAGCTTCTAAAGGCTCTGATGCTTCTTCCATTACTGTCTGATCCCAGCTGGCACCAGACTCCTTAAGCAGCAGGAACCTCTGAGAATCTGTAGAATCTTAAAAGCCATAAATCTCCCTGACAGTTTTTACAGCAGACCTTGGGCAGAGGGAAATTACTATTGGTCCAGATAGGCATTTCCAGTAGTGCCTACCCATATTTCCAGGACTTCGTATCACTGGCAGAGACTCAGGAGAGCTTTAAACCAAACAGAAAGCACAGCCAAGGGGACCGTGCATAGGGCAGGCAGATGCCTTTGTGACTCACATTTCACCTGAATATATAATTAATGTAGTATGTAATTTATTTGAAAATAAAAGTGGATGTAGGACTGCAGGATCTAAAGGGACTACATGTGTGTACGTATCACAGCAAGAATGAGCTCAGTGCGTCAGGAAGGATTAAAATAGTTCCCACGCTGAGGAAACAGCAAGGAGACATTACAAAAAGCTGAAAGCAAAGTGACTTGCCTGGGAAGTAACCTTAAAAATAATTGCAATACAAACTATAGCAGTAGAAGGCCTGGCTTGTGCTCTCGTGTGTGTTCACACAGCTTCATGCACCAGAGGTCTGCAAGGAAAAAAGAAACGTAATCACTGGAGCCACATCTGTATTGCCATGGGCTTTGCCTCACAGAAAGCAGAAGGAAGATGTTAAGTCCTTGGAGCCTCTTTCCCAACAAGCTGAGTGGATCTCTTTTCCCTCCCCTGCTTCTGCACTGAGAACATCCAGAGGTCAGTGGGACGGGCTCACTCCTCATGGCCAGTCTCCAGGAGCTAGCACTCATGATCCTGTGGTTTATTTGCTCAGCCTGCACTCTCAGCTCCAGTTTCCCTGCCAGGAGTCATTCTGGGAGAATGGCACCAACTGTCTCGGGTGGGGTCAGGCGAGATGGACCATCCCTGCTCCATATACACACCCCGGACACATTGGATAACAAGCTGCAAGACAAACAGGGCACTCCCAAAGATCCCCGGAAGAGCAAAGAGCTGAGCACAAAGCTCAGGTCTCCCTCTCCTTGGCTCGGAGTGGTCACACAGCACAGGCAGGGCCAGGCAGCCGCTGCCCCTCTCTCCCCAGCAGGAGTCAGGGCAGGGTGAGCACAGCTGTTTACTGCCATCAGCCACTGCCACTGTGCACAGAAACAGCCCAGATTTAAGAGCTGAGTGAATAACTGGAGTTAACTTCTAGTAAGGGCTTCCCATCTCTGACTGACTTACAACTACACTGGCTCACACCCCACAGAGCCCCAGGCGTGCATGAACCACAGCCCAAGATCCTCCAGTGCTACATTTCCAAGCATTAACCCTGAGCCTCCCTTGGCCCTGGCTGCCATGGCATGGCACCAGGCTGGGGCAGACCAAGAGCTCCACAGCTGAGTCCAGAGAGGTTTCTGCCATCCTGAGCATCCCTGCACTGTCCTGCCCTGCCCAGCACAGCAACATCCCTCTTCCAGAACTCAACTTCAGCCTCAACTTATCTTATTTCTTTTGACTTCAGGAGTGGACAGTTGTACTCAAGCCAGAAACTAAACAATTCTCCTCCCTCTCTTGGTGTTACACCCTTGCAGATGCTTGTGCAGGGTTTCACTTCCTCTTCAGCTCTTGGCCAACACTTAGCCAAGCTTTGCTCATTAGCAAAACAGTCCCTGCATCTTCTCAGCACACTCTCCCTTCCAGCCACCCCCAACACTTAGCTGCTGTGATGCTGCTGGGTACCAGCCTTGTGGGCAGGGAGTGAGGACTGAGGGAAGGGATAGCAGTCTAGAGCTGAATATTATCAGGCCATAACAGATTTCAATTAATGCACTGGAAATACAAAAGAGAAGGAATGAAGAATATCACCCCACTCAGTCCTAAAATAAAGACAGCTCTTACTTAAGTTAGAAGCAACAGATCTATTCCACTTCCTGCAGCCCAGCCCCTATGGTCAGCCCTGTACATCCAAATCCTCCCTCTCAGCGTGCAGTGCCGCCTTCCCCTGTTCATGCTGAACAGTGTTTCTGGAAAGCCAAGTCATGGATGAACAGCAGCACACATACATACTGATGAGGAGCATATGTTCTGGCATCTGATCCCAGCACCACACACAAATCCAGCTCCTGAACACTTTTGTGGGAACAAGATGACTGCAAACCTCTTCACAGCTCCAGGGACAAATCTCTGGGAGAAAAGGAATGTGTAACAGCAGACAAACATTTTTTCCTGTGCTTCAAGGCTAACCACACTGTAGACATGCACACACACACACAAAATCCAGCCTTCATGGGAATTATTCCAGTATGCTATGAAAAAACTTGCATACACAAGTTCACAAACATCTCAAGTCACACACATATTAGAGGTGCCCCATGTTTCTTTTATGAGTAGAGCATTACACTGTGTGGTTTCACTGTCACACAGGGAAACCTCTGCCTTGGGCAAGAAGGGGACAAACAGTGTTGGTCAGGAAAGAAAACTTTGCAGGTAAGCAAAGAATGTGCCCTCCAGTTCATGCTCTGTTATCCAAGAAAAAAGGTGACAGAGAGACCACTTGAACTGGAAGAGAAATGGGAATGGAAGAGGAATCCTCTCAACTCAGCCAAGAGGTATCTCAGCAAGAAGTACCTGAAGTATTAAGGATTGAGATGAGCACCCCAGGCTTGGTTTCAGCACATATGAGCAGTAACTGCAGCATGGTTATAGGTGCCACCACTGTGGGGTGTCCCAAAACAGCTGAGGAAACCCCTTGGACTGAACACTTAAACCTAATTTGGCAAAGCTCTAGAGATACACAGCAGGCACCCCGCCTGGCCTGGCACAGCGACCAACCAGCTGGCTGAGATGGAATCTCCTCTGGATTTCCAAGATGTCCATTTCACTGGGTATTTAATGAACAGCACCTCAGACTGAAACTGGGCAATATGGGTTCTAGAAGACACTGAACTCCACCAGTTGTTTCTCTGTCTTCACTTGCCGTTCCTCAACTTTTCCCGGGAACGGTCATAACACAAGCTCCTTCCATTTATTGCTAGAACCATCAAATGAAGAACAGCATCAGTGTGAAACCAGTAACATTTTTTGAGAGCATAAGTGGTTGTAAGAGACTCCTTGACTTTGGAGACTAAAAGCACCCAGGGACTGCGTTTCTCCTTTGTTCAAATGGCACCAACATTTTCCCCTCTGCAGTTGCAAGCTTTTGCAAAGCCCCAGCAGTCTGGAACCCAGCAGCTCAACAAGTGTCACCAGCATCACTTGGGGTTAGTGAAGGTTGTTCCTGCTCCCTCAATATCAGCAAGGATCAGGCCCTAACATCTGTTGAACTTACACATTTGATTAATGTGCCTGGAACACTGAACAGCCCTGTACAACTCTCACAAGTGCAGCAGAATTTTGGAGTTGCGTGCAAGTAGCTGAGCAGGGAAATTGAAGTGACAAAAATCCATGCAGGAAGCACTTACTTCTCCTTTCCACAGACTGCAGATTGGTACTTGCACCGAGAGGGCTGAACCTCTCCCCTGCCCTCTCACAACTGTCTCATCCATTTGGAGCATAAACAATTGAAGAGAGACAGCAGCAGGAGACAGAATCTGTGCGCATCTCTCCAGTGGTTCTGTTTCACTACAAAGTCCATGCACTCACCTCTTTTTACAGCCCTTTCCCAAGTAGCCAAACAGACAAAGAATGGAAAAAAAAAATCCAGGTGCCCAGGATGAACTTCCCTTCCCAGCCCAGAACAGCCCATCTGTGACACAAGGCCTCCTGCAGCCAGGCTGTTTAGACAGATGCAGAAAGACAAGAAGGGCTGAACCTCCTGACCTGCTGCAGTCCCACCCACTCCCGACACTGCTCTGAGCACTGAGCCTCTGCCCAGCTCGGAGGGCAAGGGACCAACGCTGTCTTTTGAAATGGGCCAAAAAAAATGAATGAAACACACAAGGCTTTTCACAAAGAAGTAAAAGCTTCCACTCCTATGTTACATCTGGCCAAGATACACTGGGACATCAGAAAAACAAGCAGGGATGTGCTGCTTTAAAAGCGTTTCCAGTATTTACCTCCAGATTCTGTGACTAATTTGCTACTCCCTTTCTGGCAGGCACATCTTGGTAGCCAGGATGCATGACCAGGGTTGGAAAACACAGAGGTTGGAAGAGATATTAATATGGGGAGTCAAAGAGAAACAGCCTCACCCAGGGCAAGCTATGACACAGTGAGAGACTATCCAGCTGTGGTGAAATATCCCATTAGACAGCTGCACACATAATTTTGCTTTCTCCAAGGGGAAAAAAAAAAAAAGCCACCTCACCACAACCACCCTGAATTGACACAGAGCAGGAACACAAATCCATACTGCTGCTCCCAATGACTCAAAGAATCACAATTATATAATAATTGGTTTAATTCTGAGAAAATTAAAGAGTCAGTGGTAGTCTGTTCTCCTTCCAGATTCCATACTTTTCTGCACAAGCAAGAACGTTCCTCTAGCCACAAGACTACAAAAACTGTTATTGTAGAAAAATCATTTAGGTGAAAGATGGCAATGCCACAAAGGAACAGTGCAGGTCCAAGTCCCCCAGGGTATTCCAGCAGAGACTTTGGGGAGATTCTGTAAAGACTAAGCTCTGTTTATGGCCTTTGTTGTACAGTTGCTGTACAAGAGAACCTACCACTCTGATGATACTTCTCATCACACGTTTCACAAAACTCAGTTGATCAATTTTCCCCACCTAGATATCTATATAGAAACTGAGGGTCACATTAGGTCATATTCAACCAGCTCAAGGCAAGCACAAGAAATCACCACTTTTCCCTCCTCTTAATCTGTTCTTGGTCATCAGCAGCTGCCTGCACTGAGCTGTCCTCAGTGTGATGGGCAGTATCTACAACTACCCCGGGTGTCTCAGCTCTATGCAGAGTACAGCCTTTCAGGAGATACCTACAGCCCACCTGGGCTTATTTCTCCATAAGCACAGTAGAGAAAAGGAGAAGGCAGTTCAGACACATTAACAGGGAACTGGGGGATTTCCACCAGCCAATGTTCTCTGGTAGGCAAGGCTGGGGTTGAAAGTTGACCTTAAAAATGATGCTCTGTGTTGGCACAGTTGCTATTTTAGATAGGAGACATTTCTGCTGTTGCAATATCTGCTGTTCCAGGAATAATAGAAATCTCTGCTCCATTTTTTATAAGAAAAAATCAATGGAGTCCAAATGTAAGTTTTTAACATATAAAACCCAGATTCTCAAAAACTGAAACACAAAGACAATGAATTCTGTTCTCAATGACTCGCACTGAAACCACTCCTCCAATCTACTTTTCGCACAGCATCTTCTCTATACACAGACCCCCATATATATTTTTACTGACAATCAGGCCACTTAAAAATAAGTTCAAGTAGGAAAAAAAAGACTAAACTGAATGCAAAAGGCACAGCCCTGTAATTTTAAACCCACTGAAAGAACTGGATCCACCAGATAGTCTCTGCTCCCACACCCAAACAACTTTGCAAGTTGATGGGGTGGGAAGAGATCAACTTGGGAAGGAGAGGTTCCCATCCTCCTGATTTAAAAAGAAACAATGACTTCAAAGAACATGAGAGACATGAGCCTGAATGGGCAGGGGCCAGCTTCAGAGACACAGCAAGGTAGCACCCCAAACACACACACGCCAACAACACGAGCTAGGAGGCATGTTCTGGAGGAGTGTGCCAGGAGACTCCAGTTTAACCAGGTACTTGGGAGGTTTCACCTTTACTCCTCCCACAGCAACACCTCTGGATTTGGCAAGAGCATCCATCTGCTGTACTTGCCCTGTCAAATTCTTGACAAATTGCAGGGTTTCTGCACATGTGACATTAGTCATTGCTTCATTTCCTACCCAGCTCCATCATAAGAATCCCTCTTAGTGATCCCGTGGTAAATAAACTGCTAGGAAAGAAAGCATCCTTCTCCAAGAGGTGCTGAACTGAGGTATAATAAAACTGAGGAGCTTGGTGTCACCAGGCAACCTGCCATAGCGCTCCACACCAGCCCAAGCTCTTAAACCACAACCCTTCCCCTGGGAATGCTGGATGCTCTGCACACAGAGACCAGTATGAAACCCCCACTGACTTCAGTAATTAAGAAGTCATTCCTTGGAAATCAGAGAGGTGAGGAAACTGAGAATCTACCGTTATTTTTTCCTGATGAATGGTAGCAATTAGGAGCCCAGTCTGCAAATCAGAGTACCCTGAACCCAGACAATGCATCAGCCCTGACCATGCTGTGAGGGAGGATGAACACACCACACTGCTCCATTCTATGGACTCGGTAAGTCATGAATATTATTAAGACTTTACCAAAGGCAACACTACTTACATGCAATCTATTGTACTGCCCTCTAAGAAGCTCACTTCATTTCCCAAATTTTCATTAAAAAATAGCCTTCGTAATATTTTTTTTAAAAATCAATTCAGACAAGAACTATGGCTTTATAAATCCTTTTGATTATCTGCTGTCAATTGCAAGAAGATTGGAAAAAAGTGGCATAGGAAGAAAAATCCTGCTCTTAAAAAATGTTAAATAAAAATCATTTATGCTTTTGCGTATTCACTTTAATTTTAACAGATCGCTTTGTGTTCACAGCTCAGTTTCCCCTTTCCATCCACAAGTAACAGGGCTGGCCCAAATCCATAATGAACTGTGCTCTGTCATGCAAGACCCACTCTACACTCAGCGTAAGACACGCTGATACACACACACCTCCTCCACACTGGAGGAAAGACCTCCTCTGCCCCAGCAGGAACTGCACTGGCCTGCACACACGGGCTCCTGGGGTACAGACTCCAGCCCACTTTTGCCTATGCAGTGTGACAAGAGCCTTCAGGATTTATGATAATATCTACAACAGACTCCTCTGATCTCTACCTCGCTTCTTCCCCTAGGGAATGCACAGAAAGGAGCCTTATACATAACCCGCTTCCCTCGTAATTTAAAAACATGAACTGAAGAACAGCATGATTCGGGGGGAGGCTGGTCACAAAGCTTCTCCCCACTTCACAGCTTACAACAGATGTTCCACAGTGTCAGAACACATTCTGGATTGCTTTCATCCAGAAATAAAACAATAATTAACTGCAATATTCACAAATAACTACAAAATCCTAGCAAAATTTTAAGTACCTTGGGAAAAATGCATCTGGTGATCCCATTATCCTATTACCTCTAGATTTACTTTGTTCTTCTCATCACTGAAATCAGCAAGCAGCTCACAAAATACACAGTGCCAAGTTTGCATTATATAGGGAAGCACCATCTCTTGCCATGGCCAGTTGAATACCCAAGCTGCTACAAAGCTAGTTTGCTTTTCTGTGGCTCAAAAAGGCTGTGCAGTACTAGGGTCTTAGCAGGCAAGGTGTTTGCTTCATACAGAATTGGAGCCCCAGAGAAAGACTGGACCCAAAGGCAAGTGTAAGCCAGGCTGGGAATGGGTGAGATTCTTCCCATGCATTGCTCTGCTGCGTTAACCATCACCTCCATCCCCACCCTTGTGAGACAGAAAGGCTCTTTCATTTACAGCAGACTTCCCTATATCATGATGATGGGTACTGAGGAACACACAGGACCCCGATAACCCCCTACCTAAGCATTCAAGCTCTGCAGAGGAGGATTCCTCTTCTTTTCAAACATCCTAAATCCCTCCAAATACCAAATAGTCAACAAAAAAACCTGTCGATGTCATCTGATTGCATCACTCCTCCTCTCTCTCCAGGACTCAAAGGCACGTCTCCAAATAGCTATTAGCTTTGCAAAGCAAAACAGATGTTTCCTAACACCCAAATCCTGGCCGCCTGCGAGGTGCCGATCGGCTGCAGCACCCAGGAACGGCAGGACCGGGGCTGTGTCTGCGCATCTGTGCTGCGGAGGGGAGAGGGATGCGAGACGTGCTCCCAATACCCAAACGCCTCTGCCAGCCCCGCGCTGCCTTTCTTCATCCGAACCCGCTCGACACACCCAAAGGCAGCGACAAAAAAGAAACCCAAGCCAAAACCCGGGGGGATGCGGCAGGCAAAGCGCCTATTTCCCGGATGAATGCGGCCAAGCCGCCGCTGTGCCCAGGTAGCTGCCGCATCCCCGCGGAGATCCGTGCCCGGCGGGAGCCCACCTACCTGCTTCTCCTCTGCGGGGCGGCGCGGCCAGGGCGGGATGCCCGCGGGGGGAACCGGCAGCGGGGAGAGAAAAGGAGAGAGAGTGAGGCGAGAGGGACGCGCCGGGCCGCGGGGCGGAGCGGCCGCGCGTCCCCGCCGCCTCACCTGGGTTGACCAGCTTGTTCTTGTACCGCATGCCCGTGCTCATGGTGCCTCCCTGGAGCGACAGCCGTGCCCGTGTGTGCGAGGGTGGGTGGGGGACTGAGGGAGTGCGAGCGGCGGGGCCGCCCCGCGCCGCCGCCGAGGNTACCCCCCCTCCAGCCCCGCCCCGTGCCGGCGGCTGGCGAACACAGCCCCGGGCCGGGCTGATGTGCAGGAACAACCCCCCGCAGTCACCCCGAGCCGGGCAGGCTACACCTCCCTGAAGGTTTAAACACTATAAAAGGCAGCGTTCCCTGCTCTCGAACAGAAACACAGCACCGAGAAGGAGGAATACAGTATTTAAAAAAATACAAAACCCAAACACAAATGGAATAAATAGGAAATGTGGTTCCAGATTTAGCATCTCGAAATACAGTGGGAAGCCCTGAATCATACTGCAACCATGCTGTGTGAAGTAGGAATGTGTGCTCTGTTTCCATTAAAAATTTTAAAGAGGTTATATGGGAAGTTATTTTAGGTAAAAGCTGTCAGCATAACTCTTTAAGACAAGGCAAGAGAGAACTTAAATGAAAAGCAGCAGTTGCACATGACATGAGAACAACTCAGAGAAAACAACAGAGAAGAAAGGAGAATGGGATATGAAGACTAAGGATACCCAGATCCTTCCCCTGACTTCCACGGCTGCAGGGAGGGGTCTGTCTTCCCCACTTCAAGGACAGCCAAATTATCAGACCTGAAACTCTTCTGAATACAGGACAGGATAAGCTTGCCAGGGTGATGGCTGCATAACTGAAGGGCACTGCCCTGCCTGGGAACAAATGTGACACCAATGCCACAATACCAACTCTTCAAATCCTTGTAGTCATCACAGCATTTCTCTTGGCATTTCTTCCACCTTCTCATTCAAAGCATCACTCATAACAAAACAAGGAGACACTTCCAAGGCCTGGCAATCTGAGGCACATACATTTTAAAACCACATTAGCTCACCCTGAGCTCACTTTTAGCCATTGATTCAAAACATCAGAAAAAAATGAATCAGGTAATTGTCAGCAAATTTCCTTGGTTTTAAATGCTAGAAGGCCACAGACCATCAGAGACTCTGCACCACAATTAAAGGCACCGACAAGCCAATCAGCCTTTCATGAGTTGTTTTATGGTCTGCCACAGCGTTTAAAAACTAACGAAGACTGAAAGGACTGCAGTCAAATGCTCTTTGATCCTGCTCAACAGTCATTAAAAAAGTTACATCTGGGCACTTTGTCCCAGTGCTGGAAAATGTCTGTCTGGAGAAGGCCAAGATGAAATTCAGAGAAAGGGACTTGTCTTCCAAGGCCCTGGTACTGCCAACACCTATGGGAGTTGAAATGCACGGTCAGAAAGCAGGCTCTAGCCAGTGTCCTCTATCCAGAGAGCTCCACAGCACAAAGGCTTGGCTTAACAACTACATATCCCCCCAGAAAGCTGTTAAGTATTTTAACAAAACCTAGTTCAAATGTAACTGAAAACTAACATCAGTCAACATCAAAGAAGTGGTAGAAAGCATAAAAAAATAAAACTAAATTGAAAGAAAAGTACTCACATATGGAATCAGCAGCTCTACAAGCCCTTCTTGGACAATTATTAAAATAGATCTCAAATTTTGAGCCAAAATGCTCCATCTGGAATCCACAAACCCAAAGAAAGCACAGACTATCAATCGGTACTCAGTACCCCCAAGTAAAAATCTTTTCACTGACGCTCCCTGCACAAGAACTGTGACAGTGACTTTAGGTGCCTTGCTTTGAAGGGAGAGAAAAAACTCTATTTTTAAAAAAATTAAAGACTAGATGCTTTTGATAATCTGATTCCCTATTGACCTAGCTGGCTTTGACAGGCAAAGCTTTCATGCCACCTTTGCTCAGAGAGCTAATCTAGCTTGTAACTAAGGTCTCCAACTGAAGTCTGGGTTTTTCAGGAGGGGTGTGGCTGTCCTGACTTTCACAAGCACAAATGGACAGCACATAATTAAGAGGGTTGAAAAATATGATGCAAAATCCTGGAAGAAAAACAACAAGAAATGTGCAAATAACAGCAAACAAATTATGAGAAAAAGTTTACCATTAAATCTCTCACCTTGGTCCTCTGGAAAGACATGGTTAAATTCAAATCTTCATAAAAATGGTAGAAAATTTGTCTGAATGCAAATCTGTCACTCCATTTCTTCTTTCAACTTTTTTATAGCAGCCATTGAAGTAAACAATGTAACATCTATTTTATGCAGTTCAACTCCCAGCAAGCCAAATATGCATCTCAGTAACGCCAATCATTTGTGAATCCTATCCTGATTAAACACTCATTGCTAGACAGCAAAATTAGGGGTAATCATTACATGAAAGACACCCCAATTTAGTGCAGAAGACAAAGTGTCTCAATCCCCTATTTGGAAAGTAATTTACACTTGTGCATATATAAACCACACAAGACTACAAAAGCATGCAGAAGAGAGCTACAACTCAGCAATGACATAAAGGAAATAACATTCATGAACTTATAAAGTAAAGTGTGTGATCAGATTTTCCAAGATATTCATCCACCCAAAGACATCAGTAGGTGCTTAATGAACTTTGGAAAAAATAGATGTGAAGCTTTGCTACCTAACTTAAAGGTAAAACACTTTTAAAGTTGTTTTGAAATGAAATCAACGCAGTTTGCAGGTAGACAAATTTTAGAAAATACCTTCATACCCCAGGGTAAACATCACAATTCCTTTGAATGTGCACTGTACACAACGCCATTACAGCATTTCATACATTAGCTTGAAAAGGCAAAATAAAACAAGAAAAACCACCCCAAAAAGAAAATCAATGTTTTCCACATTCATACAATTTATTACAAAACTTCAATGAAAAGTAGTGCTATGGTATATATAAAAAATCAGTACATGCCATCGCTCAGCTGACAGAAATGCCTGTGACAAATTTTTGCCATCAATTCTTGAGACCTGAAGCCAAACCTCCAGAGGCATCCACACAAGTTGTTGGTGTGTGGAGTGTTTATGGTGTGTTAAGGCACGGCGATTTAGAAAAGTCAGCTTTTTCCAATCACTGGTGAATCATCAGCGTTTCGTACATTTTCTCATACATCACACAAATGCAAATCACCAGAGATGAAGCTTCAAAAGCAACAAAAGCACAGAGGAAGTTCTGGAAAACTGAATGGATACATAATAACCTAAAATGGCAGGTGAAAGTTATAATACTGTGCAAACACACATACGTTTACTGTAAACAGGCCACAAAGTCTTAGTATTAACCACGAAACTGTTCAGAACAACCTAGTAGATAAATGATTAATTCCTTAAACCCACCACAATGACTAATCCAAACAGTGTACTCTTGGCAGTTTCTGAATAAAAAGGTATAGGAAGGATAATAAAACCACATTGGTAAGTATGAAGACAGTGTTACCAAAGGAATCAAAAAAGATACACTATAAGTTGAATAACATTGATTATATAAAACAAGCAGTTTTACAACACGATCTTCAGACTTTGTGTTTGTTTTAACGCAGGTCTTGGTCTGTGGCATCCAGCTTTTGCATTTGAACGTTACCACTCGGGCAAAGAAAAGAGAGCACCCATCCACTTAGAGAACCGTATGCTGCTGGGAACAAAAGTGGAAAACAGAGCATTAGAAAGGACAAATTCTCGGCACTGTCAGAGCACTGGGGGCAGTCAGAGCCCCTCCGAGCAAAGCAGCAAAATCCAGGGAATGGGGAGTTTCAGTTCCTGCAGCACAGGCACCTGCATTACAACTAGATCAGCTGAGCAGTTTGGTCCCAAATATTTACCACAAATGTCCAATAAGAACTTCTAAATGAGAACTTATTTTTAGCTACATAGTTTCTTAGGCGCCCACACCCCCCCTCAGCCTGCAAGAACACAAGGAGAGCATAACAGCTCCTCTCAACAGGCCTGCACACAAGACATCGACCTTGGCCTGTTCCATGAGGCATTATTGCTGCTGAGGGAAACAAACCACTCAGCTAAACAGGGCTAGCAGAAGGCAGCAAGCTCGACATCATGCACCAACACTGCTAAGGTAAAGCAGGAAAGCATATCTTTTCTCAAGCATTCATGCAGCAGTGTTCCCCTGGCTGAAAAAAAAAAAAGGGGGGGGATACTGGTCTGTAATTTCAAGAATAACTATCATTTTTGAATATTTCTATAGTTACTTGCCAATCAAAAAGGCTGCTACAAAGAAAGCAGAATCCCAGCTTTCCCTGAAAGCTGGATCCTGCTTAAGAAGTTGCATCAGATTTGGAGCTCAGGGGAAACACCTCAAATTCTCCAGTCCCAAAAATACTCATTCCTGACAGAAAAAGTTTGCTTAATCTAAATGCTCATCTGGATGGAGAAAATAGAAATATCCTAGAAAACACTATTGTGCCAACTTACTGGTAAAATACACTGTAACACTCACCCAGAATACAGTGGGGATAAAGAGCAACATGCTTTGCTCTTTGCCATTCTCACTGTGGGAGTTCTGTTCAATACACAATTCCTTCTCATTTTAAGGTGCCCATCACTTCTAATAACAACCAAAACAAGCAAGCTAGCAATAAGGCTTTAAAGCCAGAGTCCATAAATTGCTAAGCAAATGCAACACTCAAATTCAAACTCAACCTGTTGTGTAACACTGCTACTTTGAGTTTGAAAGAGAAACTTGGTTTCTGCCACTGCCTGCCCAACTCTAATCTGTTACAGAAGATACCTTAAGAAGAAATGGTAACTCATGTTTCAGACTCACAAAAAGACTGGAATTTCCAATAAACATGAAGGCTTGGGATCTGAGCACAGCTGTGCATTGGTGTTAGCAGCATTAGCTACACGATACTCACATTTTATAAGCTCATAGAACACACTTGGGCAAGGTATGTTTGTGTACTTTTAACATGGATTCATTTTACTGCTCCTTCTTCCTCATCTCCTTGTAAGGCAATATTTTATGATACAATTAGGTTGATACTGTTCTTGACAAGTTTGACCTCCAGCTTTACTAAACCAACTTTATAGCCCCCATGCTCATTTTACCAACACACAGTTAACAAACGCCTCCACCTGCAACGTGAGTTCATATCATCATTGAACAAAGAGCATATTTCTCCAGTGTGCCATTAAAACAAAACTGTCTCAGTAAGTAACATAACTAGCAAATACTACATACCCCTGCACCCTGATCCAGTGGTTACATAGCTCAGAATCCTGTATTTGTGAAGATTTTGAGCATCTTGTAAAGGAAATGGGTTTGTCTCCCCCTCATCTCTTCCAAGAACACCACTACAATGCAGGGTGACTTGGCACCTCTGTGCTCACTCCTGAACTCCAAATGAGAGATATTTGCTTGATAAGCACCTACATTTTCTCACTCACCTCAATTGTTTTTCTTCAAATATCACCCATTTTATGACAACTACACTTTGAGTGTTCCATCGTCAGCAAGAACTTTGAGAAATGGCATCTTTCCAAAAGGCAGAGGAGGACTGGACGATACCAGTGCTCTGCTGTAGGTTTTGACTCATTTTGTCACCACACCCCAAACATTTCGCTTTTCTGGTGTTTCAGTCACCCTCTGTTGACTTCACTGCTTCAAGTTTGTTCCCTTTCCTTTGCTACTCTGTAGCAAGGCCTCGTATTTCCTCACAGCAAGCATCATCAGCCGAGTTCACAGTAAGTTACAAAACTGGCGTTTGAACTGACTGCCAATGCTCATCAGTTAAATATGTCAATGGGGGTGATAACGACAGAGTCACATCTACATACCACGATCCAAGCTTCAAAACTATCAGAAATGTTCCTCTGTTTCTTCAGAAAAAAAGGACATATTTTCAGGTTCCCCATGTTACCATACAATTTCCAGCAGAAGTCTGCTCTCTAAAGGTGGAAAAACTTGTGCTAGCCCATCAATGCAGGGTTTGCTGAACACCTCTACAGTCAGAAGAGCTGAGGAGAGCTGGACACTGACAGCACTCTCCTGGTCTAGTTTCTAGCCAGAGAAACATCCACTGGCAGTGCCAGGCAGTTGTTACAAATACTACAAATTTGCCCAAGCTTCACATTCTCTGGGCTCTCAATTTCAGCTGCCAAAAATGACAACATCATCTCTGCTTCCTCAAATGACATTTCTCATCAGATCAATTCAGCATTCAGCAGCATCGTTTTAGAAGGCTGGTTGCTATGACAGTGCTTTGTGTTGTTCTGTTAAATTATGTCAATTCATTGGTAGAAAGAAGGAGCTGTTTGGTGTCTTTAGCACTGTTCTTATCAAGAACCAGAACAGTGTTAATGTGCTCAGGAGGCTTTAAAATACTTGTGGAAATCACAAGCTATATTAAAAGAATTTTCAACATCCTACAGATATTTTAAGTGCAAGATGCTTGGGTTTCTTTTTGTCTGAACATATTTCCCTAACTATAACTACATTTCCAGATGGCTGTATTAGTGTTCCACAGCCTGGCTTCTGTTACTGATTTGTCCCAGTATGATCTTGAAACTGAGTGAAGACAGACAAATCAGATTTGTAAGAATAACAAGAGGAAAACAGATTGCAAAGAGATACACTTTGAAAAGCAGAGAAGGAAAGGGAAGAAACATCCCCCAATAACCATTTCACTTGGTACAATTATTCCAGCTTTTCAAAATAATTGCTCATCTGAGATGGACAAGTTCAGAAACTTGTAAATATGCTATTGAGTTACTGCAGGCTTATTCAAAAGCATTTCATATTTAAACACCCAAATAAAACTAAACCTGTTTTAGGTTTTGCTATCTTATTCCACCCTTCCATCTTTCTCTTCAATCCTTCATGTGAACTGTCAAATATAAGAACCAATAAGCTCCTATACCTTATAGCAGTGTCTTGTGTTTTACAAGAAAAAAAAATCCGAGGAAGATTAGTAAGGTGAGTATATAAAAATAAAAAATTTATATCAAAGTAACAATTTGTTACTGCTTATTCTAAGAATATTCTGGTGTCTAGCTGTGCTCTCATTGCCTGCTCCACCCGCACTAGTCACACACAGGAACTATTAAATGTGTAGAGGAAAGAGACAAAAGTGTAGGTCAACACACCTTTGTCAGGGCTGCACTCAAAATATCTTAATCACCACTATCTGTTCTCACAGGCTTTTGCCAGAAACTGCAGTGGGAAACAGGAATGACCAGTGTGCCAAAATCATCTTCCTTTCCTACCTCTAACCCAGTCTCCACCAGCATTCATCTTCATTCCCTTTCAGGATTTTACTTCTCCACAGCAAGAAATCTGTCTGCCCTCTTTGGAAACTTTGAATGTACTCCCTGCATCTAATCTTTGCCTTTGTCACTCCCCTTATTCTTCTCTTACTCCAGCCTTGAAAGTAAAGGAAACTGTTTGAAGTGAATTCTCCATTTGCTCTTTCCATAAAACCTTTAAAGATGGTCCTATTCAAAAAGAATCTGGGAAACCAGATCTTCCAGTCATTCCTATCTGTGTAGCACTTTCTGGTAACACAGACCTGTCAGTCTTTTTGGCAAGAATTTGAGTTTAGCACTTTTAATCATTATGCAATGCTCCTCCTAGAAAACCCCAAAGCATTCAGCAATCTCCTCCCCACTCCAAAATACAACTGAAATCAGAACTGGGTATTTCACATATCTGGATATTAACACATTTCATTACCCTACTGTTTATTCTCCAGCTCTTACCTATGAAAGTCCTCATACCATACCACACTCCATTTTTCCTAAAATACCTGAAAACTGTGCTTTATGTAGGGGCAAATATTTTAAGAGACTTTTGAAGAAAACACAAAAATTAGGTATGTAAAATAAAAAGAGTGAAAATATTAATTTTAAAATAAACTCTCTGTTTATAAATTTACATATTTTTCTCAGCACAAAGTAAGGGTGCAAAAGAGCAACAGGAGGAGAGACTGTGCTTTCAGTAGCACAGGTGATCCTTTAAAGTTCTTGTAAAACTAGAACCTGAGAGATGTTCAAGATAAACTGCGATAGAACAAAAGGATTAATACCAACTACATTTAAATTTGTTGGCAGTTTGGTTCTGTTAACCACTGTGTTAATTACAAGTTTCCTGGTTTCTCTAGAAATAGTGATTTCAATAAAACACAGCAAATAAATCTGATGGGAATGGTGGAGGTTGAACTCATCACACCTCCTAAGTTGCAAAGTCAGTTAACATGCATGAGAGAAACTTCCCTAAGGCTAAGCTCTGGATGAGGATTCCCTTCCACATGCTGCCAGGATCATACAGCAACACCCTGGTTTAGGAGGACTGCATCTGCAGTTCTGACTGCATACTGGCCCACAAACTACGCTAAAAAAAATCAATCTTTCACTCTCTCTCTCAAGGGCAACAAAATCAGAAGTTCTAAAGTCTTTCCTGAAAGCAATCTATCAAACATGATTTCCACAGCAGCTGCAGAAATGTAGCTTAGCAAATTCCAAAGTAACAGCAGGACCTCCATGTATGAGGATCTCATCCAAATCCTTCTCAAAATCATCCATACTCAATTTCAGCCCAATTAACCTCACCTCAAGATTTAGTTCAAATCACAAGATCATGGGAACACTCAGTTAAATCTGCAAAGTCTCCTGCTTAACATACAGAGTGGTCCAAGCTGCACTCCTAGCAGAGTGAGGTATCTACAGAACATTTCATGGACAGACAGGAGCATGCTCAGAATTCTGTTTACTTACACAGCCATGGCTGCAAATTCAGCTGGGGACAAACCATGCTCCAGTTCCTTTTTATAAAGACCATATCCAGTATTGCCAGAAGCTGTGAAACACAGGGGATCTGGGGCCATTTCTGGCTAACCATTAGTGGGAATACTAGATCCCATCAGCCCTCAGATAGTGATTTCACAGCAAAGCCAGCATCTAAGAACTGAGCAAAGAACTCTGAATATATTTGCACCCCTTGCCATCCTCTGCTCTGCCAACAACAACTGTGGACAAGGGTAGATTTATGGTGTGTTTTTCTTATTGAGTATCAGTTTGAAGGTGTCATGTGATTAAACATGATTTCTAACTCCTACAAAGAACTGAGTTCCTTAGCAAAAAACAGTAACAATAATTTACACTAAAAAAGCTTTTCTACACCAAATAACCATTTCTACAAGCGGTAAGAATTTGGCCACATGACAACAAAGTCACAGTGAAAACTTGGAACCTTCAATTCTGACTATAGTATTTAACAATATTGAACAGGCTGCAAAATGACCAGCTCCTGGCCAGGGAATGAGAGCTTTCTGTCAGACACTGCTTTCACATACACTGTGTGGTCAGCCACAAAAGTATCCTCAGTGTTTAGATTTCCTTCTCTGAGAAAACATATCTTAGTATGGAAGTTGTAAGACATGATGTGAAGACTCCTCCATCTGCAACAGTTGAAACTGTGACTGTAAGAAACCTGAGACTGAATTACTTATTTCCCTTTAAGTACTTCACTCAAAGACAATAGTGCATATACCAGCAAAAACATCAACTTCTCCTTAAGTAAGAATCCAGTGAATAAGTTTATTTCTTAATTATTTTTTTCTTCTTTTTATGTAAACAGGAAGACTGAAGGTTCAAATAAAGGCAACAAAAAATCTCCTTATTTTAGGCTTGGAATGTTGGCAGCTGACACAAGGTCATAAGGGATAATATAATCCATTTTATTCAAGCTTTACATTCCACAAGACCAGCAATCACAACTAGAGTATTAAACTGAAGTATTAAGCAACAAGACTTCTCATATCCTTCCATTTTTTTGTTCTTGCATTTAAAAGAAAAATTCCACCAGAAGAAAGAATGAGTATGTGCTACAGGAATTTTTTTCTTCACTCACTCTGATCTCCCCTAATACATCACACATATCACCAAGAGAGTCTGTATTCACTACACCTGACTAAAATTCTGTCTGGCTCTTTGAGAAAACTGTTAAAAACAGCAGTCTACATACCCCAAAACCACTCTAACTTTTGTTTACATATCAAATTAACTTTCTGACCAGCTTGTGCTAACAGAAGCAAAGCCTGATGATCCAAAAGTAAGGCACTGAAGAGAAGGATTTACAGGTCTTAAAAACAGCTGGAAGATAACACTGGCATATATCTTTTCTAGTCTACTTACAACATCACTTTTTCCTGTTAAGTGCAGTAAATGCAAGCCCAAAGTGCAAAATTAACAATAATCATTGCCAAAATCTTGTGTAAGAGGTGAAAACAAGTCAGAAAAGCAATACCTGATGCATCCAGATGTTAAGCACCTTAGTCATCACCAGGCTTCATCCTCATCTGGGCTTGCATCTGGGCAATCATCTCCTGCATGCGGCGCAGCTGAAAGAAAAAGACACCCAAGTGTTTACAACAATTTCAAGAGAAGCCCAAAAATCCAGGGAACCTTAAAACTTTTTTTCTATGGTAGAACACAGATTCTATTTCCCTCTTCACAAACTGGAAATGTTCAATAATTCACATAACTGAATACTTTGGTTTTCTCCATCTCATATTCTTCAGTTCAGTACATCTAACTTTCACAAAAGATTTGTAAGAATACTTATAAGGAAAATTAAGCAATGGAATCCAAATCTTTTGAAGCCAGCTATGCTTGCAGACCTATGAATCAACATTTAACCCATAATAAGGAAAACATGTCCTTTAGGTGTGCTCAGAGCTACACCTGAGTGAGCTGAAGCAGCTTTGTTCTGACACAGGTGCTCAAAGCATAAGATCATATAGAAACACTCATCTTGTGACTATCAGAGAACTCTGCAAATTTTTAGCAGCAGTAACAGCCAAACATGAAAACAAGATTTTAAAACTATTTCAAAAGAGAAACAGAAAGATGTTTATAAAATTTGGAGCGCCAGACTAAACATATTAAGCAACAATATTTTTTACATCTAAACAATTACTTTTCCTGGAAATAACTTAAGCCATTTTTTGGTAACACTTAAAAGTTAGTTTCCATCTCATAAAAGGCCACATATATAGTGCTTTGTTGCTGGTTGTTTTTAAAATATATGTAAAAAAAATTGGAACAAATGTTCCTAAGACAGAAGAAAAAACACTAATATGGATTTTCAAAGTATATATGCAAATACCTCTAATTTGTTTTACAAATGACTGGGTACTTCCTTCCAAGTGCAGGTGGGGAAGCTCCACATACAGAACTAAAAGAGCCCCATTTTACAAAGTGGGAAGGAAATGGGCTGCTATTTCCATGCACATTGTATAACCTATGAGTCCACCTCAAACCAGAGATCATCTAAAAATCTGAGGCTTGTATAGCAATTTCTCTTTTATTTATGTAGAGAAGTGCTTTTATTTATTTTTTGGGGGGGGGGGGAACGACGACGACTAACTGAAAAAGCACTCTGTCTCAACAATTACTCTATTTTCATCCAGTCAACCACATTAACTATTGTGATACTCATTACTCCACCAGGTTCAATACAAAAGAACCTGAAACAAATGCTTGAATATATGCATGTGGTGTTGAGCTGTTGTATTCTTTTGTTTTAAAAAATCCAACAAACTGAAAGAAACATCACAGAACAAGAAAAACTAACTGCAGGTGCCTACACCACTTTTTCTTGCCTGCTCTCAGATACAGATTTAGGAAAGAGTAAGAAACAGAAGATTAACTAAAGAGTAAAAAAGATTGCAGCATAGCCAGCAGTACCAGAGCTTGCCTAAAACCTTCTGGCTTATGTACCTTATCCTCTTGCTGCAGCAGCACAGGGTTCAGGAGAGGCTAATTCAGGTTCCTCTGACTGCTGCAGAGATGCCCTCTGACAAAAGGAGATTCACACAGGAGTAGCATGAGATACAGCTAAATCTGTGAGGATTATTATAAACACATCTACATCTTTCTGCTAACTACTTTAAAAGTTTCTGATCAAGAAGATGGCATAACGTTGCAGGAAGGAGAAAAAAAAAAGGCAGAAAGTTCCCAAAATGAGTGCTGCATTGATCTCATGATACAAGAAAAAAGAAAAGCTTCAAACATCAACTTGTAAAAATGTAAGACACCTGGTCTTTTGAACTGCCTCTCTGCAGATTCACCATCAGAATAAAACTAGCTTTATGTAAGCTCTCCTACTTGAGCTTTCCCAAGAGCACTCCAAGCTGAGCCATGAAACATTCCCAAATTAGAAACCATTCAGTAATCACAGGGGGAGATACTGCTGCACACATATTATGGTGATTGCTCAAATGCAGAATTGTGCTAATAGCCAACATTATATTTTAAGACTTAAATACAGCACTGAGAATTGCCTTTTCTTAACTTTAACTGATAAAGATATGCCCATAGCACAAAAAAAATCAGATGCTGTATATGACACAAATATAAGGTAGCACAAAAGCCCCAGGAAACCTACTCTGCTCTAACATTAAGATTGTAAAAGATTTTCCTTTTCCATCCTCATGTGGTGTTTTTGAGACCTACTGGTGAAGTCTCAGTCTTTTCCATTAAGCAAGGAATGGCAAGTTTCTGAAGCTAGTTTAGAATAATTCAGTAGAAAACCTTTCAGACACAAGGCCTGGGGAAAAAACTAGGCACATTATTGTAAAATTCAAAAAACAGAATCAAGCTGCATTCTGCTCAAGTGGTAACCACACCAGTCTCTTCAACAACTCCTCTTTGAGTAGAGGACAGGACACAAGAGCTGTTCCTCCATATTACACTACAAACCAAAACCAGCACATGTTCACCTTACTGGACCTGCTGAATAGACAGAAAAAAACACTGCACTTAATAAAGGAGAATGAAAAGAATCACACCAGTGACTGAAATTGATGTCATGTCAACATCTGCATTCCCTTGCTGTTGGGGACTGCAAGCATCAAGGGCAGAAAATGACTTTGATCTTGCTCAGCAGAGAGTCCTCTCACTTGCAAGAGCAGCATTGATATATTTGTGTTCATCCCCTAAAGAACAGATGCTACAACATGACAGCATAGGGCCAATGCACATCATGAGTGGAAGGAAGCTAGGAAACAATGTTTGGAAATCTGATAAAACAAATAATTCCTGTGAATTCTCAGATAACAAAAGGCAAAAGAATAAACATAACCTTGGTATAAATGCCCCTTAGTTTACTTATGTCAGGTCTACAGTTTGGTTCAAACAATCATGTAACTACTGCAGCAAATCAGAAAGGAAACAAACATTCAAAATGAGAGCTAAGGTTACAGAGTTAAAAGTGAACCATACATCTCGTTAACAGCTCCCACATCCTTAAGAGAAACCACAGACACACAGCTCTGCTGTACCTACAGAATTTCATCTCAGTACCAACAGACACTATTCCTGTTTAAACAACATGAGCAGCTTCTCAGTGACCAACATGCAGGAATCACAGGAGGAGAAATACTAAGAAATTAACAGCATTTACTTCCCACTGATATGTTTCCTCTCTACCAAGTCTGATTATTTCTGTCCATGCCTTTACATAAGGAAGGCATAACTGAAGATGCTGCAAGAACAGGGAAGATGGAAACTGCATACAGTGGATTTTCTAGTGAATGTTCCTGTAAGAGTTCTTTTGACTATAAATACTTCCAATACCAAAGAACACAAGTAATTTTGTTAACCAAAGACAAGAAAGATATTCCTGGTAATTTGGAAATGGGGCTACCATTAAGATAAATGTCTTCCATAGGACATGTTCAGAAACAGCAGAAGTCACTCAGGCCACAGCCACTGAGCTGTGCATGGACTGTTCCTTCAAAACAGTGAAGGAACTGTTCCTTCAAAAAAACATCTAAAAACGACCAAAAAAAGCAATTACTCAAAAAAAAAAAAAAAAAAAGCTTTTGCATTATAATTCCTCAGGGATTCCTATTGCTAAGTGGGGTTTTCTTCTTTGGAAGTTCTCCAGGACTAGGACCGCACACTTCACAGGGCAAGGCTGAAGCATTCTGCCCCCTGCACTGGGCAGTAACATCCCACAAAATAAATTAAACTTTAGATCTGTTTTTATTTCCCTCAGGTCTGCAGGTCTTCATCAGCAGTCATGCTATCTCTTCCCATAAAAGTCTGCCCCTTATCTCTCAAGACAATGCTTTCCCAAACCCCAGCAGCAGGATGCAGACATTGGTCTGCATTGGCCATTACCAGCACACATTGGTCCCATCCTCACTCCCCACAGGGCCACTGCTGGCCCCCAGCCTGGCAGCCCCACTGCTGCTCCCCCTCCTGACTCCCACACTAACCCAGGGCTCTTTATCTCATCTGCCAAAGGGTTCCACACGTTCAGAAAGCGGAAAGACAGAGAGAAAACAAGTTCAACATTGTGCTCATTCTACTACATCCAGCCCACTGCTGACCAACTGCACTGAAAACAGAAGTGTGGAAAGATTTGCCCAAAGTCTCAGGGCAGCTCGCTAGAGAAACCCAGAGGAGTTTATACCTTGCTATTTTCATTTAATCACAGCCCTGACATTTTTCTGGAAGTACTACTTCTCAAAACCTTGGAAGGTTTTTATTAACAAGACATCTTCAGAGTAGGAAAAATATGGCAAAAATGAAAAACTTTAAGTTTGTGCCCACTTACACTATAACATCAAAATAATCTGTTATGCATCATATTTACAGTAAGGAACAAGAATATCTTTATGCCTATTTTCATTTTCCAGCTCTAAAAAACAGGTCATCACTTGCAAATGAGCAAAAGCACAACCAGACTAAGCAATAAATCCAAAATGATAGATTAACAATTACAAATTGGCTGAACTGGGGACCACATCCTTTGGCATAATAAAAGACCATTTAGCAAAAGTGATGCCTTGATAAAGATGATCCTGGCACTAGTTCAAGCATTCATTCCTTCCAAGGTTATATAAACCTCACAAAACTGTAAATAGAACATCAAGCACCGTTACTGATGGGAATGCAGAACAGGAGGGGAAATGGATATTTGTTTTCTCTGTGAAGGCCATGGAATGCAAGCCCATTTCCTCTGTGCCTCTTTCCTCCACAGATTTTTCCCAGTCTGAACCTTAGGGATGATTTGGAGATGAAGGGACTTCATACCAGCTTATCTACAGAAGATTCAGCAAAGCCTCTTGATCTCTTTGGAACAATAGAATGCAGAAGTTAAATACGTATTTGTTTTTTCAAGTTCTAACCTAATCCCCCGCAACTTCAGCAGCAATTATTCAGAGATGATTAGCCCCAGAGGAAACTTTCAAAGACTGTCCCCTAAGAAATTCAAAATTTCATCCCTTTAAGCCATGTTATATAAAAGACACGTGACATATTTATATACTGGTCTATTTTGACCATTCTGTGTCAATGCATAAATAGAATTTACATATATATAATATATATAGTGCCTGTCATATCAACAGTTTCCAGGGAAAATATTTACAGGAGACTTTTTTCAGACATAAGTCTTAATAGTTCTACAAGGATACCCAAAATTCTACTTAACTACTAGGCACGTACCATTTACATAGTTCAAATAACAGGAGAAACAGCTGTGACTCAAATTCTTTAAGTCTACTTGTCTGCTTGGAATCATTAAGGAAAAATAGAAAAACAAACAATATTTTCAAAAAATGCTCTTGACATTTTCAAAGCATTCAGTACTGCTGGCTATCAGCTGATGGGCTCCTCTTGCTTTGCACATGCCCCAGTAAATGGGAGGCAGCTAATTTGTGTACAGAGCACTTGCAGAAGTTCTACTCTTGTATGTGCACAGCCATCAAGTGTGCTTATGCTGCTGAAATGCAGTTATATAGTGATAAATATGCAGCTCACTCAATTTCCAGTAATTTGTATTATTAACTACTAATTATGGTGATAATCAGCTGATTCTGCATTTCCTTATAGGAAAATTTTTTCCTATTTATATCAACATGCCAGGGATAGCCAATAGCTAACCAGGGTCAGCTATTTTTAAATATGGATGCTGTAAGGGAAAAAGGAAATGCACAGACCAAAGTAAATTTCAAAAATTTCCATGTATGGGAATCAATTTTCCACCTCAGAAACAGACAAAACTGTTTGTAGTTTTTTTATTTTTTATTCCAAATCACTGCACATGTGCGATGGTCTTTCCTGCAGTTATGGATGTGGATCCAAGCTGAATTAGATAAAAGAAGGATAAAGAGAAAAAACCCACTATCTTACAACTGGCAGCAAGTCTTCAGTTTTCACACTGCAAGTAGTATAAGCACTGGCAGCATACTGCTAGAATTTAAATACCAGGCTAAAACTTTGAGTCTTTACAAATTCAACATAAAAATACTAAGTTAAAAGGCCTAGCAATAACTTGGAAACAGAATGAGAAATCAGAGTTTGAAAACATAAACTGACAGGCACAACAAAAATACTATCATGTAAGTCAAGGTTAAGATTAAAAAACACATGTATTAATTATATTATGGGGTTTTTAAAACTCAAGAGCCTATTTCTACTCCATAGCCACAAGACATAAGAATAAATTTACTGGTAATGTGCTTGCAGTAAGCACATGCACATCTGAAATTACATGAGACCGTCAGTCTATCCCACCACAGCACACAGCATGTGTAGCTGACAAACATAAATTGATTTCAATACTTAAAATAGCAAATATCCTTATGGAAAATTAGCACCCAAACAGGAAGTGATAAACATTCTGCCTACAACCAAGAGTGCACACACTACACCTCCCATCTACAATGCAAGTGACTATAAACAAAACACTGTAAGGGTCACTTGTATGGTCAGGTTATGCCTGTCATTTTGCACAACTCCAATCCTACCTGCCACAGGCAGTAGCTGATGCAGAAAACTGAAATTGGAACCTAGCATGTTATATTAAAGAACAAGTTTTAGAAAGTTCCTCTTACCTCAGCCTCTTTCTGCTGGAGGATCCTATCCTTGTCTACCACTTCCTCTTCAACAGGCCTAGTGAAGAAAAGAATGCATTGACAGCATAAAATACAGAAGTAAAAATCTCCAAGAACAGATTCAAGACTCAAATTTAATTAATATAACAGCATCAAAGTCTACATTCTTCCATCCATGGGAAATTAGGATATTTTAAAAATCATGTTTCCATTTTGTAAAAAGCCATCTTTACCTCACAGACTCCTGCTATTCACTCTCCATTTCTTAAAGTTTTATTTCTTTACTGCTATATGGATTCTTTTTTTTGCAATTTAATGAAGAGATTGCCTTCACTATCTATCCATGGTACAAAAATCAACCACTAAAAAGCTGTGTAGGCTATTTAATTTCTTCTTTAACATCAAAATGCTTTGCTGAATACTTGAAGAGCAAGTGGAATGTGGACAAGAGTAAGTTACTATCCAAAACAATGCAGCAAAAGTAGTTGTGGATTTTTTGCATTGAGTTGCCAAGGACAACCTTGCCCTTCTAAGAATTAGAAAAGAGATAATAAACTCCATAAACCACACAAATTATTAGAAAAGATTGTTTGGTCTAAACTTCTCTCTTTAGCTACATATGAAGGAGCAAGAGAAGCAATATGTCCCTAAGCAGATAGACTGGAGCCTATTTAAATTTGCCCACTAGCATTCATTTTCTTCAAGTAGACATCATTACATAAAGCCTATCCTGCTTGCAGGCACCTTCTTCCTGCACATTCCAATTGAAAGTACAGAGAAAAGGGGATTTAAGCTGTTTATAAGCACAGCACTTCTCTATACATTATTTCTCTTCAAGAAGAGCATTTCATACAAATTTCAGAATTCCACAGATTGAAATCTCAGCAGCAATAATTGTTTACAGGTGGGATTAGGGTTAGTTAGGAGGAAGAGCAAGTCCCCTGTCAGTGGGCAATGAGGAGCAGCAGAGCCCTGGGCAGCACACACTTACTTGCCAGTGCGTTTTAGCCTCTCGGAACGGAAGTTCTCGTAGTGCAAGTCTTGGGTCACCTCCTGCAGGTCCTGCATGTGTGTCCTAGAACATGCAAAGGGCTATTGAACACTCAGCAAAGCAAAGAAAAACATCCTTTTATCTTCTGTTTTATCTAATGAATGTATTTACCAGAAAAATAAAGCCTTACAGACCAAGTCAGCCAGAACTCTGCTTTAAAGTTCATTGATCTCTAACTCATTCCTAAGTGCCCCACCAATATTATTCAAAGACCCAAAATATGCTATCCTCCTCTTGGTCATTAATTATTTCAGATGAGTTGTTTATACCAGTTTTTGCAGTGTTAAGAACTTGCAAAGACAGTAATTCAGAAAGATACTTTAATTCCAAAAGTACTTTATTACTCTCAAGTGCTGTCAAATAGAATTTGTAAATGGGAACTAGGTGGAGCTGCGTGGCTCGCACAACAGCTGACATTGCTTAAAAATTTCCAATAGCCAAGAAAAAAAACAGCAAAACCCGCTTGCTTCCAGTGCCCAGCAGAGGGCAATCCCTGCCCAGTGCAGACCGAATTTGGAATAACAATGGAATTCATTTCCCAACAATAGCTAAACATCGTTTTTTAAAAAAATCACTTAAAACCATTTACGCAGGCAGAATATCCGTATCGGCTAAAATCATAATGGGGTGGGGTATCTTATTTAACAAAGGATTTCCCATAATGCCAAGAAAACTGCACTTTGCTTTTGGAATATTCTTCACTTTGAAGAGTATTTTAAAAGCCTCTCTGCCCCACCAACTGCACTACAGCGAAACTTCAGTTGGTATGTACAGCCATCATATCAGTTCACATAAGGCATAAAACCATCACATATATCTGGCAACATAAAATACAGAAAATATTTTCTCAATTGAGAGATCAGAGTGTACAGCAGGAAAACAAGCTGCAGAGGACTAAAACGTAACTCTATGTTGCCATCAGGGCTAGTTTTAAATTAAGGAATGAACATTGCTATAGGTTTTTATTCATTGTGGCAGTTACGTCACCACAGGAGATGGGATCATTTTACCATTACTCACACCAGCATTGTGCGCAGCTTGAGGAAATCATTGTGCTCTGGATTTTCAACTTCAACAACTCCCCAGGGATACAGGCGGCCTCTGATTTTTTTCCCCTTTACCTCAATAAGCTGATTGGATCCAATAACAGCAAAGGGAATGCTAGCCTAGTTGAGACAGAAAAAACAAGTTACTGTTTTGATTTTTGGCTGGTTAGTTTTTGTATTTTGCTTCATCTTTCTTTCAAAGAAAGCACAATGATTCAAGTAACAGACAAGAGAGGAGGAAATGTTGACAAACGCTCTCTACTAAAACCCTTTCACATCAGAAAAACAACAAATCCCATTCTAGGCAATAGAACCTCTCTTTATGAACACCTGTAGCTGTGTTAGGATCAATTTGTTTTAACAGAGGCCCAGAAGGAAATGACGCTTTCGCTTTAGGAACACTCGACTGTTGTTGAAGTACAGTTTGGGCATAATGTGTCATCTGACATAACCTCATGCATGGAGAACAGCCAACAGAAATATACTTCAGATGCAGAGTGAAGTAGCTAGAAAGAGAATTTCAGACACATTCTTCAAACACCTTTGCAAGCACAAAGAGGAAATTACTTCAGTAAAACCTTGATTATCTGCTTTAACAGGAGGCAAGTTGTTAATTAGTACAACAACCATAACACACACAATCTCTCTCCTTGCTCACATGTTAAAACATTTGAGTCAGAAAGACTGCAAATAATAGTTCATGGTGAACAATGGTTTACACTTAAAAGAGGAAAGAAGAGAAACTCATGACACACTACACTTGGAATTCTGATGAAGCAGAGACTGGAATAAAAGGGATTATAATTCAGAGTCAACATACAAAGGAAACTGAATTTTTCGACACATTGTGAAAGGAATAAAGTACCTTCAGGCATGCTGTAGATTGAAGAACTACAGCAGCAAAATGATAAACTAGAAGTGAAACTTGCCTTTAAAACTCTAGTTTGTTCTTTAAACTCCTCATCTTCATCAGAATCTGCATCAGGGAGCTGATAAATCCTAATGCCATGTTCAGAAATCTCATCCAGAACCTGAAAGTTTGCAAAAGAGAAAGAATAATACTCTTATTTTGTTGAAAAGGTATTCAGTTAAAAATATATGAAATTGATTTACTAGTCTGTCACAAATATTCACCTGACTCAGTGTCTAAACTGCAAAATAGCACAGGCTTGAAGATTTTTTAAAAGGCACAAAAGATAAAAGTATTTTTGGAAAACATAGCAAGTAAATAACTAAAAAATGCCAGAAGATTTACAAGGCAAATACAGAAGCAAAGTAAGGTTAATACAAAAAAAGAGTAAAAGTAACAACAAGGAATTTATTGATTACAGAATCAAAACCATTCACTCCATGTCAATGGACATTTTTGTGCATTTGATATGTTCAAAAATTTAGAAGACAGTGTCAATTGCCTTTTGAATCAAAAAAGATAAAAGCTTATTACCCACTTAAACTGGAGAAAGTAATTAAAAATCCACTAAGAAAAAGACCCTGTTCTTAAACAGATTTCTTTATCATTAATGTCTGAGGGTAACATAAAAATACAGTATCTGTATTCCTGGGCACATTCTTTTCCTAATGAAATCACTGCAGGGGTAAGCAGTCAGCATAACTCAAGGCCTTTGGCAGTTTCAAAAGGTGGCACAAGTCAATTCCCTTTTCAAAACCAAAGAGAATGTTTCTGCTGCCACACTACTGAATATATTTAAGTCAGCTCTTGTCACTGCATCAAATGCGCTGACAAGAGTTACTTTCAGTAAAGGAAGTGAAGTGGTATAAGAAGAGCATGAAGAATGCTGAGATTCCACAATTATTCTCTCCAAAAGGAACCAGGATGTTTCAGCAGAATAGGGGAACTGTGCAAACTTCCTAGAGCAGCAACTGTAACCCCACCAACAGCACCTGAACCAAGCAGCTGCCCTACTCAATGAACTCTCAGCACAGACAAAGTTTGGGCAAATTCAGGGAGAGTTTTAAAGTAATGGTAAAAATATTCAGAAGAGCCTGTGTAAGGACTTGTGTTACCATTACTGTGTATACAACTGGAAATTAACTTGGTAGCATTAAAACAAGTAGACTTTAAATAGCGAGGTCTTAATGAGCTTCCTCTGAGTATTGTTGGGTTCCTCCTCCTCTGTCATGATGGCAACCAACAGCCACAGTATAAATGAAAATTGTCCAACCAGAACTTGGTATTTAACAGGTGCTTAAAAGAAAATAATTCTCCAGACTATTAGCAGAGGAAAGACCATGTATGAGCCACAGCTGTTCCCTGACAGCTGTTTTCTTGCCAGGTATATAAACATCCCCCGCACTCGCACACGCGCGCACACTGAGCAAAGTATCACCAGACCCCACCCACACAGAGAGCAATATTTTATAGAGAGAAAAGAAATTTGGGAGTAAATGTTGCCAATAAGCAATTAAGACATTCACACAATGACATTTAAATAAATGGATGTTGTTACTGTTTTGCAAAATTAAAGAGACCTGAACTGTCACCAAATGACAATAAAAGATGCACAGCTGGGATGGGTGGGGCAGCACTGCAGTTCGATGCCTTTAAGTAGTTGCATAAAACAAGAAAGAACATTTAACCTGGCTGAGATCTTTGAGATAAAATGCAAGTGGAACAATAACGGGAAAGCCGACAGCAAGGGGTGCTAGAATAAAATATTACAGCTGTTAAACCTAGTGCTTTCCTGAAAGGAAAAAGAATTGCAATAAAAACAAACTGTATTTTATGCTCCTAACAATGAAACAGCATTTTGCTTCTTCAAATCTGAATTTTATTGGCCTCAGAGGATTCTGTGTTCCTAAAGATTAGCCTTCCCATGGGAAATTAAAAAAAAAGTCAAAATATTAGTTCCCTCTCATGAAGTCATTCTTTTGAGCATGTTTCCTTAGCACCCTTGCATGGCACAGCTTGTGAAACTGTTGTGCATTTCTTCCCACTCAAGAGTTTGAAAAAATAACTTTGAATTCCAGAAAGCCCAAACAGGAATTACTCCAAGCTGGGTTTCCTTTGCAAGCACCACAAGCTAATCTTGCTGCTTAGTCCATAGCGGCAAAACAAAAACATTTTACTTCAGATTGATGGCCAAATGGCAGAAACATCTAAAAAAAGTAAGACTTCAAGCTGCGTCAGCAAAGCAGGACTTTGATTCCTATTCTTGATTAGAGACTCTGTGGGCCAAGATGCTTTGAGTTAGAACAATATACAGTAGCTTTGATTTTCAAAGCTTTGGAAGCACATTATACATTTGACTTAATATAAACTCACTTTGCAGAGTGACCTTTGCCAGCAGTATAAAAATAATGAAACTTGTTTACCTGCTCCCTAACCACTCCCTCAGACTAGAGATGCCCTTTGTCTTGTTGTACTTAGCCAGTGCATAAATGTGGTGTGTCCATATGTCTCAGTCCAGACTGTTTTAAAGACTAGTTAGTTAATAGATAGTTAAATTCCCAGTGAATTCTATTTTTAAATAATTAATGTTCCACTTAAATGCCTCCTTCAAATCTTTCAACATCATTCTGCTCCCAAATGCTGAACCAAAAAGTAAGCAACTATGAACACTGAGCCTGAAGTACACTGCTGAAAGGGTGAATTACGGGGGTTTTAAAAGAAGTACCAGCTCCACAAACAATGTGAGATAAAAATCTTTCACAAAGTCAGTACAGTAACAGAAAAGGAAAAGCAATAAAACCTACACAATCAGCCACATTTCTGCTTTATGATTTCCCTATGAGTTCCTTCAATTTTAATGCAGTGCACCTGTTACCTTATCGTATTTGTGGAAGAACAAAATTAAAGTTCAAGAGCCTGGACACAATTTCTCCCAGCAAGATCTAAAGGTTTTTCTTGTCTCAATGAATGGACTTTTTAAAATTTCCTTCCTCTTTTCACCGGGTTCACCATAAAGCTGCTCATTTCTGTACAAGTATCTTCTCCTCTCTTCAGCAGATGTTTGCCTGCATTGCAGACAAAGCTCACACAGTGACACTGTCCCCACTTTTAACTTTCTGAGCTATGCAGGATTCATTCCATCTCTTGGAATCTCTTGGAAACTTCTTATATCACTGAGCTTTATAAAACACAGCAGCAATGCCAGCAGTACCTCATCTTGTCAAAATGTAGTTCTTTACGTGCCCACACCTGCCACGGTGGCACTGGTTCATGCAAAAAAGCTCCAAACAAATCCTCTGAATTTAGGTGGAGTTCGGCTAATGTGCTCCTTTACAAGAATGATGTCATCTATACTATTTTCCCAGTTAAATAAAACTGTAGTCCCTTCTCAAGAATATAGAAAAATACTCCTAACACAAACACCTTTGGAATAAAGACCTAATAATCATTCTAAAGGCCTACAAGAAGTCACAGGGTCACAATCAAAACTGTTATGCCCTGCATGAAAATGTAATATAAAAGATATCTTACCTTATAAAAGGTTTACTCTGGTGCAAAATACAGACTGCAATTTGGAAGCACTTATTATCCCTACACAATTCAAGGAGTAAGTCATTAAATTTGTACAAATTCATAGGCTTTGTAGGGTTCAAACCCATTAGATTTTACAAATTATTGTACTGGTTTTGAGTCAATTGAACCTGACAAAGCTTGTGATCTCAATAAATTTTACTGGGCCACCTCTAAGCATACATAATGCAACCACACCACCTACACATTCCTTTAACAAGGTGCACAAAGTCATTCTCAATCAAAGAGAATAAACCAGAACAGATTAAATATTTATATTCATTGCTCAGATGATGCAATGAAATGGAAATTCAATTTAAGGTTAAAGAATTGTACAACCACAAATATTGACATTATTCCATTTAATTCACTACAATGTCATATCTGGCAAAAGCTGGGCTGTCTTGGAAAGGTTTGTCAAAAAACAAAATTTCAAGGTGCTGGGTAAACCTTGAAAAGCAAAGAATTATTTTAGTACCACTGTCTGGAAAGACAGATGGTCTTCACTACAAACCTCAGTATGTCCTGATGTTTCAGATGAACACATAACCCAGCAGGAAAAATGTTCACACAATGACATGCATTTTCCCATAACAATGGAGCTCCTGCTCATATATTAACCCAACTGTCCTGTCTCTGTATCAGTGTTTTAGTTTGTACCATGAGTGCACTTATTTCCAAAAAAGTTTCTAACCACATTTTGCTACAAACCATGCAGCAGAGTGCACAACCCAAGTATCTTCTGGATGAAACTGAAGATGTGCCCTCAGAACACACCTGATGCACTCCCAGCACTAAGGGGCACTCAGGCCACTGCTCTCAGAAAGCCAGTCTGAAACATCTCCACTCCTCCTTTCAGGATTGTCTGAATCCTTGTTACAAACTGTGTTACTACTGGGTGCACTGCTTTGCTAAGATACATGAAGCCAAAAACAGCCACACTCTTAGCAAGTGTAACTGGCAAAGCACATCAGACTTTGGTGAAGATTTCCCACCTCACACTTCCCAAAGATTAGGGCCTTGGCCAATATCATTCACCCCTCTTCAGTTTGAAATTACTTTATATTTGGCTTTAATATTGTATGGGTTGCTCTGTTCTCATGATCAAGTGTTAGACCTACTCTTCTCTTCAGCCTCTCCCTCTCCTTCAGCGTCAGGGTGTCAGCCTTGGCAATCACAGGGACAATGTTGACTTTTCCATGAAGAGCCTTCATGAACTCCACATCTAATGGCTTCAGTCTGCCAACATGCAGGGAAAAAAAAAGATTTAAAATAGGCATGGAGTCTTGTGTTGTTTGTTTTATAACAGACCAAATGTATTAAAAATTATTTAAGTGTCCACATAAACAGTATTTTCATAATAAATTAAGATAGTAAGCTTAATGTCCTTGCTTATCAACTTGGTTGTGCAAAGTTTAAGTTGTAATTAAAACTGTCTCTATATAATGAAGTAGATATTAAAAGCATTTCTATTTCTGGGTGATAAACAATGCAGTACTAACTGCCTTGAAACAATATTAAATGCAAAAGGGGATGAAGTAAAGGAGAGCATTAATTTCCATAGACTGTTTTAATTGCACTGGCTAACTGACAGGTTGGTAACTCAATTAACATTACTGCTAAATTGCCAGTTCAAGTAATGAACAGACTTATGAACTGTTACGAAGGTACAACACCCTAAAGTACAAAAGCTCAAGCTTTTCCTTACCCATGCCCAAAAGGAGAGATGAAGTAGAAGCAGCAGTGGACCCTGTTGTCTATGATGTGGCGCCTGTTCAGACCACTCTCATCATGTAGGTATCGCTCAAACTGGTTGTCAATGTAGTGGATAATTGTTTTGAAGCTGTGGTATAGGAGGGGGGAGAAAGAGAGACATCTTACATCAGCTTTAAATAATAAGGAAAGAATAATGAAAAGATAAGAACAGAAGGAAAAACATACTTTTATTAAAAACACTACTGTTACAGAAAATTCAACTTCCTAGCATTTTATCTAGTACTGAGGAAAAATATTTTGATAATGCAAAAGGGTGTTTTCATAACAACTACCACGTGTCAACTTATGCCTAGAGCCAATTTCAAGTGTTACTCTGTTCACTGGATAAAAAGTTCAAGTGCAAGCTCAGAAAAAAGTATTTGGTGCTGAGACAACACAGAACAGAAGACTGAGGATTTTTCTGCCTTTTTTTCTGAGGGTAGGGGCTGAAGATTTGTTTTTAAACTGGCTGATGAATGACATATCCCGGATATCCTCTTGATTTACAACCCTGACCCTAGAGCCAGGTTTCTATCGTTACCTATGAAAATTCTGGTATTCTAGTCTGTTTGAATGAAGTACAAATACATTTGCAAGTCATGCACTCAAGCATCACATGATTTATTAAGCTATTTTTGTTACCTTACAGAATTCTTTTCTGTTGGCAAAGGAAAAAAAACTCCTACTTAGTTCAAGGCAATTTAAAATATTCCCTACAAAGAAGTAAATGAGCACAAAATCTGATTACAGATTAATCAGAAACAGAGAGCAGTGACTAGAGAGAAAAGAAAACAACTAATAACTACGAAGATAATTTTATTTTAAGCTACTGCAGAGCATGTAGACACCTGCAAACACCATTTATATGAAAGGACACTTTATATTAGTTACTGCAGGGGAAGGGAAGTGAACAGCTGACGTAGATAAGGTTAGGCAGATGATTGTGTATCACAAACATGCCTTAAACTACTTGAGAAAAAACTAAGCAGAAAGCTTAACCTGAGCAATAGGAACATCCATATTTCTGTTCCTAAGAAAGCACAAACTTGATGAGACACATTTAAGGAGGAAACTGAGCAAATAAAAGAAAAGAAAATTAATAATTTGGAAAATGAACACAGAATGCTGGCAAAGACTGTAACAGGCAGCAACGTTTGACCCAGGGCTGCATGGCTGCAAAGGAGATAATAAAAGAAAGCAACAAGAATGATGGTAGAGATCCTGGAGGGAATTTGATTCTCCAAAGCT
>WBNO01023008.1:0-28063 GCA_013400575.1 Peucedramus taeniatus
TTAAACATGCAGGATTTATATAACACTTGTCTTGGTTTATAGATTAGAAAATATCTTAAATATTTTTAAAGATAATTTATAATATAAATATATTCTTTATTTACTATATATTATTATATACTATATACTATTATATACTATACTATATACTATATATTATTTATTTACTATAATTTATTGTTGGTTTGTAATTACAGACTTTAAAAAATGTTTGTATAAAACTAACTGTAATGAAATGAGCTCTGATCTTCTCTATATTCATTATTATTTTTACCTTGTTTTATTTTTCTTCATATCTGGACTTGACCTACCTGACACCTGTTTGCAGAAGGTAATTTTTCCATATTTGAATTTTCCTGAACATTGCAGTTCTGTGCTGGAGGAGTGCCTGAGATGTCAACTGTGCTTTTCTCTCTTGCAGGGAAAACATTCCAGCTCTACTCCCATAATTTAATAGCATTGTTTGAACAAGCCAAAAAAACAGGATTAGCTGCTCATATTCAAACCCACAGATTTCCTGACAAAATATTACCAAGGTACAAACCTTTCACTTACAGACAATTATTAATAAGTGAAAATAGCCATAAATTGTCTTGGTGCTGTTGAGTTGGTGTGTGAAGGGCCCTGACATCTGTTATTGATGCATTTTTTGGTGATTATTATTCCAGGAAATTTGCCTTAACAACCAAGATCCCTGACACAAAAGGATGCCACAAATGCTGTATAGGTGAGCAGGCAAACCCAGCTTTGCCATTTATTGCCCTGCCCTTTGTCCCTGCACATGGCATGTCTGAAATTTATTTCTTTTTAATAAACTTAAAGAGTTCTTTGTTCAGAAAAAAGGCTGAGGGAATTGGGGTGGTTCAGCCTGGAGATTTTCCAGAATTGACCTAATTGAGGCATTTCAGTGCCTGAAGGAGCTGCAGGAAAGATGGAGAGAAACTGTTGACAAGGGATGGAGTGCCAGGCCAAGGGGGAATGGCTTCCCTGCCAGAGGGCAGGGAGAGATGGGAGATTGGGATGAAATCCCTCCCATTCCCCTGGCACATCCACAAACAGCCTTTCTGCTTTGTCACCTTGCTCAAGGTGTGACCCAGGTCCAACCTGTAGTGAGGAAAAATTTGATATTTTCCACCAAGAAAGGATCAGTGGGAATAAAAATTCTGGCAGCCTGGGGAGGGCAGAGCCATAAGTGCAGTTTGAAGGAAGAGTTAAAGCTTGGGAAGTTGTGGATTTGTCCTTTCCTTTCCCTGGTGCTGTGTGAAACCAGAATCCTGGAATTATCAAGGCTGGAAAAGCCCTCTGAGATCATCCATCCATTCTCCCAGCCCAGCACTAACCCACATCCCCAAGTGCCACATCTGCAGATTGTTCCTTTCCACCCCTAAAATATAAATATAAATATTGTAAATATAAATATAAAGTATATTACATATTAAAAGACATATAAATACAAATACTATAAATATAAATATGCATATAAAGCTGCATGCTTGGAGATCCTGTTCAGCTCATCCAAAGTGCCCATTTACAAATAATTCCTGAAATCAGGCTGCTCCTGTGTCCAGCTGAGCTGACAGAACCAGCCCCAAACCCTGTCTCTTGTATTTCATGAGCTGTCAGAGCTTCCCTGCCTGGGAATTCACCCCAATCCCAGCCTGACCCCACAGCCCCAGGGAGGGGCACTGCAGCTTTTCTGCCCTCTCAGCTTCTGAACTGGGACTCCAGGAATGCAGCTGGTTGTTAATTAAAGCTGTAATTGAGTTTATCTGGAATGTGGCACAACTCAAATCACTGTGGATGTGGGAATGGGAAGCCAGAAGGCAACAATTGGAAACTGATGGAACAAGATGGGCTTTAGGGTCCCTTCCAAGCCTAATCATGCCATGAGATGATTTTATAATGCTGTTTCTTAACTCATTTGTAAAGACAGCTGTAGGGTTGGTTTTTTGGTTTTGTTTTTCAAGTGTGAATTGAACTGGCAGGGCTTTAAAATTACTGTTTTCTGGTTTTTTTCCTTTCATGCAGTACGAAATCCCTACACAGGCCACAAGTACCTGTGTGGGGCACTGCAGTCTGGAATTGTTCTGCTCCAGTGGTATGAGCCAATGCAGAAATTCATGTTAATAAAGGTAAGCATTTACTTTTTTTGAGTTGAATAATGATGAAGTTGTTGAAATAACCTTTCCAGAGTTTGGGGTGGAAAGGACACCAAGTCTGGTGCCATTTGTGGGTTGTGAGCACTTGAAAATCTGGCTGGACTCATTTTGACTCAGAAAATCTTGTGACTGAAGTAATTTAAGTAATGTAAAAGTCATTTAAGTGCTGGATCAAGCCCAGCACTGGCAATAACAGACCATGATCCACCTCTGCCCAGCTTCAAAAGCAGGGAAAATTCTGTGTACTTCTACTCTTTATACAGGGTAGAAATATACAATTTATAAATATACAGTAATGCACAATAATACAGTAATATACAGTACACAATAATACGGTAATATATGATAATATTTATAAATATAAATATTTATAAATATGAGGAGTATACTCTGTATGCTCTGTATATTTATAAATACACTCTGTATATTTATTATACAATATGAATATCAGTATAGTCTTAATGTTAATATATTTTCTATTTTTATCTATTTTATGAAATATAAATCAATTTATTTACAAGTATATAATACATAAAATATTATATCTATTATATGTAATGCATATAACATATATGATATATAATTAAATTATTAAATAGATTTTAAAATATGGTCATTATTTTATTAATATAAAGATATTTAATATAGGTACAATTATATTTTATATAATACAATTATATTTTATATAATTAATTATATATAATATAGAATATAATTACTTATATATAATTAATATAGATATAGATTCTATTATGTTTGATATATTATATTCTATTTTATTAAATATAAATAAATTTATTTATAAATAAATCTATTTTATGTATTACAAACATTTTTCTCTATAAACATCTCTAAGTATTATATATAACATATAAACACATTAAATACATTTTTTCTGTATATTCATACATTCCTTCTATATTTTATTAACATCAACACACTTAACATAAATACAATAACATCAATATAAATATCCTCTGCACATTCCCACTCCGTGGGTGTCACTGCTGAGTCATTCCAAGGTGAAACCCAACTCTCAGGGTGCTGCTGCTCTTTTGTCCCCCCAGCACTTTGACTTCCCGCTGCCCAGCCCGCTGCAGGTGTTTGAGATGCTGGTGATCCCGGAGCAGGAGTACCCCATGGTGTGCGTGGCCATCTCCCGCGGCTCCCAGCCCAGCCAGGTGGTGCACTTTGAGACAATCAACCTCAACTCTGCCTCCTCCTGGTTCACTGAGATCGGGGCAGGTGAGGCCCTGCTCCCTCCTGCAGCTGCTTTGCTGCCTGGGAATGGTGGGAATTCCTTCCTTGGAGGGGTTTGGAAAGCCTTTAGGATTGGCGGCTTCTCCGCCTGAAGCGGATGGAAATGATCCCACATTGTCAGAAGCTGGAAAAGGTGGAGAGGGGCTGGGGACAAGGGATGGAGGGACAGGGAATGGCTTCATCTGGGTTAGATGGGACATTGGGAAGGAATTCCTGGCTGGGAGGGTGCTGAGGCCCTGGCACAGGGTGCCCAGAGCAGCTGTGGCTGCCCCTGGATCCCTGGCAGTGCCCAAGGCCAGGCTGGACAGGGTTTGGAGCCACCTGGGACAGTGGAAGTGTCCCTTCCATGGCAGGGGTGGCACTGGATGGGATTTAAGGTAATTCCCAATCCCAACTATTCTGTGATTCCCAGATTCTCTGCCCAAATCAGTACAAACTGTCCCTTTTATTTTCTAAATTCCCTCAAACATCAGTCAGACCCTGCTGCTTGGGTTCTCCTTTGTGGTTCCATGCTCTTTCCTGGGATCCTGCTCTTTCCCCTCCTTTCCTGCATAAAAACTCTCAGAAATGGATGCTTGTCCATCCTCCAGCCCTTGGGGGAGGGTTGTTATCTTCAGCTGGCTCTTTAAAAGCAAAGATTTGTCTTATTTTTAAGACTTATTTGATATTTTGCAGCTGTTCTTCTCCTTTGCCTTTGTTGGATGTACATTTTTACCTTTAAATATTGCTTTTAAGCAGCTGTAGGAGCAACTTCATTAGTAAAAAACTAGAAAAAAAATCTCTTAAACTAGTTTATTATCATCACAAAAATCTTTCCAGATTTGGATTTATGGGAAAAGAGTGGGTTTTTAGCAATTAAAAGTCCTTTTGTTTATTGTGGTGCCTCTCTATGGAGGAAGCTGTGCTGAACCATAGCATAAAATGTGTTTTATCCAGTAAAAGCTGTGTTTTCCTATTAAATACCTGCTTTGAAGACAGAGGTCTGTGCTTGTCCCAGACATTCTGGGATCTTCCAGCCTTTAAAAATCAGAGTAAACTAAACAAAACAAAAAAAAATTAAAGTAACAAAGAGCTAAAGAGCTTGGGAGGGGGGGCAGAGTCTCTTGATGTGATATAAAATATAAAATAATCTGTTTTTTTCCCCAGGCAATCAGCAGTTGGATGCCATTCATGTGACACAGCTGGAGAGAGACACTGTCCTGGTCTGCCTGGACAGTGAGTAACACAAAAATCTCTTGGATAACTCAGCACACCTCGTGCAAAACTTGGGTTGCCACAGTTGTTGATTTGAACTTCACCACGAGTTGGTTTTTTTTTTCTCCCTAAATTATTAATTTGTTTTGTAATATTTCCAAAAAGATCGTTTGGATAAGTGGGATTTCATTCTGGCTTTTGTAATTCCACTTTTCCTCTTCTTGTGTGCATCACTCTGTCAGTGTAAAACCACCCCAAGTGCTACAAAGGTTCCTGTATTTGTTTTGAGAGAAAGATGCTCTTGGGTTCATTTTAGGCAAATGCTGTAGATGTTGAATTTGGGCATTTCTTTGTGCCTGAAAGATTAAATTTGCATTTTACACTTAAATCCTTTTCAGCAGTGGGTTTTAATGCTGATTTTTCTCTTTCTCTTGAGAATTTGTGAAAATAGTGAATTTACAAGGGAAATTGAAGTCAAGCAAGAAATTGGCTTCTGAGCTGAGCTTTGATTTCTGCATCGAGTCAGTGGGTGAGTGATTTGCTGCTCTGGTGTCTCTCAGGGGTTTAGGAACTCACTGTTGAAAGCCTGACTGGTTTCTGGTCATTTCCATAGCAATGAGAACAAAATTTGGGCAGGAAAAAGTGGTTTAGTAATACATAAATCTCTGTTAGCCTTCTGAAAGTTAAGGTTTTATTTCAATAATAGCACATCCATTTTTTAATAGGGTAATAATATTTGAATCTAATTCTCAATCTGCTGTCTTTAGACTAGGACAGGAGTTTTTTAAAACTTGAATTGTAGCTGTCAAACAATAATTTCTGCTGTAATAAACTCTCAGAATCACAGAATTAAATCACTCAGAGCTGGCAGCTCTGTGCTCTCTCCATCCCTGAATGGAAAACTCCCATTTTCCGTCCTTCATCTGTTTTGCAATAACTGTAATAATTCAGGTGATGTGTCATTTCCAGCAGCCCACGGTGCTTTGCTTGGCAGTGTTTGTTTTTACACTTCCTGAGGGGTTCTCCTGAGGCACTGGGAAAACAGGGCTGCAGGGAATGGGGTGTGATGTGTCCCTCCTTTGCAGTGTGCCTTCAGGACAGCGTGCTGGCCTTCTGGAAGCATGGCATGCAGGGCAAGAGCTTCAAGTCAGATGAAGTAAGTGATTGATCTCCAGTTTAGTTCCTGCTGTTCCTTATTTACCACTGGATCCTTTGGCTTCTCTCTCTCATGCCTTGAGAAGGCTGCCCCAGAGCAGGGGCTGGATGGAGTTACAGAATAAAGCAGGGATTGATTCAAAGGATCTCCTCCATGGATCCACCTTGGGCAGCACAAGAGCCCAGCCAGGGCTGCACCCAAGAGGAACCAAAATGGTCCCAAAATGTTCAACCAGGCACGGGGTCTCTGCCTTGGATCAGTTCTGCTCCATTTGCACCTTGGAGTTCATTGTCCCATCCCAGCTTTAGCCCATGCACTCCCATCCTGCTTGTTTTTCTCTCTCCAGCCCACCTTGTTTGTGCTCTTGGGGCTGAGATTTGGATCATTTGTCCTTGGTCCCCAGCTGGAGCAGGAATTGTTTTGTCTCCCTGCTCTGTGCAGAGAGCTCACCATCCCATAATGTGAAGCCCAGCCCCACACACTGAAGCAGCACAGAATGTGAAACATAGAAAAGCTAAACCTGAGGCATCATCTCTGCTTCCCAAGTGAGAATGCTCACATTCCCCAATGCTTAAGATCAGTTTATCCACTTCAGTCCTGTACTTTGCATTAAATTGCATTTGAATGTTTCTTTCCTTCCAACTCAGACCAGTAAATTTCCTTGTGCTGCTGAAATGGATCTGAATATCTGCATTTTTCTGCAGGTGACCCAGGAGATATCTGATGAAACCAGGGTTTTCCGCCTGCTGGGCTCAGACAGGTAATCCCCCTGCAGAAACAGAAACCTTTTGTTTTATTTAAACCAGCTTTTCTAGTTCCCAGCTGGGCCTGGCTTCCAGCCCAGCCCAGCTCTGTCTGTGGGCACCAAGTGTCAGGGAGAGAGGAGAGATGCTCTGGGCTTGCAGGGTGCTCAGTGCACTTCTGGAAAAGCTGCTCCTGGTTTTGGATTGTCTTGGTGAGTTGGGAATTCTCTTGGCAGCAGCCAGTTAAAAACAACCTTGGCTGGTCTGGAAAAGCAGACCAGAGCTCACTCAGGTTTCAGTCACAGTGATCCAAATCCACACATTATCCATAAGATCCAGCTGATCCCTTCCAAGCTGCACAGGTGGGAAGAGGTGCAGCTGTGCCCAGGTTTGCAGCCCGAGCAGAAGCTGCCCCAGGCTCCAGGTTGGACACGTTCACTTGTGGATCCTCAGCCAGCCAGAGGGATAAATGTAGGAATAGACAGGGATGAGTCCAGCAATCACTTCCAGCCACAGAATCCCAGGCTGGTTTGGCTTGGAGGGGACCCTAAAGCTCACCTTGTTCTATCCCTGGGCAGGGCCACCTTCCACTAGAGCAGGTAGCTCAGAGCCTTGAACACCTCCTGCTCTCAAATCCCTGATCCTCTGCTCCCTCATCTGGCCTTGGAACTGCCAAACCCTTTGGTTTGTATTTTCCATCTCTGTACAAATGGAGCAGGAGTTTTTCCTGCCATTCCAGTGAGATGTGGAATCACCTTTTTACCTTAGATCACTCCAGGACTGCTCAGGTGCAAAGGTGAGGATCAGGGACAGAGGCTGTTCAGAGACTTCATTTGGAAACTCCTTGAGGAAAACAAAAAGCAGAGACAAGTTTAATCCTAAAAACAGCAGGAACTGGTGCAGAGAAATGCTCAGCATTTGGGAGGGAGAGGGGAGCTCAAAGGCCCAGCCACACCAGCTGATGGTCAAGGTCCAGCAGTGGTCAGTGTGCCAAGACAGGGAAAGAATAATTTTCCAGAGTGCCCTACAGGAACATGATCCAGCAGGACAAAGGCAGAGATGGGGTTGAGTGATCCCATGAGGTGATAAATATTTAGAATTGTTGAGGTTGCTTATCAGAAGATGTAGGAGGGATAAACATTTTGGCTGCAGATGATGGGATCGTGGAATTACAGAATGGATTAGGTTGGAAGGGACCTTAAAAATCATCCAGTTCCAGCCCTTGCACTATACTTTGTCCTTCAGTGTTTTTATCAGAAGTGATGCTGGAAAATGAGGGAACTGGTTAAAAAATGAAACACCCAATATATTGGGAGAACCTGTCTCCAACCTGTAGAAACCCCTGAGTTTCCTCCTCAGGAGTTACACCAGGAGCTGTTTTTTGCCCCTAACTGTGGATCCCATTTATGTTTGCTTGCAGAGTGGTTGTGCTGGAGAGCAGACCCACAGAAAACCCCACAGCTCACAGCAACCTCTACATCCTGGCTGGACATGAAAACAGTTACTGAGCAGCACTCACCCCCAAAGAGCAGAGGGAATTGGCCATGCTGGACCCAGGAGCACCAGGAAACCGGGACTTGGCCGCTTCTCGTCTGACTCCCGAGTTGTGTTGGTTTTTAGGGTGGGAATCAATCCATTTTTGCAGCTGGGAACAGCTGGTTCTGTCTCTTGCCACTGTGTGGTTGGTTATGTCGAGTTTGCTTAATAAAAGCTGAGATAAAGAGCCCTTTACTCGTTAGTTCTAGGGAAACAGAGCCTTGAAACATGTTCTGCAGTAAAGGTGCCATAAACTGTTAAATATTTCCCTTCCCTTGGGTTTTCCTTTTATTCTGTAGATACAGATCTAGTGCTGGCTGTTGCCCTGTTTTATACTGAGTCTTATTCTTAATAAAACAAAGATTTGTGTAGGAAGTGGAAGTATCTGCAAAGCTTTTTGGTTTTAAATCTGCCATTGGGTATGGCTTTGTATAATAGACTATTTAATCCTTATTTATTAATCTGCTGCTAGGATGGGGTAATGTCTAACTTTTAGCAAAGGAAGGTTGCAGAGCAGCTTTTTTTTTTTTTACAATTGTATAAAGATTTGATTTTTCTTTTTCCTTGTAGGGATGTAGTGCATTACTGAGGGGTGTGTTACCGTATTGGGTGATCATGTAAAAAAATGCAGTTTTGTACAACAAAGAATTTTGTACTGATTTTTCTGCCTGCAGAATTGCCATAAAAGGGATTTTCTTACTTCCTAGACGTAGGGTGTGTGTACACAAAGTAGAATATTGATATCAGACTTGTTGCTCCTGGGTGGCTGTGTACAATATCCATGTGTGTGTGCGTGTGCATGTGTGTGAAGTTGCCTGGCAGTGTGTATTTTTTATATATATATTTATACATATATATATAAAAATGTACAAAACATATATGCTTTATTTTCATAAATTAGGGATAAGCCTTGTGACATGAAGTGGAAATTGTAGCAGGTCATCATCCTTAATGAATGAAAGTATCATGTATCCAACTGCCCCCGACGTGTGGTTTATTTATGCTGTTCCAGGGGGGAGCCTGGAGCCACAGCTGAGCCTGAGCAGCATTCCAGCTGCTGTGCTTTGGGGATGGCTGCTGCCCCAGCTGGGAGTATAAATAAACATGATAAGAATCAGTATTCTGTATCTAAGCTTTGATCACTTTTTGGTCACCTGCATTTTTTTCCCTTTCTCTTTTCTCCATTGAAGAGTCGCATCGGTTCCTTTTGTCTTCCTCATTAATTAAAATTCTTGAGGTACCATTAAATATAGACTGACTCCAGGAGAGCATCTGGTTTTACTACCTCACATTACCCTGCTGGCTTTGATGTGAACACTCCTCAGGCAGGTGCAGTAGCAGCTCAGAAACATTGGAATTTAAGGGTTTTTCTTCATTAAATGCCTGTTCAGCTCCTGAGATCTGCTGCCTAGGAAGGAGGAGCTGGAATTCCCAGGTCATTTGAGCAGAGCAGGAAAGGTGTGTGAGAGCTGGGAGTGCTTTGGTGCTGTGTTGGCATCAGGCTCCGTGATCCATAATTTACCAGGGAGGGAATTGTCTGGGCCCACGTGATGGCTCAGGGACTTCTCCTTACTCAGGACAGCTGCAAGTTGGGAAGGTCCAGAGGGGAAAACAGCCCTGCACACATTTAGCATTTTAGCCACTGTCATTCAAAACTAATTCTTGCTGACTTGACATCCAAATCAAGTCAAGCTTTTCAGTTCTGACACTGTGTCAAAGCTCAATAAGTAGTAAGTGTACAGATGGAATTTATAAATCACTCCACAGAGCATGAAAAATGTGCTTTAGGGGTGGTCAGCTGGAATTGAATCAGCAGTTTCAAAAGCAGGACGTGTGATTTTTGTCTTTTAAAGGAGTTCTCTAGTATTGAAATTACTTCTCCACAGGTAACAGTGACTGGTGATTAACCTCAAATGGTGCCACTCCTGGTCTTTAAAACAAAAATTAAGGTGAAGTGAAGCACCAGGTGTAGATATTGTAGAGCAAACACTTCTTAATTTACCTCATTCACTACAGAAGGTAATTTCAGCTTCATCTTTGAAAACACTTAAAGGAGATCTCTAAAAGACTAGAGAAACCTGTAAATAAAATCTGAATATTTATGGGGAATAACTGGAGTAAATAACTCTTAGGTCATGACACTGTCATGCAGAAATAACGAGCTGAAAGTGTTTGACACGAATTGCTGATGTTTTGCTGGATCATAAGGAATAAACTTAGGAAAGTCCTCATTTAATCAAACCTTTTTTAGCTGTTGAAGCATTTCTAATGGCATGTTGTGAAATGCTTAGTGCTGGTTTCATAGACAGTGGCATTTTTTGGCATGATCTGCAAGATGCTGTTTCCTAGTGTAAAACCTCACTTTTGTTCTGTACCACAGAGCAGATTTGTGTGTTCCATAGTCACCCAGCCAGCCTTGGTGACTCTGATCAGTATAATTTGTGTTTGACTGTTTAATTTAGTCTGGTATTGTCTGTACCTTTGTTTTTGTGGAATTTAAACCGGGCTTGAGAAAGCCTAATGGGGAGTTTGGGGGTGATGAAGCAAAAGCTTGCTCAGCCCTTCCTTCCTCGCTCAACATTTATCAAAATTTTAATTATTGGATGCACGAGGTCATGTACCTGACTTGAAAGCCTTAAAACAGGCTCCCAGAGCCCTTGGAATTACAAACAGCATGGGAAGAGCAGTCTGTGGATTAATCTCTTTGGATTTCCGAACCAAATTCCTTGCAAGTGGAAAATACAGCTGGAATTGTGCTGCCATCTCTTTAAAGAAGAAAGGTACAACGCATCAGGGGAGCCACGGTGTCTCTGGATGGAAAGGACAAGACTGGGAGACTCTGAAATGTGCTTTTTTTTACCTTGTTTAGTTGTTAGGTGTAACTGAGACTCATAACTGCACTCGTTCAGTTTGTGTAACCAGGCTTTGTTCCACGGGAATTTCTGTTGCAGTTCAGTCTATGCCAAATAAACTGCTTTATTTGATCCGTGGCCTGGTGACTCGCTGGGAACAATACCTTGTCAGAGGGCTCTGGGGAGGATCCAGCCGGGCTCCAGGTTTTGTGGCTGCTGTGGGAAGGGCTGGCGCCGCTGTTCCCTGTCCTGCAGACTGCGGGGAGCCGGAGCAGCTCCCGGGGACTGCACAGGGCAGAGAAATCACAGCAGCAGGGACAAATCATTCCTGGCTGCACCGAGGAACCCCTGAGGAGTTGCTTGGCTGGAAAAGCAGAGGCTGGCTGCCTCGTACCTGGGAAGAGAGCAGGGGCTGGTGGGCTTCAAAGGGCTGCTCAGAGTAGGAGAACACACGGCTCAGCCTCGGCAGGATCTAGAGCACCTTGTCCTCACACCTCGGCTGTTTGCTGCAGGTGCTGTACCTGTATCCCAGATCTTCAGGGATCTGCTGAGGTAGAGGGAAAAATATAACAGTTACTAGCAGTTATATTTAGAAATAAATATATACAGCAATATTCCTCCTGATGAGGAGATTGTTATCTCTGGGGGTCAGTCTTGGCAGCTGGAACGTGAGCACTGCACATCCCTGATGAATGTGGCTTGGGAAGAAAAATAATCAGTGGTTCTTTGTCCTGAGTTGGGAAGCACCTCAGGAAAGGATTGGGGATGGAGGGAGGAGGCATGAGATGGAGTGGGGTGCCCACAGTCATATTTAGATCTAGTACTGAAAGCAGTTCCCACCACAAAAGGCCACCTTGGTCAGGGGATGAGGATCCAGGGACCCACACGGGTGCACCAGGAAAGAGAACAGGATGGTCAGGGATGGAAAAACTCGACCGAAGGAAGGGTCTGGCTGCTGGCAGGAGCCCATTCAGTGACGGAGACCTGAGATACTGGAACCGTGCATGGGAAGATGTTCCAAGGAAACCTCCAGGTGCCAGAGGGAAGTGCGGCTGCTGCCTGAGGCTGACAGACCCCTGTGGAAGGATGTTCCCTCTTCCAACCCTGCAGGAAAACAGAGTCACACCTAGCGATCCTGTGGAAAGGCAGAGAGGGGCAAAGACACCATGATCATGGCAGGGTGGTTGGAGCTGGGTAGTCTTTAAGGTCCCTTCCGACCCAGTCCGTGAGTGGTTCTGTGACTCCATGAACCCGGCGCTGCGGGGCACGAAGGCGGGGAGGGATCGTGAGGCGCGGAGCCAGCGTGTGGCCCCGGCAGCGGCCATGGGGATCCCTCGCTCTCCCTCCCTTTCCCCCGGGGCCGCCCCGGCCGTGGCGGTGTCCCCGGGGCGGTTCCCGGGGCCGTGCCCGCAGGGGNTGCCGCAACAAGGACACGGGGCAGATCGTGGCCATCAAGAAGTTCCTGGAGTCCGAGGAGGACCCGGTGATCCGGAAGATCGCCCTGAGGGAGATCCGCATGCTCAAGGTGGGCGGGCGCGGCGGGACGGACCCCGCTGGCGGCACGGGCTGTGCCCGCCATGGCCAGCCCCGGCGGGGAACGGCGAGCCCTGAGGGAGCTGGGTCAGGGTGTGAGGACATCCATGAAGGGACATCGTGAGGCTACAAGGTGTGAGGGCAGCAGGGAGGGGACAGAGTGTCTTGAAGGGACGGGGCGTCGTGAGGGGATGGGCTGTGAGGGCAGCCATGAAGAGACGGGGCATGAGGGCATCTGTGAGGTGATGGGGTGTCGTGAGGGGGGAAGCAAAGAGACGGGTGTGAAGGAGCACCACGAAGTGCTCAGGTCAGTCAGTTCCTCTGGGAGACAGCCGGTGCCGGGCAGTGTCCGACCCGCTTGTCCAGGGCTGGCGATGCCGGCCGATCCTGCCCAGCCCAGGTGGGAGCTGAGGCACGGCCATGAGCAGCCGCCAGGTGCTTCTGCAGGAGGAACATCAGCTCAGTCACGGTGTGCCCTGCACAGGGGCATTGACCCAGGCTCTGTCCCCCACGGAGCCAGCGATGTCCTGGCCGGTGTGGGCACAGCTCTGCCCTTGGTGTGTGTCACAGACTCCTCTGCGTCCCGGAGATTCCCCAGAACAGTTGGAGCCACTATAAAACACATGGGCAAAAAGTGAGGCTAGACAGCACGAGGAGGGGGACAGCCAAGGGACACAACTCTCCGTGCTCCACAATTGATAAATCGGCCCCAGATCCTCCTTCAAACGCCCTTTCTGAGCCCCTGGTTGTGCAGGATGCAGCTGTGGATTGGATGCCAGGGGCTGTGCAGGGTCGGGTGTTCCGCAGGAAGGGACAGCAGGACCCGCACCAGGGAGCTTTGTCCTTGCTGATCCTTTCCTGACCTCTCTGTGAGAGCTCATCCTCACACAGAAATGGGTTACTCCTTCAGCCTCTGGCTTTATTTTCCCCATGAAATAAAAACACGGGAGCATCTGCCGTGAGTCACACCCCAGGTCTATCCAGCATGCAGAAATGAGGAGAGACCCGGGAGAAAGGGGGAGAGGATGGGGTAAGGTTTCCTTTCACACTCCCAGCTTCTGGGCAAGGATTCTGCAGCAAAGGCTGTGCCTGGTGCTTCATCCATCTGCAGACTTCTGGGACTCTGTCCCATCTCTTTGGAACTCGTGTGTTCATTTGGTCTCCATAGTTTCCTGAGGCTTTAGGAATGTGTTGTGTGAAAAAAAATCTTTCCTTTTCTTTGTTACAAACTTGCTGCTGGGTGATGGCGCACAGTACCCTTAGCTCTGTGTTCCAAGAAATGGGAAGTGTCCCCTTTGCACTTTTTCCAGGGTGCTCATGATTTGTACACCTGCTATCCTAGGAAAACAGTCATCTAAGAAAAAACGTTTTTCAGTTACATTTTGGGGAGAAGCAGCCTAAGGTTTTCTCCTATCCAGAGTAAGCACAGGACATGTAGCTATATCACTTCAGTGAATAATGCTAGACTTACATTAGGATTTAAATTATATTAAACATCTGAAAAGGAAAATAATATGGCAGAAGTCCCTTGTAAAGCAGCTGGGAACTGCATCATGCTTGAGGGTCCAAAGCCACTGCAGCCAGGCACAGCAGGATCTGTGTTGGGGCACTGTTGACTTTAACAAGTGCAGACCTGCTTGACTCTTTTCAGCTTTTTCTCTGCAAATAGTAACAGTTTGTTTGTTTGTTTGTTTGTTGAGGCACTTCCTGGCTTAGGCAACTCTGGTTTGCCAGAGAGGGAGTGAGATTGTGTTTCATCAGTAGAAAATGATGGGCCTGATAAATCATTTTTCTGCCCAGTAAACACCTTGCAGACCAAGGGATTTTTGTGACCAGGAGCCAAGGGACGTGGAGTGGGAGTTTCCAGAGTCTTGAAACCACAGAATCCCAGAATGGTTTGGGTTGGAAGGGATTCCAAAGATCATCCCATTCCACACCTCCCACTGTCCCAGGCTGCTCCAAGCCGGGGCAGCCACAGCTTCTCTGGGCACCCTGTGCCAGGGCCTCCCACCCTCCCAGCCAGGAATTCCTTCCCAATATCCAGGGACAAGGGGGACATTGGGGCTTCCCACTGCCAGAGGGCAGGGCTAGATGGAGCACTGGGAAGAGCTTGTTGCCCACACCTTTAGGTCAGCTCCCAAAATAAGCACACAGAGGCTGAGCTGTACTTGTTGAAATGGTTCAGCTTAAGGAATTGTGACCCTACAGGACAAATCTGTGCCCCACACCTTCACCCTGTGCAGTTCCTGACCAGCCCACCCCCTTTGTGTTGCAGCAACTCAAACACCCCAACCTGGTGAAGCTGCTGGAGGTGTTCAGGAGGAAGCGGCGGCTGCACCTGGTGTTCGAGTACTGCGAGCACACCGTGCTGCATGAGCTGGACAAGCACCCCCGCGGGTGAGTGCCCTCTCCCCGGGGCTCCGAGCACAGGGGCGGGGTGTCCGTGCTGCTGCCCTGTGGCTTTGCAGAGGAATTTCATTAATTACAGCAGAGGTTTCTCAGCCCGGGCTGTCTCTGTGACTGTGGTTTGGCACAAGAACGGGATGGGAGCCGCGTTCCCGCTCAGCCCCGCTCACCGCGGAGACGGGAGCGCCGAGCCGGGCGTTTGGGAGGGCTCTGGCTGCCGGGGGAGCAGCGAACCCGGGGCTCGGGAGCAGCTGCTCCTTCCACTGCTCCCATCGCTGGGGGCACTGGGCACCCAAATACAGAATCGGGGACTTGCAGAATCATTTAGGTTGGAAAAGCCTTCTGAGACCATGGAGTCCAACTGTTAAAGCAGCGCTGCCGTGTTCACCACTAAACCCTTGTCCCCAAGTGCCACATCTACACTTCTGAACACTTTGAGTGAGGAGTAATTCCTAAGAGCTGTGCCTGCACCTCTCTGCTAAACTCCTCTTCAAACAGGTGCTTGCACCAAGTGTGGGCTCCCCACAGGGTTGGTTCTGTCAGCACCTTGTAAATGCCACTCCCACTGTCCCTAATTATCCAGGTGCCTTGGTGCTGTGGAAATGCTAAACAGAAATCCATAAATCGTTTCACAGGCCTGGGGCTGTGAATTTGCCTGCGGGATGGGGGGTTGAGTAAACAAGAGCTCTTTATTTACTCCCTTTCTCCCTGGTGAGGAGCACCAGGAGAATGAAGCATGCTGACAGCACGGGGCTTTGTGAGCTGCCCAGCAGCTGCCACCCCACTTTGAACCTGTTCACTGGAATCTGAACAGGAGATGGATAACTCTCCTGAAGGAAATGCTTCCCATTTGCTGACTGTTCATCAGAGCAACTCCAGTGTGAAGGAACATGTAACAGCTGTCTGCAAGCTTTGATTTTCAGCTTTGATAGGGTAGATGGTCAAGTCTTCTGTGGTCAGGTTAAGATGGGTGGGCACGTGCTGATTCCAGCTCATTTGACCAACTCCATCCCCTTTTCAAGCTGTCAGAGCAGCACTCCCATCATTCTGGGATGTTTCTGGAAGGATTCTACTGACAGTGTCAGCAGTGTGTCACTGACCCACTGACAGCACAAAGTGAAAGCCAAGCTTGAAAGAAAAACTCAGGCTTGCATTGTTTTGGTTTAGTTTTGGGTAATTTTTTTCTTTATTATGAATCAGAAGCTTTTCAGCGTTAAACATGTGAAATAAAATTGTGTTTGAGTTGGAAAATGCCAAGATTGTCACTCCTGCCTTTCCTGGGGCTGTTGAAGATCATTACAGACAGCCAAGGAAGTTCAAGAACTGTTGCCCAGTAACTGAAAGAAAGAAGAGGCTGGGAAGTGTTTGCCGGCTGTGGGAGGGAAGGAGGGGGATCCAAAACAAAGCAGAGCTTTACACTCTTGTCTGAGCACCCTTCCCTGGCCCATTTTTCAGCTCTCCACTCTGGACAATCAGTGCCATGGCAGCATTCCATGTATCTATACCATGGATACTCCAGCAGTTCCAGCCCTGAGAGGTGCTGAGGCAGGAATTGCTGCTGGCATTTCTTTTTTTCCAGGAATTGTAGGACAGGATCTGAGATGGACTCACAGTGGCAGCCCATGCTGGCTGTGACAGTGGTACCAGACATAAATCCTTGTTGCACTGACTGGCTTTGGAAGTGTTTCCTGACTTCCCTGATGGTTTTCCTCAGAGATCCCTGTACAATGTCAGCACTCATTTTCCCTGAAATAGTGAATTCATTATTATTGGCCAAAATAAAACTGCTTTTTTTCCAACAGGGTGCCAGAGTACCTGGTGAAGAGCATAACCTGGCAGACCCTGCAGGCTGTGAACTTCTGCCATAAACACAATGTGAGTCCCCTGAGCTGCACCAATGATTGCTGGAACATGGCCTTGGAGGAGAGAGGGGGGTTCTGTTGGCATTTTCCTGATTCCAGAGCTTTCATGGGATGGAGTCAGATGGAATCTCCTGTTTTGAACAGGAAACACATCTGAAATATTGGTGTACACCCACAGCAGCTGCCATCACTGTCACACAGGCCCCTTGGCTTGGCTGTCAGGGAATGATTTGCTCTAATGATCTTAGACAAGCTTCCAGGAGGAGTGGGAATGATCCTTGTGTGATTCCCTGTGCCCTGCACTACTGCTGCCCTTCAGGAACCTGCCTTGCCAGCTCATCAGCTGGGACCTGAGCAAACTGCTGCTGATTTTACAGAATGTCCTTCACTTGACTGGCATGGGGTTGAATCATTGCACCAGTGAAAAGATTTCAAAACTTAGACACAGTAAATCCTTTTTATTCCCTCTGCTCTCTGGAGGGAGACAGGAATTCTTTGCCTGTCAGATACTTCAGTGGGGATATTTTAAGAAGGAGGGAAGGAGAAGGAGCCTTTTGGAGAAGCTCTTTAGGCAAACTTAGCTCTAATTGTCATTTGTTCATCTGCCAACATTTGAGATTTAAGCGTGGGGCAGGAGATGGTCCTGGAATGGGTGTTTTGTCTTAGCTGAGAGAATTATGTCCAGTTGAGCCACAGGAACTTGGCCACAGCTCTCTCCTGCTTCCAAGATTTGTTGGTTTGCTTCTTTTTTCTGTTCCCCTGCTCAGTCTGGAAGATTTAATGGAGTTTGAGAGCAGAGGGAACAATGAGATGCTGCAGCCTGACCTGCTGTAGATCACAGGAAATGAGGTTTTATGCAGCTGCCCTTTTAGGAGCTCCATGACAGTGGTTTAATAAGCAGCATTTCAGTCCTCAGGAGGAGACAATAATTTACCACCAGCTTGGCAAGGAAAGTCCAAGGTGTTTGCTCTTAGGTGATGATGGGAGAGGGACAATGTGAGTGAGACCCCAGTGGGTTGAGTAGAACAAAAGAAATAAAGGTCTTTGTTAGTTTGATCAGCAGAAATTCTTTGCCAAGCCCAAACTCATTTGTTGTGAAGGACAAGGTCACCTCCAAAGAATCAAAGAGTTGCTGATGTTGGAAGGGGCCTCTGGAGGTCCTCCCATCCAACCCTTCCAGTCAGTCTGGCTCAGCTAGAACAGGCTGTTCAGAAGCTTTTCCAGTCAGGATTTCAGTATCTTCAAGGCTGGAAGCTCCACAGACTCTCTGGACAATCTGTTTGGGTATCTGGCCAGTAAAAAAGATAAAATAAATTGGTTAGGTTTAAATGGAATTTCCTGAGTGTTGAGTTTGTGCCCATGGTCTCTGTCCTTTCACTGCACCAAGAACAGCCTGGCTCCGTCTCCTTTCCTCCTTCCCATCAGGTATTTAGTGCACATTGAAGAGTTTCACCTGGAGCCTTTTCTTGAGCTCCCAGCTCCCTCTCCTTGGATGTGAGATACCCCAGTCCTGTAAATTTCAGTGGTCCTTCACTGGACTCACATCTTCCCTCTCTGGAGGCTCCCAAGCTGGACACAGCTCTGGATGTGTCTCACCTGTGCTGAGCAGAGCTCTTGCTGAGCTTTGTCAGCAAAACCATTCAGCAGGAGCTTCCCAGGGGGTTCAGGGAGCTGCCTCCGTGTTGTCCAGGGGATACAGAGCTGGCAGCTGGAGCTGGGAGCCTGCACAGTGTCTGTCCCCAAAGGTGGGCTGTGGACATTGTTCTGCTGCTCAGAAACCCTTCAGCTTCCCTTCCAGCAGGAGTAACTGCCTGGCACGGTGTGCAAGGGGGTGTGGCTGAATTTATCTGAGGGCCACGTTAAATACTTCTAACCTTGCTATTTTTTCTTCTTCCAGTGCATCCACCGGGATGTAAAGCCAGAGAACATCCTGATAACAAAGCACTCGGTCATCAAACTCTGTGACTTCGGATTTGCTCGAATACTGAGTGAGTGCTGAATTTATCTACACTCTTTATGTACTGGGAGTGTGGGATGAGCCATTCCAACCCTCACTTGTCTGTGTCTGACGCACGGCAAATCATCCTGTATAAAAGGCTGTGAGTTTTTCCAGGGAAGCTCTGCTGAAGGCTGGGTAGAGATTCCTGAACCGTACAGGGAGGGAGCCCAGACACCGCGGTGACATCTGTAAACAAACTGAGCTCCCCGCTGGGCCGGCTGAGCCGCTGGGGGTGCTGGCGCTGGGAGATGGAGGTCGGCCTTGGAGCTGCCCAGCCGTTGTTTATGCAGGGCTGGAGACACAGCTGGAGCTCCCTGGCAGGAAGAGCCCCTCTGGCTGCCTCTGCAAACAATGGTTTCACATTTTCCGTTGTAAATAAACCCCCTAATCTGGGTTTTTTTAGCTCCTCTTCAGACAAATCACATGGGTTCTGAGAACTGCCCACTGGCTACTGCAGGACTTTGCTGTGGAGCTCTGCATATTTTCATTTGGAGGAAAACACGGTCTTGATTTTTACCAGATCCTGAGTGTTTCCAAAGTTGGGTTCTGCTGGTGGCCAGTGACTCACCCTGCTCCTGCAGCTCTGGCCTGCCCAGGAGGTGCCCCAAAATGTAACAAGTGATGATGGCTCCTCTGCATCGCTCTGATCCCACCTTCCTGTGTTCGTGTCTCTCTCCCCTGCCCTCGAGCCAGCTGGTCCCAGTGACTATTACACCGACTACGTGGCCACCAGGTGGTACCGCTCCCCGGAGCTGCTGGTGGGGGACACCCAGTACGGCCCCCCCGTGGACGTGTGGGCCATCGGCTGCGTCTTCGCCGAGCTGCTCTCGGGGGTGCCCCTGTGGCCGGGCAAGTCGGACGTGGACCAGCTGTACCTCATCCGCAGAACCCTGGGTGAGTGTCCCCGGCACCCTCAGCCTGGCAGCGCTGCAGCTTGCCCAGCAGGGATGCCCTCTGTGGTGGGAATGGGGAGTAGCTGGGGGGATTTACCCAGCAGATCTCCCCCTTTAGTAGGTGCTGGTTTATTTGAGGGGTTCCTGTCCTTAGGGAGGAGCTGGGTTTTCCTGGCATGGTGTACCTTGTGTTAACAGGCTCCAGTGGAGCAGGCTGAGAATCGGGATCAGTCTGCCTGGAACCATCCCTCCACTCTCCTTAGTGGTGGCCTCTGGGAGGCTGGATCTGGTGCAGGGCAGATTAGGAAAGATGTGGGATGTGTTTGGTGACCACTGGATGCCCCTCCTGGTCCCTGCTGGGGTGGGGGAGCCACCCAGTGCTGAGTTGCACACAGCAACTGTTAAATAAAAGAGCCAGACAAAAACATGAGGTGCCTGTATCGGAAAGGACCAGGAGTGTTTTGCATAAAGATTTAAAAGATCCAGGTGTTTTTCAGGGTTTGGTACCAAGCAGAGTGGTCCCTGAACAGCTGGATTGGATTCATCCCAGCTTTGGAGGTCTCAGAAGTGTCAGTGCCTGTTGATGGCTGTGTGCCCGGGAGGGGGAGTGTGAACATCACTGCTTGTCTGTTCCACGTGTTTCTTGTTGTTCATCAATTAATTTAGGAGCCACTCCGTATTTGTTTGTTAAATAAAAGAGCCATCCAACCCCATAACACTTAAACTAACCCAGTCCCATTGATTCTTTTCAATTTTTGTGTGTAACATCTGATTTCTTGGGTGACAACAAACAACCCCCAACTTTTAACTGAAATTTGTTGAACAGAGAGTTGTAATTTTAACTGAGCAGTTTATAAAACTGCAAAGGTGACTAATGGCTTTAAACAGATAAGCTCCTCAGCTAGAAAAATAGTTCATCACTGATTTCTTCATCCTCTGAATTCATTAATGCCAGTGTTAGGCAGGTATAATTTATTTTTAATGACAGGGTTTCAGCCACAGGAGATTCCCATTGATTGTTGGATGCAGGTGCTGGAGTGAGGCAGTGTTCACAGAGCAAAGCTCCTTGATGGAAGCTGTGCCTTTATGGGGTTGGCATTGTACTGGCTCCTTTGCTATGGATTTGATTTCAACATTTTCCTTGCTCTGGGGTGTTCTGAGCTTCAGAAACGCTGCCTTGGGGAAAAGCTACAGCAGGTTCGGGTGGGGCTGTGTTGCAGCTCTGTCCTATACAGCACCCTCAGGAGTGTCCAGAGAGAATTTCACCCAGAAGCAGTTCAATTCTCCAGAAGCTGGAATGCTTTCCTTCAGCAGTCACACGGGTGTGGGATCATTGATGGCCCAAATGGACGTTAATTGTCACAAAAGAACATTGCCTTGGCTCACTTGGTGATACTCTACCTCTTCAGATGCTGTCTTGGATGGCATCAGCCTTGTTAGAGGATACAACCATGTTCAATGCAGGCACTGTAAAATCAATTTGCTCCAATATTTTTTTCTTTTTTAAATTCTTGGTCGAAGGGGATCTCATTCCCAGGCACCAGCAGGTGTTCAGCACCAACCAGTTCTTCAGTGGGGTAAGAATTCCAGACCCAGAGAGCATGGTAAGAGCTGTCTCCAGCTGCACTTCCCTCCCTTCCCTACCCTGCCCAGTCCTTTTCCCTATCCAAAAGCTTTGTCCTCTACTTTGCCAGTGTGCACCAGAATATTATTTGGAGGTGGCTGAACATGACATTTTAACTTACAGCCTGTGTAAAAACAGTCAAAAATGTTTAATCTCTGCTGCTTTCCCCCATTTTTGGTGGCACATCCTCAGTGCTGCCAGGCCTCTGAGCACATGGAGTGATGGAGGCATTTTGTGAGGAACAGGTCATGTTCCTATGGAAAGCTGAGTCTTGGTACCTGATGAATGAAAAGTTTGCTAATATGAGTCCATTCACTGTTTTTTCCCTGCAGGAGCCATTGGAAGTGAAATTCCCCAATATTTCATACTCTGCACTGGCTCTCATGAAGGTAAGGAAACTCCAGCTTGTGGAAGGGCCCAGCACTGAGATAAACAAATCAAATGTGAGAGTCTGGGACTGAGTTATCAGAGATTCACTGAAAAACAGACCTGGTTTGCTGCCCCATGTGATTGCACCTGTTCCTTGAGCCACAGTTCCTGCTACAGATGTGGACTCTCCATCCCTGGCAGTGTCCAAGGCCAGGCTGGACAGGGCTTGGAGCAGCCTGGGATAGTGGAAGGTGTCCCCTGCCCAGGGCAGGGGGTTGGAAAAAGGTGGTCTTTAAGGCCCTTCCAACCCAAACCATACCATGATTAATTTTTGTAATTGTTGGATAATTAGCTGCTCCTCAATCTTCATGCTGACTCTGAAAAGCCACTCTTAGAATCCATTAAAAATTATTAACACGTGTACCTGTGGGAATACTCGTTGGCTGTGAGGAGCAGCTGGAATTGTGCAGGGCTGTGTAAGGAGTGTTTTGTGTGCTGCTCCGTCTTTTGTAAGGGCTGCCTTCGGATGGACCCTGCGGAGAGGCAGAGCTGTGAGCAGCTGCTGCAGCACCCCTATTTTGACAGCTTCAGGGAGGCAGCAGAGCTGGGCAAAGAACACGAGAGGAGCACTCGGAAACCAGCCAGGCTGACTCGGAAGCACATGCCAGGGGTAAGCTTTCCATAGTATTTAATACTGCACCCTAAGGAGGGGGTGTTCTTTTGCTGGCGCCCAGGGTGGGCTCTGCTGGCAGGTGGGGGTGTTGGGCTGCTCTTGGTTTTATCCTGAGGAGAGAACAACCCCCCTGGCTAAAGAGTAACTCCGTACAAACTGGATTTTGCACTGCGGCCCCATGGGGCACTGGGGATAAACAGCACAGCCCTGTCACGATAAGGTTCATCCAGCAATGTGCATTCCTGACAAAGAGCAGCAGGAGGCCTGGACAAACTGGACACACTCATGTGGCTGGTGTAATTTTGAATACTCAGATGTTTTTTAATCCTGAATTATAGAGATGGAATAAACACTTCTGCTTGTAACAGTTCCACACGTTACCCCATGCAATGGGTGTTTCTGCAGCTGGAGCTGCCAAGCAAATGTCTTCCTGCTGCTCTGGCTTTTCCAGACTCCATCCCAAGTCCCCAAATCCAGCTTCACAATGCAACTCATTCCACAGTTCTTTATTCCTGTGAGCCACATTCCCCATGGCAGCTCCAAGGCTGAGCTGGGAACAGGCAGGGAAGTTGGAGGTGAGGGATGGAGAACTGCTCAGAACTACAGGGTGTCAATTCTGGGTCACACTGATTGGCCTCTTCCATTTCTATGACCTGGGATATTTTTCTTGCCTAATGGAATTCTTTAATGAGGCCAGTCATAAAACCCCAGAATCTTAGCTTGGAAAGTACAGGATTACAGTAGGAATAGTTTTATAGCTCATATTCCATGTGAAAATTGATTCCATGTGTGCTTTATTCCCATTCCAAACAAATAGACACGGTGTAACTTTTCCTTTAGTTACAGCACCTGCCTCAGCTGACCTGCAGCAAAGTTCTCCCGGCTTTGGACAGCAAGAAGAACTGCTGCAAGACAAGGAAATCAAAGTACCACTTTCCAAACATCTGAGCAGGTGGCACATCAAAACTCAGTTGTTCAAAGTCATCCAGGATTTATAAATGGAGGATATGCAGTGGAAAACTAAATCACTAAAAGTTATGGCATGTACAGAGTGATCTGTCTACTCTGAGTCACTGATGGAAATGAAGTGATGCAGAAAGAGCTCCAAGTTCATCTTAGTGTTCTGTGTACAAACACAAATGCATTCTGCTTTAATTCCTGATTGCCTTCTGGTTCAGGATTACCCCAAGCCAGTGCTTACAGTATGAAATTTAAAACTCTGGCCTATCTGTCCCCTGCATTTCAGACTTGGCAGGAGAACTCCACCTTGCCAAATACCCAAGTCCCCTCCTGCTTTAGGCTGGGCCCAAGTCCTGCTCTGTGAGGAGCTGTGCCTGTGCTGCTGAAAGGCTGAGGATGAGTGGTGCTGAGGCTGGGAGGGGCTCCCTGCCTGCTCCAGGCAGGTCTCAGCTCCAGGGACACACCAGGCTCACTCCTGCCCTTACAGAGCTCAAAGGTCTCAGAGTGCTGCTGGGGGCTCCACAGGCTCCACAGGCACCAGGACAGCTTAGCAAAATCCCTGCTGTTTCTTTAGTCTTTCCAGAGCTTCTCCTCCAACTTTCATCCTTGAATTCTGCTTCTGACAAGAGTGAGGGCACTTGCTTTAGTTATAAAAATGATTTTATCAAAACTAATCATGAATGTAATTTATAACGTTGGCCAGACACAGGCAGGAATTCTACCTAAGTGTTTGCATTAGAGCGACTGGGGTTTGTGGAATCTCAGAATGTAATATTGTGATGATTTTGAATAAAAGAAATATAGCTTCTTTTTCCAATTTACTGGAGATATGCTGCTATATGAAGCTTTACTACTGGGCAAGGCCATCCTCTTTTTACTGACACTTAGAGCAAAAATGTTTTGCCAGTACATTTTGTGTTCCACAGCAGTAAAAGCCCTTTCAGTGGGACAGATGCCATGTCCTGTGTGTGCCTGTTGCCCTTCTGTTTCCTTACACATGGAGAACCATCTCTGAGACAGCACTGTGCATCTGACTGCTTGGAGTCGCTGCCTTCTGCCCTTCCCTACCCCAAAACCAGGGATTTAAGTGAAAATGCTGTGCTCTCCCTGAGGATGAGCCATTCCCACTGTGCTGGCATTGGTGAGGCCCCATCTTCAATCCTGGGAGCAGTTCTGAGTCTCTCACAAGAAGGGCACTGAGGGGCTGGAGCGTGTCCAGGGAAGGGTCTGGAGCCCCAGGAGAGGCTGAGGGAGCTGGGAAGGGGCTCAGCCTGGAGCAAAGGAGGCTCAGGGGGCCCTTGTGGCTCTGCACAGCTCCTGACAGGAGGGGACAGCCGGGGGGGTCGGGCTCTGCTCCAGGGAACAGGGACAGGAGGAGAGGGAACGGCCTCAAGTTGCACCATGAAGCTTTAGGTTTGATATTGGGGGAAATTCCTTGCTGGAAAGGTTTGTCCAGCCCTGGCCCAGCTGCCCAGGGCAGTGGTGGAATCCCCATCCCTGGAGGGATTTAAAATCCCTGAGAACGTGGCACTTGGGGACACGGGTCAGTGGTGGCCTTGGCAGTGCTGGGGGAACATTTGGACTCCCATGATCTCAGAGGACTTTTCCAACCTCAACAATTCTCAATGACTTTTATGTATCAGGAGGGATGAGGATGCCACTCCAGAGCTGCACAGAACTGCTCTAAGTCCACGGCAGCACATAGCAAAAATGTGCTCAAGGCTGTGTCCAAGAGCTGCTGCTCTGTTCCCTCCAGCAGCTCAGTGCTCCTGAGGGGTGACCCTCCCTGCCTGCAGATCCTTGAACCAGACAAAACTCCGAGTGTGAAGAACACAAAAAGACCCAGAATCTCTTTTATTAAATCAGCACCCACAGACTGGGTGAGATTCTCCCAGAGGGAGCAGCACCAACACCAGGCACCGAGCGCACACACCCCGACATCACCCCCAGTGCCACTCTGCACTTTGCTCCTGTGCAATAAAATACTGAAAACTTCTGAGGTATTCAGAGCTTCCTAGAAAAACAGGAAACAGATGCCTACGTGCAGAGGCCTGCCCTGTCTGTTGTTGATCCACCACTGAGTTTAAGCTTAATAAAAATTAATTGCATGATTTCTTAAAAGGTCACATATACCTTTGAGTCTGGACTGGGAGAGCTGGGCTTACTGGAAATACAGTGGTGTCTACAACTGCATTTATGCAACATAAGATAAATCCTAGGAAATCACATACATCTCAGTTATGTGCTGCTGTGTTTATTCCAAATCCAGCTCCAGCTCCAGGTTGGGCAGTGCCTGCTGAAGGACACGGAAGGTCCTTTCTTTCTCTCTGATCCCAGGAAGGTCACTCAGATACAAATATTCCAGGTTCCTGTAAATATTCAAAAAGAAAATGGGCATCTATTATTGAATTGCTGACAGAGAAACTGGAAAATTTATTCTACTATAGTTGAGTATTTTAAATGGTGCCTGGAATTTTTGGTATTTTAAACAGTTCTACTGGAAGTTTGTTTCTGAAGTGGGTGTTTGGGGTTTTTAGCTGCAGGATCCAACTGCACCCCATTCCCAAGCACCCAGGTCTGTCCCAGACCCTGAGGCACGAGAGGCGTGACAGGAATCCATGAGGTGCAGCAAGCACTAAAAGCTACAGGACACAAACTGTGTCAAACAGAGCTGCTGCAGGAGAGGGGTCAGCAACAGCAGCCAAGCTGATGATTAATTACTCATCCTGGAGCCCACCCAGCCAGCCCACAGCCCTGACACAGCCAGGCTGCAGCCCGTGCAGGCAGCACAATCCCAACCCCACAGAGCCTGGAGCAGGGAGCTGTGGAAGCGCCCAGGGGCTCACGTCAGCTTGTGGAGTGCAATGATGCCTTTGTCTGTGACATTCCCACAGGAAATGATCTTCAGCTGCTGCAGACTCTTCTGGAGGTTGCTGGTCTCGCTGAGCCTCTGCAGACACTCATCCTGGATGTACATGCACTTCTCCAGCTTGATGTCTGTAACGTGCTCCAGGCCATCTGCAGAGGCACAAGTGAGGATCTGCTCCACAATTCCAGGACCAGCCCGTGCTGGTGGTTCAGTTCTCAATTTAATAGCTGCCCCTAAAACCACCCAGCAACACATTTCCTTTATACAGTGGGGCTGTAACACACCATGGATCTCCAAAGTCCCTTTGTGGTACTTCAGATTTAGGAAAATCTCAGGGTTTGAACCATTTTGGTAAGACTTCAAAAGCTTTGAAATGGGCAAGTAACAAAAAACCTACACAATTTTGGGTAATAAACAATAATTCTGACAAAAAAAATGCAAATGCCAGAAATTCAGGGTCCCTTGCTATGAAAGAATAAAACAGCATGTTCCCATTTTGTTTTCTGTTAAAGACCACCTGAAACACTTATTTAATCTCTTATTTTTAAGAGAATCTGCTTTTTATTTGTCTTTGAAGACATCAGAAATGCCTGGAGAATGAGCAGAATTACGACTTCAGAGACGCCAAAATCATCCTTTGGTGCAAAGAAAAATAATATTTATAGTGCTTTTTGCTATGAAGTCATCAAAATTTGTGGCACTTCCTTAGTGCTATGGCCACTTCAGCTAAAAGCTGAAATTCCCAATGTCTTTCCACTTCATGCAACCTCCATCAAAACCTTGGGGACTGATGAATATTTGTAAAGGGGCAGAAACCCCCACAAATGATTTACCAGTATCTTGCTAAGGAACGAGAAAACGACACCATTCTTCAAATTTCGATGCAATCAAAATGAAACTCATTAAGAACAACCTCCGTGTGTACATTACCCAGGTAGTCAAATCCTCTGTACATGATGCAGGACTCGGTGGCGTTGATGGCTTCGATCTTGTACTTGCCCAGGGGCCCGGTGGGGAGCCCGTTGTAGTCCTGCTGCCACTTGGGCGAGCCCTGGTACCTGACCAGGGCCCCGCAGCGCAGCAGCCACTCCGAGGCCGCCCGGTCCGGGCCCACGGCTCGGATGCGCTCGTGGTCCACCCTGCAGGACACAGACAGTAGTGTGCCACGATTATTCCATGGGTAATAATAATAATAATGAAAACGCTTCGCAGTAAATGTCTGGTTATGTGCACGGTCAGAGAAGTAAGGATGTGATTTACTGGAAATGGTTTACGGGTGATTTTTTGGATCGTGCGGCGCTTAGTCTGGCGTGAGGTTTTATAACTTAAGTGGCAGATGGTTTTTAGTAAAAAAAAGAATACAACTAGACTTAACTCTGTTTCCTTCCATGTCTGTACGGAAAGAAAACTGTGGTTAAGGAGAGTTTTGGATCCAAGAAGAGCGGGATTTAGGGATGGGATCCATGTAGCCAGCTTGTCTTGGCCATTCCAGGGAAAGGGCAGAGCACACACCTTCCCCTGGAAGGTCACGGCTTTGGAAGGGGAGGCAGATATGGAATGACCCCTTGCCAACAACCAACATGCAACCTGGGGAGAAAGAGGAGCATTAACGACAGAAAACGTTTTCTGCAGCGTTGGGACTCGACTGTTCTGCTTCACAAACCGCGCAGAGAATTTGAGGGCTCTGATAGTTAATTATTAACCAGCGACTCACTCTTACTTGTTGAACACGGCATTCAGCCATCCCCAGAAGGCTCTACAACTGCCCGGCGGCAGCGGCGGCTTCCTCAAGAGTGTCCCCAGCGCCATCATCACCTTCTTGCAGACGGAATAGGGGAACAGGGGAAAAGGGAGCTGTTATTTGCAGCGCCAGCCGCAGCAGCGGGAGGCGGTGCCGCTGTCAAAGCCTGACCGGGGCTGGGAGCCCGGCGGGGCCCAGGGTTGCAGCGGGGCCGTCACCGCCCCCGGGCTGCCC
>WBNO01023008.1:28122-55846 GCA_013400575.1 Peucedramus taeniatus
CGCAGGTGAGGCCGGGGGGGCAGCGCGGCGGGCCCGCCTCACGCCTGCACCTTCCCAACCCTATCGCTTCCCCTGGCCTAGTCACCTTAAAATTATCCCTGTCCCCTATCCCTATCTTCTCCCCTCACCCCTTCCCCTCCCTTCTTACCTCTGCTCATCCACTTCTCCTATCCCTTTCCGTATCATTTTCCCCTATCCTTTCCCTCTTCCTCTCTCCCCTGTCTCTCTCTCCTGTATCCTCTATGTTTGCTATATCACCTTTCCCTATCCCCTTTTCCTCTCTCCTATATCCCCTATAGCCACTTCCCCTATATCCTTAATCTGCCATCCCTATCCTTTTTCCCTTTACATTATTAACCACCCCATCCCCTTTTCCTCTCTCCTATATTCTCTATAGCCACTTCCCCTGTATCCTTTATCTGCCATCCCTATCCTTTTTCCCTTTACATTATTAACCACCCCATTCCCTTTTCCTCTCTCCTATATTCTCTATAGTCACTTCCCCTATATCCTTTATCTGCCATCCCTATCCTTTTTCCCTTTACATTATTAACCACCCCTACCCCTTTTCCTCTATCCCATTTCCGCCTCCCTTATATCCCCTTTATTCCTTATATCTCCTTCCCTTTTATCCCCCTCCTTGATATCCCCTCTCCCTATCCTATCCCCTTTCCCTCTCCCCTCTATTCCTCACATCCCCTGTCCCTGCCTTTTTCCCCTCTCCCTGCTCCGTGTCCCTGTCCCGTGCTGATGCCGTGTCCGTGTCCCTGCAGCTCGTTCGACGTGGCCGTGGTGGGCGCGGGGATCGTGGGGCTGGCTGCAGCCCGGGAGCTCATCCAGCGCCATCCCTCGCTGGCCTTCGCCGTGCTGGAGAAGGAGCAGGAGCCGGGTACGGAGCGGGACGGGGACGGGGACACGCTGCCAGAGCCTCAGCTTTCCATGGATATCTGTGTGGAGGGATCAGCTGCTGTGGGAGAGCAGCTGCCCTTTTGTTGAAGTGGGTGATGGATTTCCCATCCTGGAAGTGTTGCAGGCCAGGATGGACAGGGCTTGGAGCAGCCTGGGATAGTGGAAGGTGTCCCTGCCCTTGGCAGGGGGTGGAACGAGGTGATCTCTAAAGTCCCTTCCATCCCAAACCATCCTGGAATCCTCTGATGACTCTCACAGAATTCACAGAATCACTGGGTTGGGAGAGACCTTCAAGATTGAGTCCAACCCAGCCCCAACCCCTCAACTGAGCCCTGGCACCCAGTGCCACATCCAGGCTTTGTTAAACACACCCAGGGATGGTGACTCCACCACCTCCCCAGGCAGAGCATTCCAGAACTTCATCACTCTTTCTGTAATAAACTTTTTCCTAATGTCCAACCTGTACCTCCCTTGGTGCAGCTTGAGACTGCAGGTCAGTGCCAAGACTCTCCCCTAACAGGGGATTTCTTCCACCCTTCTCCCAAGGATGTGTCCTTCAGCAGAGTTGTCATTGGTCTGTGCTTCTCTGCTGGGACTGCAGATTGGGAATTTTAGGTTAAAAACTCCTGAGTGTGGCTGCTGCACAGTGTGCAAGCTGCAGTGTGACTGCTGGGGCTGCAGCAGCTCGGGAATGGCAGGACAGAGGACAAGGAAGGGGAATAACCAGGATAAGGAATAGTGCAGCTTGTGGGAGGCACAGACAGGTCCTGCATGGAGCTGGGAGAATCCCAAGGGATAGACATCAGTGAGTAACTCCAAACAGGACCTGTGAGCTCAAAATCTTGTCTTAAATAGCTCCATCAGCCAGGCTTTAAATTGCTTCTGAGATGTTCCATGGATGATACAAAATTACTTTTTATCCCCAAGACTCGAACAAAGTCCTTAACAGCTGTGCGAGTGCCAAGCAGGAATGACCTTTGGGCATTCACACCTTAAGAGAGGAGAAGAACCTGCCAAATTACTTCAGTAAAAATGTTTCTTATACTTTTCACCTCTATTTTATCTATTTGCAAAGAGGAAATAGCAAGCTAATCCAGTTCACAAATATTCAAAAATCCTCCCAGGCCTGCTAGCATGTCCAAAGGAATTGTGGATTGCACAGATACTGTGTTAGATGAGGCCTTAAGGGATGCATTTCATTGTAAAAGTGGGATTTTAAAATTTAATTTTAGCCTATTTTGATTGATTGGTTTGTTCTTGAAGGAAAAAACTTGTGGTTTTAGGGTTTTTTCCTCTGTTGGTCCAACACCATGCAGGCTGTGATGGATTATCATTAACCAGGGCTGGCTGTGTCAGTGTTTCTCTCACCTTTTGAGACCAGGGGAAGAATTAATTATGCAGTTCTCTCACTTGATCATCTCTTATAATGCTGATTTAAAGCAGGACCTCAATTAACTCATTTTTCTGGCAGCAGAAGTGATCAAATGGGAACAAATGAGTTCTAACAATGTGTTTTTCTTTCTCTTTAGCCCACCACCAGAGTGGACACAACAGTGGTGTGATCCACAGTGGCATTTACTACACCCCTGGCTCCCTGAAGGCCAAGCTCTGTGTGCAGGGGGCAGCCCTGTGCTACAAATACTGTGACCAGAAGGGGATTCCCTACAAGCAGTGTGGGAAGGTACAGGAATTCCTGGGATTCCCTGCTTTTCCCTTGGAAACTGGAGCTGTGTGATGTGTGTTATATGGCACAGGCCTGGATTTTCTCCACACCCTCCAAGTTGCACATAATTTTATACATGAATGTGTATCATGTGCATAATCCCCTCCTGCCCCCAAATCATCCCCTCCTGCTGATGGCTCTCACTTTGAGAGAAGGTTTTTCATGGCTCTCCCACCCTGTCTTCATGCTCTGTGCCATTTTTTGTTCAGTGTGTCTTTGGTTCAAGGTGAGAACCAGGGCTGGGCAGAGCATTCCAGGTGTGGTCAGGCTCAGTGAAACAGAGTTCTGTATCCATTTCCCACTTGTTCCTAACACTCAGTTCATGTTTTCCAGCTCTCTCTGGGCATTGAGCTGCTGTTTCCACAGGACTCTCTATCCTGACCCCAAGGTTTTGGCCCTGAGGGATACATTTGAATTCCATGTTTTTCCCCAGAGCTGTGTCTGGCCCGTGCTCCCTCTGCTGCCACGCTGGGCACAGGGTGGCACTGTGGGTCTGTGCAGCAGCACACCTGAGGGCACAGCCTGCTCACAGCTCCTGTCAGGGGTCAGCTGGAGCCTGGGTGAGCTGCATTTGTGTATTTTGTACCCACAGCAGGGTGGCAGCAGGAGCAGGGCAGTGCCTGTCCCCTGTGCTGGCTCTGCTGGGCCACCTCCAGTGCTGGGGACAGTTCTGAGTCTCTCACAAGAAAGGCACTGAGGGGCTGGAGCGTGTCCAGGGAAGGGAATGGAGCTGGGAAGGGTCTGGAGCCCCAGGAGAGGCTGAGGGAGCTGGGAAGGGGCTCAGCCTGGAGAAAAGGAGGCTCAGGGGGACCTTGTGGCTCTGCACAGCTCCTGACAGGACAGTGGATGTCAGGTTCTGCTCCCAGGGAACAGGGACAGGAGGAGAGGGAACAGCCTCAAGTTGCACCATGAAGCTTTAGGTTTGATATTGGGGGAAATTCCTTGCTGGAAAGGTTTGTCCAGCCCTGGCCCAGCTGCCCAGGGCAGTGGTGGAATCCCCATCCCTGGAGGGATTTAAAATCCCTGTGAATGTGGCACTTGGGGACATGGGTCAGTGGTGGCCTTGGCAGTGCTGGGGGATCAGTTGGACTCTTGGAGAGCTTTTCCAGCCTCAGCAATTCCATGATTCCATGACACTCCCCTGGCAGTGTTCATTCCAGGGAAGATAATGGTGAAACTTCACCAGCTTTCCCTAGAGCAGCCCCAGGCCTGGAGAGCTTCACACCTGTGAGGTGCCAGAGCTGAGCTGGGAGGATCATGGTCTGTGCAAACCTGGCACAGGTAACTCACAGCCTGGATTTATCTCCTGTGATAGTGTGAACAGACTCCTTGCTTAAATGAAACTGGTGCAATTCCACTCAGACCATGTCAGAACATGTCCCCACTCTCTTATCGAGGCTCTTGGAGGTTTGTACATCTTGGGTTGAGTTCAGTTTTGCTTCTGAAAGCATCCCAGTGCTTCTTTAAATTCAAATTCTCTTCTCTCACATGCAGACTTGTAGTCTCAGGCTGCTTCTGGCAAATGTTGTCAATTGATAGTAACCCAAACTACAGTAGAATTTATTTTTTAATTCTCTGTGATATATTAGTGCTTCCTCAGCAACAGAATTCTGTGCAATTAATGGCACCAACCATTTTTCACCCCCTGGATTCATTGTTCACTCATTCACTACTGCTTGTGCTTGATGCCAAACCTGCCCTGGCTCTGTTTTGCTCACTGCTGTGCCTTTTTTCCCTTTCCCAAAGCTGATTGTGGCTGTGGAACAGGATGAGATTCCAAGGCTCAAAGCTCTGTATGAGAGGGGGCTGCAGAACAATGTCCCAGGGCTCAAACTCATTGGAGCCAAGGAAATCCAGGAGAAGGAGCCCTTCTGCAGGGTAAGGGGTTTCCATACTTCTAATTAGCTAATTGTAAGAGTTTCTAATTCTAATTGTAAGAGCTGTTTCTCAGGTAAAAACACCTTTTAATTTCACACAAACGCTTTTCTGGCCTTGAGGTTCAAGTTCAGAAGAGCCTGAAAATTCCTTCCCATCCATAAAATTGGATTTGGATCAAGCCAATTTCAGTGCAGTTAGTGTGGTTGTTATGTAGCACTTCTCAGCCTGTTTATTTTCACAGCAGGAGGAATGTGTGGGGTTTGTGGAACACAGATTTGTTATTGATTAGTCTGTCTTTGTTTGAAAGGAAAAGCTGGGTATGAATTCCCTGTGCTGTTTCATCTGGCAGCTTGCTCTGGTGTAGCTGTGTGGTTTAGGAGAGGTTGTAGGTACAGACAGAAACTTTCTGGAAAATAATAGTTTTTAATATTTTCATTTTCCCTGTAAACATTTTGGATCTGCTCCCTAAAACATCTTTTGAGTGTTCCAGATCCAGCTGAGCACGTGGGGAGGCAGCAGCACTCCCTGCTCATGGTAGTGCAGATATTCCAGATGAAATATTCCAACTTTTACTCTTCCTCTGTGTCCCTCAAACCCTTCCAGGGACTGATGGCCCTTGATTCTCCCTACACTGGCATTGTGGATTACAAACAAGTGGCCCAGTCCTATGCCAGAGACTTCCAGGAGGCAGGTGGGACAATCTTGACTGATTTTGAAGTCACAAACATGGAGATGGCCAAAGAAAGTTCTGCAGAAAGTGAAGATGGTAAGGCTGGATTTTTTATTTTTTTTTCCCTCTGTTTACTACAAAGATTTTGTTCAAAACACTGTTGTTTTAGCTGAAATGACATTTCTGAATTTTTCTGTCTCCTAGGGATGAGAAAAAAGGCAAAATTATCTTAGTGAGAGTATTCAGCAAACTCACTTGGGGTTTTTTTGCAGGCAGGTCACCCTTCAGCTGAAACATTTAAAGCTGATGGAAGAAAATGAGAGTAAAATGGAGAAATAAAGTTGTTCTCTCCTCTTAAAATCAGATTTATCTGAATCTTGCATGTTTATTCTTGTGATGGTGATTTTCCTTATCCTGAAGGCAGGTTGGATCTTTGCTGGCACACAGAGGGAAGAATAAAAACCCTATTCATTAATAAATACAGTCATGTCCAACAACATTAATTATGACAGCAGTAGCTGTTCATAGTTTAGAAGATAGTCCAGAGGAAAATTCCTTCCTGGTGACAAGCTGCTTGTTCTGTCAGCTCCCTGTTACTTGTTCTAGTAATTCCTTCTCTTGTCTAATTCCATTTCAGGGCTGAAATACCCAGTCATTGTTAGGAGCAAAAAGGTAAGGGTGAAAAAGAAGTTTGAATTCCTTCCAGGAAGCTGCTTCTCCTTTTCTTCAGATTTTTTTTTTCTAGTGAATTCATAATCTCCAGAACAAAAGGTTAAAAATCTGCTGTTCAGCACCATGATCAGTTTGATAAAACAACTGCAATCAGTTCTTAACAACGAGGATGTTCAAATTAATAATAATAATAATAATAATGACAACAATAATAATAATAACAATAATAATAATGTAAAATATTAAACTATAACTTTCTGCTGCCTAATGTTTAACATCCCTTATCTGCTTTATTTGCACAATGTGATGCTTGTGCTTCCAAGAACTCCTTTATGACTTGTTCATTTGGTGACAAACACCAATTTTCATGTTTACTTTTGGGCTCTGGCATCCATAAAATGATAAGGAGGCTTTTAGCATCATTTTATTGTCATTTTATCATCAGCACTGCTTCAGTGAAACAGGTGCATGACAGCTGCTGTTCCTGCAAGTCAGGAACTGTGCTTCACCTTCAGAAGGGAATATCTGCAACAAAAACAACTTCACAACCCCTCTGCTAGCTTTTAAATTTAGTTTTGCTGCTTTTTTTCTCCTATTTTTTTTTTGCTGTTTCATTAAAAAGTAACTTTCTAAATCTGTTAAGATCTTTTCCTCCAAACACTGGTATTTTTTTCATGGAAATATTTTTCAGTTGGGAAAAAAAAAAAAAACCACATCGTATTTAAAAACAGATACTGTGAGCTAAATAAATAGATATTAGATAATAGGTTTTGAATTTTTTTTATTTATTTATTTAGATGGTAATGTTTACTATTTAGCAGCTCTCCATCCCTGTGTGCTGTCAATTTGTGCAGCTGCTCCCACCCCGTGGGGTCAAATCAATGAACATCCTTATTCAACTTATTAAAATAAGTGAAATAAATTTTATTTATTGAAATAAAACGCCTGTGGGGTTTTTCTGGGTGGTCTTTTTTAGCAGATGAATAGAATTTTAATGTGTTTTTTGTTTCCCCCAGGGTGAGGAGGTCTCCTGTGGGCACATTGTGACCTGTGCAGGGCTCCACTCCGACCGCCTGTCCGAGATCAGCGGCTGCAGCCCCGAGCCCAGGATTGTCCCTTTCCGGGGGGATTATTTGGTGCTAAAACCAGAAAAGTCTTACTTGGTGAAAGGAAATATTTATCCAGTAAGTACCCCCTGGTTTTTCTGTCACAGGGTGCCCTAAGAGCTGCCAAAAATGCAGGAAAAAGGAAAAATTCCATGGTTGTGATGCACACGCGTGGATGGAGATTCGGTTGGTTTGGGACAGCTTAGATTTTGTTAATTTTTTTGTTAATTTTTTTTTTTTTGCTTATTAAGGAAAACATGGAAATACCACATAGGAAGTTATTGCCAGTTGTTTTGTTTATGGTTTTAGTTTTGGAGTTTTTTTCCTTAATAGAGAAAAGATGGAATATCACATTGCCACATATCCAGAAAACTCCAAATTATTTCTCTATGTCCTAAAGTGAATCTGTAGGCAGGATTCAGAAGTCAGGGAGAGATGACAGTAAATTATTGTTTATTATTTAAATAATTGTAGCAGTCCTGTTTAATCTCTTTATTGATAATCTGGACAAATGGGTTGACTGTATTCTCAGGAAATTTATGGATGACACTGGAGGTTTTTTCCAACCTCAGTGATTCTGGGATTCTGTGATGAATTATTGAGGAAGGGTTTAATCTTTTCTGCTAACACCCAACACTCAGATTTAGGTATTTTCCTCTCAACCTTATTTTTGAATTAGCTGGTTTTGTCATTAAAAATAGATGTGAGAGAAAAGGGAACAACCTTTCTACCACCTAATATAGACAAATAATGGGATGAAGGGCAGCAATCCCAGAGAGAAAATGTAGTTACAGGGCAAGTGGACAGAATTCCTAGGGCAGCATTTCAGCTAATTCTGTCCATTTAAATACTGATTTTCTGAATATTAGATTGGCTTTACCTGCTAAACACTGGATCTTTAGGAAAATTGGAATGCTGGGCATTGCTGTTTGTCTGACCTCACCTGGGAATGATTGAGGATCCTGTCTTGGGATGGGAGGGAGGAAGTGGAACAAAAAAAGAACCTGCAGATGGATTATTATTATTATTATTAGCATTATTATGAGCATTAACCAGACCTGCTAAGTTCAGGCTGTTTTGTACACATAGTAAGGGTTTCCTAATATTTTGTATTCTATTTTATTGCAGTGTAATTGCTGCTGGTGAATAACATCAGGGTGTCATTGATTTATATCCTGAGAAATCATGTGGACTTTTTTCCCCTGTTGTTTTTTTTTTCCCTTTTCCCTAAAATTCAGCTTTACCTGGCCCTGCTCTGTTCTCCAGTGCTGTAATTAATGGCATGCCACAACTGCACCATTAACAAGCAACAAAAACAGCTCAGAGCCAGTTCTGAGGTTCTGTGCCTCAGAGTTTTGTTGCTGTGGTTGGAAGTGAAATGGCAAATCTGCAGTTTGTAACAGCTCTGCTCACCCCTGTGCCCCATCTCAGGTTCCCAACCCTCGTTTCCCATTCCTGGGGTTCCATTTCACTCCCAGGATGGATGGCAGCGTTTGGCTTGGCCCTAATGCAGTGCTGGCCTTTAAGAGAGAGGGCTACAAACTCCTGGACTTCAGCCCTGGAGACTTTTTAGATGCTGTGACCTACAGGTAATGCCTCATGTTTGTGTCTGCTGGGTGTTCTTGTTGAAATGTGAGCCATGGAAGCCACTTCCTGCCCAAAATCCTGCTTTCCCCACGTTTTTGGTGTGTTTAAAGACACTTGTGCTGATAAGGGTGGACTTCCCCAAGACATTTGACTTTGTGTGGTCTCATATTTGAGTTTTCTGCCAGGACATGTCTCAGCCAGTCTGGGAATGTGGCTGCTCACTGGAAGGAGCTGGTGGAGCTGTTCCAGGGTTGGTTTTGGTCCAGTGCACTGTGATAATTTAATCAACTTAGACAGCATCATTAAATACCTGCAGAGAGTGCTGGGAGGAGAGAAAGGCTGGGAAAGAGAGCTGGGAATGTTCCCCTGGAGAGGAGAAGGCTCCAGGGAGAGCTCAGAGCCCCTGGCAGGGCCTGGAGGGGCTCCAGGAGAGCTGGAGAGGGACTGGGGACAAGGGATGGAGGGACAGGACACAGGGAATGGCTCCCAGTGCCAGAGGGCAGGGATGGATGGGAGATTGGGAATTGGGAATTCCTGGCTGGGAGGGTGGGCAGGCCCTGGCACAGGGTGCCCAGAGCAGCTGTGGCTGCCCCTGGATCCCTGGCAGTGCCCAAGGCCAGGCTGGATGGGTTTGGAGCAGCCTGGGACAGTGGAAGGTGTCCCTGCCCAGCTTGCTCCAAGCTCCATCAAGTCCTGGAACACTTCCAGGACTGGAATTCAGAGTTAATTCAATGCCACAGCTCTGTGGGGAAGGTTTGTTGAAGCAGAGAAGAGCAAACACCTATTTCTCAAATACAAAGCCTGATGTGATTCCTGATTTTGGGAATGGCACCTTGTGCCCTGCAGTTGCATTTGCTGCCTTCTCCAGCAGCTGCAGCTGGTGGTTCTGAGGCAGCTTTTCCCCCAGTGCAGCTGTTTCTCCCCTGGCAGTGGGCTGTGGAAGCTGGTGCTGAGGAACGTGTCCTACGGCCTGGGGGAGCTGTACAGGGCCTTCTCCCTCAGCGCCCAGGTGAGGCAGCTGCAGAAGTTCATCCCTGAGGTCACCACCAATGATGTTCTCAGGTAAAGGAAACTTCTTCTGTTTGGGAAATCTCCTGTTTGAAGAGCAGAAAAAGTGGCAGGGGTTTGCTCCCTTCCTCCACCAAAATATGATACAGAAGTTTGGAGCTGACTCCAGTTGGAGGTCCCAGCACAGGAAGGACCTGGAGCTCCTCAGTCCAGAGGAGGCACCAGGATGATCAGGGGGATGGAGCAGCTCTGCTGGGAGGAAAGGCTGAGAATTTTGGGATTGTTCAGCCTGGAGAAGAGAAGCTTTGGGGTGACCTCACTGTGGCCGCCTCAAACTTGAGGAGAACCCACAGAAAGATGGAGAGGGAATGTTTACAGGGCCTTGGAGTGGCAGGACAAGGGGGAATGGCCTCAAACTGCCCGAGTGCAGGGATGGATGGGATACTGGGGGGAATTCCTGGCTGGAAGGGTGGGGAGGCCCTGGCACAGGGTGCCCAGAGAAACTGTGGCTGCCCCTGGATCCCTGGAAGTGCCCAAGGCCAGGTTGGACAGGGCTTGGAGCAGCCTGGGGCAGTGGGAGGTGTCCCTGCCATGGAGTGGGATGGGCTTTATGGTCACGGGTTGGACTTGATGATGTGGGAGGTCTTTTCCCACCTCAATGATCCCATGACTGTCAGATACCTCCACTCTTCCTCCTGAGTGTTAAAACTCCCCAAAAAAAGGTTTTGTCTCCACTCTCTGCCCTCCTCACTGTCTCCCTGGACACCTCCTCACGGGAACTCATTTCCTGACTCGCGACATTTTCCTCCTGCTTCTGAGCTCCTCCTTGCTTTTGCAGGGGTCCCTCAGGTGTGAGAGCCCAGGCCCTGGACAGCCAGGGCAATCTGGTGGATGACTTTGTGTTCGATGGGGGCTCGGGGGCCGTGGGCAGGAGGATCCTGCACGTCAGGAATGCCCCTTCCCCCGCCGCCACCTCCTCCCTGGCCATCGCCGCCGCCATCGCCGACGAGGCCCAGCGCCGCTTCCAGCTCTGAGCCCCTGCAGTCCCGGCAGCAATCCCAGCAGGAATCCTGCCCGCTGCCCCTCTGCCACCTGGCACTCCTCCTCAAGGACACAGAGCCACCAGGCAGTGCCCAGGCAGCCTTGGCAATGTGCTGTGCCCGCAGCTCCTCCAGCGTCCCGGCGCGCGAGGAAGGTTTGGCCACCTGGGCAGGAGCAGCCATGGGAGGGTCTCCAACCACAGGGATCCCTCTGTGCTGGGGTTATCCTGGTGGGTGGATCCATGCTGGGTGGATTTGCCATGGCTGAGCTCCTCAGAGGGCTCTGCAAAGCCTGAGCTCCTCAGAGGGCTCTGCAAAGCCTGAGCTCCTCAGAAGGGTCTGCAAAGCCTGAGCTCCTCAGAAGGGTCTGCAAAGCCTGAGCTCCTCAGAAGGGTCTGCAAAGCCTGTGCTCCTCAGAGGGCTCTGCAAAGCCTGTGCTCCTCAGAGGGCTCTGCAAAGCCTGTGCTCCTCAGAAGGGTCTGCAAAGCCTGTGCTCCACAGAGGGCTCTGCAAAGCCACGGGCGTGGGGTGGCTCTGTGTGGGCTCTGATTCCATTTCAGTTGGAGTCTGCAGCCCTCTGGATGACATGGAAGTAATGGAATAGAAGGATAAGCCCTGCTTAAGGGCCCTGCTGATGTGGAATTAAAGGCTTTATCAGAGGTTGAGAACAATATTCAGAGCCTTCGACGTGAATGTAGAGTATTTCACAGAAAAATAAGCTCAAAGAGGATTGCCAAACCCAAGTCAATTTAGATCTGCAATTCAGATACTCTGTCTGATCACTGTCTGCATTTTTTATGGAGCAGAAATCAAAACATGGATATGAACAATCACTTCTCATTCAATTCACAGCTGGGAATCAGCACTGATCAGAAACTTCATCGGGGCTTTGGGTTTCTTCCTTTGAATGCTGATGATGCAAAAGGAGCTGATCTTTGTCCAGCCAGTTGAGCAATCCAGGGAAAATGGTCTTTGGAGCAGGAAATGTGAAGGGAGGGAAGCTCCAGAAACCTGCCTTGAGTCATGTTTGGTGTTGCTTCCCTTGGAGCCCAAACAGGGATGAGTCAGGAAGGTTTCCCATTTTCCTGAGCACAGGGGGAGCTCAGGCAGTGCTGGTGACTCCTCTGAACTCCACTGATACCCAGTTTTTACCAGAGATCCACCTGCAGGAGTCTGTGCAGGGAGAGGTGAAGTAAACTCAGTGCTGAGGATCTGGGAGTGTCCTGCAGAATTCTGCTCTAAAGCAGAATTTTGTGGCCTCAGGGACAAAGTATTGAGGGTTTTATAGCAGCTGCTGGGTAACACAGATAATTGTGGAGTTTGTACCAGAAAATTGGACATTAATTTTTCCTTAAAAACCTTTTTCTGAGCTCTGATGGGAGTGGGTTAGCACAGGAGGGCAGCTGTGAGGCTGATTTTACTGTACAGACTGGAGACACTTTTTTGAGGGGGGAAAAAAAGGGCTTAATCTGCCTTCTTTATTTTATTTTTTCTTTTATTTTTTTTCTCCTCGTAAAATCTACTTTACCAGCAAATTGACTGCTGGAAATTCAAACAGCAACCCTTTCAGAGCAAAGTTTTGGTCACTGCAGGCAGGGATTCAACTGATCCAAGTCTTCCAGTGCCACAGGGCTGTGTAAAACTTCCCACAGTGGAACAATCCTATCTTCCCTCCCTGCCAGAAGTGTTGCCTATCAACAGTAAATCCTACAAAAGGATTGCAAAAGCCACTTCCTCCCACATGGGGTGTGGCCCTGACATGTATGAACAGAATAAAGAACATTAAAATGCAAACAGAGACCAGGGGGAGTCCTGAGTCAGCATTGCCCTGTGCAGTGGTTTTTCCTCTCAGGTGATGATTGTTTGGGGGTAAAGTTTATTTGAAATTTAAATTATGAACCTTGATGTAGCATTCTGTGAAACAGAAATCTTTTCAGAGATAAAGGTTTTGCACTTTTGTTATAAAACTAAGTTCAGAGATTATGATATCAGGGTTTCAGGCATCAATCTTGTTGCTCACAAAGTGTGAAATTGTATTAATTTATTTTCCAAATGAGCTTCACTTTGATGATGTCATAAATGTGCCTTTTATGATTAAAATAGTGTGGTGGGTTTTTTTTAAATGCTGTTTTAAATTTTAAAATCTGTGTATTTCTCCTGAGAAAGGAAAAAGTTTCACTGGAATTTGCTAATTCTCAGCTGGATTAGGCAGGACATCACTCTGTGTAACAGGAATCACTTCAGGAGGGGGACACATGACCAAACTTGTCTTCCTAAATTATCTTATCTGTGCTCCTCACACCTCACAGCTCTTCCTCACTCCACAGGGCTGCTCTTCAGGCTGCTCTGGGCCTGTTGGGACAGGTGGGATGAGAATTCCTGAAACTCTGAGTAAATATTTGCACAAACACGATTTGTTCCCCAGAAGTGTTGCAGAATCGTAGAACCCCAGACTGGTTTGGGTTGGAAAGGACCTTAAATCCCATCCCCTTCCACCATCCCAGGGTGCTGCAGGCTCTGTGCAGCCTGGCCTGGGTCACTCACAGGGAATTCCTTCCCAATGTCCCATCCAAACAGTGCCAGCAAGGCCAGCCCTAAACTCTGGAAGGAGGAGGAGCTGTGGCTCTGGGTTGTGCCACCATAATCCCATTATTTTCCTTTTTGCTCCCAGTTTGGGCTTGAGGAACAAGTATAAAATAGAAATAAATAGAATATAAATACAGAAGTAGGTATTTTAGATATATAGATAGAATAGATATAAATACAGAAATGAACATTTGTTGGGAACCTCCCAGGCTGCTCTGGTGGGACAGGAGCAGTTTGTGCCTCTGGAAGCATCAGGCTCCTCCAGGAAATCTGTTACAAAGAAGGATCACCATTTTACTGGCAGAAAGGCACATTTTTCCCCCTTTGGTTTAATTTATCCATCCCCTCTGTGGATGAGTCTTAAAATGAAGAGGATATAAGGTGTGAGATTTGATTATGCTGTCAGGAGGGAAATGAGGGAAAATTCAGCTGGATTTGGGTGATCAGTGGGTGAAGGGAACGGTGACAGTGGTGTTCTCTGGAGCAGGGAGGGAAACTGCCTCCAGAGAGAGATAAAAGGAGATAAAAACTCCTTCCAGGTATGGAGAGAAACTGCTGGCAGGTAGGAGAACATCCTCCAAAGAGGGAGGAAAACTGCCCCGAGGTTGGGATGGGAACTGCCTCCAGGCTGGGAGAAGAACATCCCCCGGCTGGGGAGGAAAACAGGCTCCAGGCTGGGAGAAAAATTGCCTCGAGGCAGAGAGAACAGTCTACAGGTAGGAAAACAGGCTCCAAGTAGGAAGAAAAGCCTCCAAGTAAGGAGAGAAATTCCTTCCAGGTAAGAAAAGAGTCTCTAAACAGGGAGGGAAATGGCTCCAAATAGGGAGCAGGAGAGAATTCAGGTAAGGATGGGAACAGCCCCCAGGTAAGGAGAGTCACATCCTCCAGGTGGGAAGAGAAACATCATCCAGGCAGGGTAAAACACAGCCTGCAGGCAGGGAAAGGGCATCCAGGGGGGAAAAAACAGCCTCCAGGGAGGAAAAAACAGCCTCCAGGGAGGGAAAAACAGCCTCCAGGGAGGAAAAAACAGCATCCAAGGAGGAAAAACAGCCTCCAGGGAGGAAAAAACATTCTCCAGGGAGGAAAAAACAGCCTCCAGGGAGGAAAAAACATTCTCCAGGGAGGAAAAAACAGCCTCCAGGGAGGAAAAAACATTCTCCAGGGAGGAAAAAACAGCCTCCAGGGAGGAAAAAACATTCTCCAGGGAGGAAAAAACAGCCTCCAGGGAGGAAAAAACATTCTCCAGGGAGGAAAAAACAGCCTCCAGGGAGGAAAAAACATTCTCCAGGGAGGAAAAAACAGCCTCCAGGGAGGAAAAAACATTCTCCAGGGAGGAAAAAACAGCCTCCAGGGAGGAAAAAACATTCTCCAGGGAGGAAAAAACAGCCTCCAGGGAGGAAAAAACATTCTCCAGGGAGGAAAAAACAGCCTCCAGGGAGGAAAAAACATTCTCCAGGGAGGAAAAAACAGCCTCCAGGGAGGAAAAAACATTCTCCAGGGAGGAAAAAACAGCCTCCAGGGAGGAAAAAACATTCTCCAGGGAGGAAAAAACAGCCTCCAGGGAGGAAAAAACATTCTCCAGGGAGGAAAAAACAGCCTCCAGGGAGGAAAAAACATTCTCCAGGGAGGAAAAAACAGCCTCCAGGGAGGAAAAAACATTCTCCAGGGAGGAAAAAACAGCCTCCAGGGAGGAAAAAACAGCCTCCAGGGAGGGAGAGGATCAGCCCCTAGGCAGGGATGGAAGCTGCCTGCAGGTAGGGAGGGGAAGAGCATTCAGAAAAATGCTTCCAGGCTGGGAAATATCCTCTGGGCAGGGAAATCTTTAGGAAGGGAAATCTCCTTTAGGAAGGGAAATATCCTCCAGGTAGGGAAATAACCTCTAGGCAAGGAAATATTCCCTAGACAGGGAAAGATCCTCTAGGTAGGGAAATACCCTGCAGGCAGGGAAATATCCCCTCGGTAAGGAAACATTCCCCGGGCAGGGAAATCCCTTCCTCTAGGAAGGGAAATCTCCCNGGGAGGGCCCCGAGCCCCCCGCGGCTCCCTCAGCGCCGGCCGGGCTGCGGCGGGCGGGGATGCTGCGGGGAATGAGCGACCTGGCTCCGTCACCTGCGCTCGCTGAACTTCGCTCTCCGCCTTAACTGGGGCTCTCGCTTCCAGGGGCTGAGAGCCCAGACTGGTTTGGCTCGGAGGGGATCTTAAATCTCATCCCGTTCCACCCCCTGTCATAGCGGGGACACCTTCCACTATCCCAGGCTGCGCCAAGCCCCGTCCAGCCCGACCTTGGACAATTTCAGAGATCCAGGGGCAGCCACAGCTTCTCTGGGCACCCTGATAACGTTGCTGATGTGCAGAGGAATGGCATCCTTCATCCCCTCCTTCAACCCCTCCTTCATCCCCTCCTTCATCCGCTCCTTCATCCCTTCCTTCATCCCCTCCTTCATCCCTTCCTTCATCCCTTCCTTCACCCCTTCCCTCACCCCTTCCTTCACCCCTTCCTTCACCCCTGTCACCCCCTCCTCCATCCCCTCCCCACGGCGTTTTTCCTGACAGCTTTTCCAGGCTCTTTCCCGAGCCGGATTCCTTCACCGCGGTGCTCCTGACGCTCGGGTGACACCAGTGACAGCAGCCACCTGTGGTGCAGGGAGAAGCCACCCTGTGACACATCTGCCACTGCACAGCTGAGAGAGCCCGTGGGGTTCTGTGTTTTTAATCTGTGTTTTTAGGATGTGTTTGCACAGCAGCAAAGCTCCAGCTCACCCCCCTTTCCACAGGACACCCCCAGCGGTGTAAAAATGTGATAAATTGAGGCTGGAGGGAGCAGTGCCCTGCTGTGTGTCATTTATTCCATAATTCTGACCATAATTCTGCATCTCTGCTGCTGGCCAGCACTGCCATACGAGTGCTTTAGGCAGTGGTGAGTGGTTTGTCTCTTTTTTTCCCAAGAACAGATGTAGTGATGCTGTTGGATAATGATTCTCCGTTATTTTTCTTTAATAGAATAAAAGACTTGCATTTGTTTTGGGTGCCTGTCTAAGTAGTCTTGTGGCTGGCACAGAAACCACTAATTGCCTGTTTGAAGAATCCTGGATTTTCTGCTCTTTACCCTAAAATCTTCTCCTCACAGAAGCAGCTTTCCAGTGTCTTAGAGAATGCCAGGCTGTTCTTTTCCTGCTCTCTCTGGAATCTGACCTGAAGCAGCTCCTTAACACCAACCAGCATCTGCCCAAACCTGAGGCACAGCTGCAAAAAGATCCCCTTAAAATTTAGAGGTGTTTTCATCATCCTAAAATACAAATACTGCAAAAGTTGTTGGGTTCATGCTGCTTGATCAATTCTTTCAATTTGTGCATTTGGTTTTGGTGAAAAAAGCAGGAATTTCAGCTTTCTACAGCAGTGGAAACAGGGTTGTGATGCCAGTGAGTGCCTGTAAAAATGTGTATTTGCTCATAGCCAGGGTTTTTCTCCCTGGGAAAGTTCCTTTTGTGCAGGACCCACCCTGGAGCATGAGGCAATCTGGCTGTAATGTGCATTTCTGGTGTGAACACACAGTATCAGTGAGTCAACCCAAAACTGTAGCATCATCAGGCTGCTGGGGAAGGGCTCTCAGCCTCAACACATTTCAAAGATACTCTTTGAAACAAGCACTGGAGGGCTTAAAATGAGCAGGAGATTATCCAAAATCACTTTTCCATTATTTCTGGGGAAGCTGAAGAGCTGTGGCACTGAATCCAGTGTGAAAACCTCAAATTTTCTGTTAATTTCCCAATTCATTAAACATCATCACTGCTGTTTGCAGATAGTTAAAAATCCACTTGTTGGCCAGCTGAGATGTGATTTTTTTCCAAGCAGGTTGCTTTGTGATGAAAACTTTAAAGAAAGTTTAGTATTTTTTAGTTAAACTCCTGGAATAGAGGGGTTTTTTAACTCTTAAGCTGTATTTTTAATATCCTGGGCATCATTTCCCATTCCTGAAAGCTCTTCCTTTAAATGAGCAGTTCTTGAAAGAGAGAAACAGAAAGCAGAAGCAGAAAAAGAAGAGAGATTTTGGTTCTCTTTGTGCATGTTAAAGTGGGAAAAATATTTAATTCTGAAATGCACAAAGATGTGGAGCTGGATAAGGAGCCCATGCAGTTCACTAACAATAAAAATATTTCTTTATTGCTTGGGTTTTAAATCCAGAACATGCTCTGAAGAGTTCCAGTCTCTTTGTTATGCACTTAGCAAGTTTAAAGTAACTTCTTTTTATCAAACCACTTTTAAACTCTTGCTTTGCTTTAATTCTATGCAGTGGACACTTAAAAATGGTAAAACACATCAGTTCTTACTGCAATACATGAAAAACCATGAGAATTTGTCTTTTGAACAATATTTTATGTGCATTTATACCCTTTAAGATGAGTGGAGAGTGCCAAATTTTACCTTAGAGTGGGAGTCTTTTTAGGAAAAACACAAAGTTAAATGGTAAAACATCTTTAAACCAGATTTTATGTATTTATATGCCCACATTCCTTAGCAGTGGCACCTTGTAGGTTGGAAAATTAGAAGCCTGTATTTGTATTTGTATTTGCCTCTGTTCCAGCTGGGAGATGGACAAGCACATCCTTGCTCTAAAACACTTTATTTTCTTCTGCTGCTGGGCTGGAAATCTAAGCAGGGAGTGAGGATAATTAGATATAAAATCCCTCCAAAGTAAATCAAAGTAAATGAATCAGAAGAAAACATTATTTTGATGTGATCACTGAGGTTTAGTGGCTCAAGCTGCTCTTTGGAGCAGGTGAATCACCTCAAACAGATCCTGACAAAGGCTTTTAACCTGGGAGCTGATTTTTTTTTTTATTTTTTTTTTTTAGTGTTTGGGTTGGTTTTACTTTGTTTGGCCTTTGTTGGGGGAGATGTCAAATGGTGAAACCCTTTTCTAAAGCTGCATTTTGGTTTTGGGACCACCTTTCCTAGCACAGATCCAGTGCCAGAGCTTGTTCTTGCTGAATTCCAGATGGAACTTCCCAGAGGTGAATTATTTGCAGGTTGAGACTGGGATTCCAGTCCTGTGTGAATTACTGAATGGGATTCCAGTCCTCTGGGAATTCTTTTGCAGGTTGGTACTGGGATTCCAGTCCTATATGAATTATTGAATGGGATTCCAGTCCTGTGTGAATTATTTTGTAGGTTCATACTGGGATTCCAGTCCTGTGGGAATTATTGAATGGGATTCCAATCCTGTGTGAGTTATTTTGCAGGTTCATACTGGGATTTCAGTCCAGTATTAATTATTTTGCAGGTTCATACTGGGATTTCAGTCCAGTATGAGTTATTTTGTAGGTTCATACTGGGATTTCAGTCCAGTATGAATTATTTTGTAGGTTCATACTGGGATTTCAGTCCAGTATGAATTATTGAATGGAATTCCTCTCCTGTGGGAGTTCCAGAGGTACCAGCTGAGTGTGTCCCTCCCTCCAGCCCACTGGAGGTCCCAGTTTTAATATCCTGGATGTGTGTTGCATAAAAGGTTTTTGGGAATTGTAGTTGAAAAATTCACTTGTACCAAATACCTTTCATTGATACCTGGAATGAATTTCTGTTCCTTTTATTTTCTTTTCCTGATCTCTCTGGGATCTGACCTGGAGCAGCCCCTTAACACCAAGCAGCATCTGCCCAAACCTGAGGTACAGCTGCAGAAAGATTCCCTTGGAACAGGTTTTTAAAATAAACCCCACAGGTGACCCCATAGAATTAAAGTGTGTTTTTTACAATAGTGAGGAGTGTGAGGAATTTATAGATATGGATTTATTCACCTTAAAATATTCTTGTGTGTCCTGAACTTACATTTTACAAGGGGTGGAGGGACAGGACCCAGGGAATGGCTCCCAGTGCCAGAGGGCAGGGATGGATGGGAGATTGGGAATTGGGAATTCCTGGCTGGGCTGGAATTGCCAGAGCAGCTGTGGCTGCCCCTGGATCCCTGGCAGTGCCCAAGGCCAGGTTGGACACTGGGGCTGGAGCAGCCTGGGACAGTGGAAGTGTCCCTGCCATGGCTGGGGTGGCACTGGTTGGGTTTAAATCCAACCCAAACCATTCCAGGATTCCATAATTAGGATTTGTGTCCACTGGCAAATTCAAAATGTATTTCTGTAAACAAGAGCTGTGTGTTCAGATGCTTTGCTCTTTGATTTTTCTAAACTGAGTTCAGGAGCATCTCCCAGGGATTCTTGTTTTGGGTTTTCTCTGTGATCCACACACAGTTAAACCCCAGGGCCCTGCAGGCACCACATGTTGGGATAATCCTGGCTCTGGGCACTATTTGCATTTTCTAAAACAATTCCACCATTGCTCTGGACCACTCATCAAATTTCTAGAGCATGACTAAAGGGTTTATTCTTAGCAAATGTTGCATAGACAGATATAAAAGACCATTTTGAGGACTTTTTTTGAGTTTACATTAGTTCAGTGCTTCTGTATTTTTAAACACGTGGGAGTTTCTCTGTTGTGATGTGTGAGGTTGCAGGGTTGGGGTTGAGGTCAGGAGGTGCAGGGGTGTCCAGCTTTATTCCAGGCATGTTTTCCATGGCAGGACCAGGCTCCCCTTGGGTTAGAATTATTTCATGTATTTTAGCCTCATTATAATGGATTATTATTTAAAGCAGTCTAATTTCATTAGCATCCATTATTATTTAATGCATTATAATTCCAACAGGAAAGTTGCTCATTAAGAAGTTTTAAAATAATAGTTACATTTAGGTTTGAAATCTCTTAGGTCATTTAGCTTCTCATAAATATATTTATTTGAGCTCAGAAGCCTGGACCTTTGCAGACTTGCAGTTGCTCCAAACATGAATTTGGGTGACCTGGGCTAGTGGAAGGTGTCCCTGCCCATGGCAGGGATTTGGAATGTGATGGATTTAAAGATCCCTCCCAAGCCAACCAGTCTGGGATTCTATGGATGCATCAGCCTGGAACCAAAGGGGGCTGGTCCTTTTATTTAAATCTTATTATTTTCAAGCTTTTTTTCCTTTTTACAAAGTTCCTGACACAGGAATCTGTGGTTGGCAAACAGTAGCAGGAGAGTTTTCAAAGGTGGATTTTAAATCCCAGGTGTTTCATAGGAATGCTGGGATTTCATTTGGCAGCTCCAGCAGAAGGAACACTTCCTACCTGTGCTGTTCAAGTGGAAATGGGAATTAGTGTTTGCCTTGGCTTGGGGAACAGAAATTCAAAACCACCAGAGCCCTTGGGTGCTGTGGTTCACCTCACTGTGCTGCCTTTGGACTGGGCTCCAGTCCCAGTGCCCATCCCAATCCCAGTGGTGTGTGCTTTCCCATCTTCTCATCCCACCTCACCTCCTGCAGTGTCTCCTGTCCACCTCCTCCTGCTCTCCCTGGGTTTTCACCTCTGTCTTTGCCCAGTGCAGCCCTTATCTAATCAGTTCCAGAGGAGCTGTGGAGTCTGGGGTTTGCTTTTCTAATTACCTCACTGATTGCCTCCGTGCCAGCCTTTCACATCGCTGCTTCCGGAGGGTTACTCATGTGGAAAACCTGCCTTTCCTGGACCCATGGCTCTGCTCTCCTGAGTTTTCCTGTCATCTCAGTGACCACTTGCTTCTTGGGGAAATTACTCTGAGGGCCTTCACTGTCTCCAGATTATAGGAATTCTTCCCTGGGAGGGAGGTGAGGCCCTGGCACAGGGTGCCCAGAGCAGCTGTGGCTGCCCCTGGATCCCTGGCAGTGCCCAAGGCCAGGCTGGACAGGGCTTGGAGCAGCCTGGGACAGTGGGAGGTGTCCCTGCCATGGCACGGGGTTGGAATGAGATGGGATTTAAACTCCTTTCCAACCCAAACCACCCTGGGGTTCAAGTTGCAGGTTGGAATAATTCAATCTGCCTCGCTGAACCGTTCTCCTTGGGAAGGGTGGGATGTAAAAAGGGGACAGGGAGCCCCTGAGTGCTGAATTCTGAGCCCAGAGCAGCTCTCAGCTCCTTGTGGAAGAGTTCTGGGAGAACTGGGAGCTGTCAGTGTTTGCTGGAATCTAAAATGCAGGGAACTCTCAGAGCTTTTGAGCCTGTAAGGCAAAGTTTGGAATTAAACACAGGATTTGATCTGAGACCTTGGAAAAGGCCTCCAGGCTTAGGTGTTAGAAGCCAGAATTTGGATTTGTAGTCTAAAGTAGAGACACATTAAGCTAAATAAAGGAAAGTTTAGAGTTTTAGAGTTTAAGATATAGAAATAAAAGTAATTCCAGAGGTAAATAAGGAGTTCAGATTGCAGCACTGTAGATTTGTGTCCATGACATGATTGGCTAAGAAAGCTCACACTGCAGCACGGGTCCATAAGATGAAATCTTGAAGGATTGGGTGAAAAACATAAATATCTTTGTTGGCAGTATTTTATTGGTCAATAAATCCTTAAAAGGTCTGTAACTGAGGGTCTGTGACCTTCTGAGCCATGCAGTGAAGATGTGAGCCCAACTCACCCTTCCTGCCTGTGTAGAAGATAAGAAATTAAACCACACCATCAGAAACAAAACCAGCTCAGAGGTCCTGTCTTTAACTCATTGAAAATTCCTTCCAAAATCCCCCTAAGTGTCAATTCAGATGAGGTAGGAGCCACCTCTGTGGTGTTTCCCTCCCCTGTCCAGGCCAGAGGCTGTGCTGGGCTCCCTCGAGCTTTATCTCAATTTCAGCAAAGCATTTTATGTGGATGGATCAAATCCAAACACTTCATTTTCCATCAGGTTTGAAGATTAAAATGTATATATGGTTTGTGGAACAAACCCACACTTTAGCTTCTCCTTGACTCTGTATAAAAGAAAACAGCAACTAACTGGAGAAAGAAGAATTTGTGTGTATTTCTGTCATTATTAATGTTTTTTTCTGTGGGCACCAAGCAGCTTTCCCAGGAGATTTCAGGACAGTCTTTGGTGCTGTTTCAGAGTCAGATCCTGTCTGTACCACCCATCATTCCTGCTTTACTCCCCCCTCCCCTCAGCTAGAATATACTGTAGGAGAAGCTTATTTAAATAGCTAAAGATGGAAAAAAAATCACATTTACACCAAACTGGTGGTGTCAGATGATTTTTTAATACCCCTGTACAGTCAGTTGAGGGATAATTTTATTTTGCTAACCATGCTTCAAGTTTTTTGCAGTAAAAAAAGCCAAATGCTGTATGTAGATAAAAATTCTCTTTTACTTAAGAGGCTGCTTCATGCTGTTCCTCTCTCAGCATGTTTTAGTCTGATTTAAGGAAGACAGGCCAGCCAGAAATTGCTGTACTGGAAATAAAATAAATCAGTGTGCTTATTTTTAAAAAGTTGACAGTGCATTTTTATTGGGGATTTCTCTTCAAGTATTTAAATCTTTGTGTTTCTTTCTAAAGAATAATGCTTGAAAATTGGGAATATCAAATCCCCTTTCACTGAATAAGAGCAGCAGAAGCCTTTAAGTTGCTCCATTTGGTTCCCTTCTTCCTCTGGAGCATCACCCAGATGAAGGATTAAAAATGCCTCTGGAGCAGATGTTTTGTGTTTCTCATGGTCAGGGTTATCTTTAGGAGAGAAAGATAAGAAGGAATTAATAAAATTAAATTAAAAAAATTAAATGAGAAACTTCTTGTTCTGAAATCTCAGGTAATACTGGAATTCCATCTTCTGAAAATGTACTTTGGAGTATGAGTAGAAAACTGGGATATTTTTACCAAATATTTCAGGAATGTGAATCCCTGTTTTTGTGGTGGAATGTGCTGCCTGCAGACTCAATGTGCACATCATGGATTTGGGAATTTTCTGTTCTTGGGGTTTTTTTAAATGAAGAATCTCTTGTTTTTCTCAAGTGCTCGCTGTGGAACAGCTGGAGCTTTCTGGATGTGTTTCCACTATCAAAATAATCTATTAAGTAAAAATATATTTAGGTGTTGTAGCCAAGCTGTTGGTTTGTGTCAGAGAAGGCTAAAAAGAAGGTCCTTGCAGGTCTCTATTTTTCTCTATTTTTTCCCTCAGATTTTTGTCATTTCAAATGGAACCCTTTAATCATTTATTTTATACTCTGAACTTCTGGATATACCAGCATTCCTGTGAATTCAAAATCCTGAATTCAAATCCTGAATTCAGAATTAACCCTGCCATTATATTGGTTTAAAAAAAAGAAATAAGATCCGTTTATTTCTAGTTTTAATACCATTTATCTCCATGAAAAGTTTTTATCCTCATCTTTTCTGAACAGACTCCTTGCTCTGAGGATTAATAATATCTCACTGAGAAGGAATTTTGAGGAGAAGCTTTTAAGGATTTTCATCAAATGCACATTGGAAGGGTGGAAGAATAAGGAAAAGTTGAGGAGCAAGGGAAGGAGCAGTTTAGGAATTTGAACATAAAATAAAATTATGTCCCCCAGAAAGGCCTTTAGGCCAAGTTTAAATGCCACCCTTGCACCTTTTATTAAATTTATTTTCATTGGAACAACTTGGACTAAACCTATATAAATGATAATAAAAAATAATTAGTTCTGCTAATCCTAATCTCTCTTTAATGACTCCAGACACTCTGCTGTTTCATAGATAAAAGAGGTAAAAAATCTGATTTCTGTGCTCCCTTCTGCTCAGCTTCTTGCAGCAAAGCTCTGTCTCATCAGTGCAACACCTTGTGGGTTTTAAAGGGTATTTTGGCCCTTTGAAGAAACAATTTCCAGACAAAATTCAGCCTGTGTAGCTCTGGTGTGTTTATTCCATGCCATTTATAAGAGTGTGCTCAGATATTTCAGTGTGAAGCAGAGATCAGTGAATGTCCCTCCTGTGAGTGCCATCCCCAGGAACTCCTCCTGCTTTTTTCCATACATTGAGTGTTTTTCAGTCTCTTTGCTTTTCTAGTCCTCTCAGTCAGGATTTGGGGAGTTCTCTAAAGAATAAATGTTCTCTCCTGTGAGAGAGAATATCTGATGGGATCAGCTGGTGCACAGCTTTTATTTCAGTATTTTTGTTTTGCTCTGAAAAAAACTGTCTTGAAATGAAGTTGGTTTTTCTTCTCAGCATTTATGTCAAAATGACTCCTCAAAAACCCAGAAGCACCTCTGGGACCTCTGAGGATGCTGCAGACTCATTTCAAGGGCAGCTGAGCTTCTGAATCCTCTGGGGAGAGCTCTCAACCAGGACATGTTGGGCTTTGTTCTTGGTTTGGCTCCTTTTGAAGGAAAATTGACTCCAGGACTTAGAGAAGGCCACGGAGATGATTTAGGGGATGGGACAGGGAGGGCTGGGAGTGTTGGGAATTCTCATCCTGGAGAGGAGAAGGCTCCAGGGAGAGCTCAGAGCCCCTTGCAGGGCCTGAAGGGGCTCCAGGAGAGCTGGAGAGGGACTGGGGACAAGGGATGGAGGGACAGGACCCAGGGAATGGCTCCCAGTGCCAGAGGGCAGGGATGGATGGGACATTGGGAATTGGGAATTCCTGGCTGGGCTGGAATTGCCAGAGCAGCTGTGGCTGCCCCTGGATCCCTGGCAGTGCCCAAGGCCAGGCTGGACATTGGGATTTGGAGCCACCTGGGACAGTGGAGGTGTCCCTGCCATGGCAGGGGTGCAATAGGATGGTGTTTAAGGTCCCTTCTATTCCAGGATTCCATGATTTATGTTCCTAAAATGAAGCTGAGATCCCTTGTCACTGCTTAGGGAGGGCTCTGTGCTCCTCTGCTGCTCCTCAGCCTTGCTGGACATCCATGTGCTCCCAGGAAAGTTTAGGGGAATGTGGCATGAGCTGTTCAGACCTGGGAACTGAAGTCAGGTACAAATAAAATCACTTTTTGTGCAGTGAAGTCTGAAATAAGTGACTGGAGGGAGGAGAAGAGCTGAGCTCTGATCAGGGAATGGGAGTTCCCATCTTCTCCTGATCTTCCTCCTCTTCTGGCTGTTCCTGTTCTTGTCAGTTCTCTGGAGCATCATTAAGGGTTCACTGCAGGGACACAGAATTTCATGGGATTTCCCTGCTGGGTCCTGCTCTTGCTGTAGAGCTGCTCTGTGAGAGCCACGTGGCAGGGCCTTACCCCAGCACTTCCTGGTTTGCCATTGTTTTGTGAATTAAACTCTCATGTTCAGGAAGAACACAAAATGCCCTGGCTATTGTTGAAAACCTGCTGTCTTAAGGAGCAGTTTTCAAGGAGTGGGTTTGGTTTTCTTGAGGATTTTTTCTTTCTTTCAGGATCTTGTGTCAGCTGGGAATCAGTTGTGTAAAGCACAGGTTCATGTTTGAGGCAGAGAAGGCAAAATTGCATTTACAGGGCTATAAAATAACTTTATAACAAGACTGAGCAGCTGGATTCAAACTCATAGAGGGCAGGGTTAGATGGGAAATTGGGAATTCTTGGCTGGGAGGGTGGGGAAGCCCTGGCACAGATTTTCAGAGCAGCTGTGGCTGCCCCTGGATCCCTGGCAGTGCCCAAGGCCAGGCTGGACAGGGCTTGGAGCAGCCTGGGACAGTGGAAGGTGTCCCTGCCATGGCAGAAGGGGAACAGGATGATCTTGAAGGTTCTTTCAAACCCAAACCATTCTGGGATTCTCCTTAATTTGGTGGAAGCCCTCATAGCCCCCCAGTTTTTGGGAACTGCTCCATGGGCTTTGGAAGGGGCTGTACCTTTATTTCAGAGCATCAGAACTCAACCCAAAGATGTTTCTGTCTTGTCCCAAGGAGCTGCCACCCCATTTGTTCTGTGAACACCAATGTGAGTGTGTCATGTCACTTTTTGGAGGTGATTTACATGGAATTTGTATGGGGAGAGGAGGGAATTTCCCTGGATTGTCTTCCTTACAAATCTTTTGGCTATGGTTTGAGATCTAGTGAGCACTTTCCTGATTGAGAGGCGTCCAGGGAAAACTGAGTATGGAGACCAACCCCTGAGTGCTTTTCTTTTTTCTTTTTAAGGTGGGGTGTTTGGGGGGATTTTTAGCAGAAAAAAGAGCCCTGCTGGCCCAGGATGGGTTAATTGTAGCCCTTTCTGTATGAGCACATGCTCAGGTTGCCTGTTTTGGGTTGTCTGGTCTAGTTTAGCCTAGAAAACCAAAGCTGGGATTAAGGTCCATGAACTGAGATAAAAGGAATTATCCTGCCTTGCCTTGGAGAGAGGTGGGAGCAGCTTTTCCTTGCTCTTCCCTGGCTCTGCTGCTGCTCTGTTCATCACCCAGGCAGGGTGATGCTGCAGGCAGTGGCTCCAGCACTCACTCCTTACTAGGGTTGGTAACGTCAGTGCAGTTACTCATCCAGGGCATGAGTAACCCAGACATACCCACGGGGATGGTTTCACTCCAGTGCTGGCAGAAATCTGCCTTGGCTTGACACTCCTTCCCACCATGATGGCAAAACACAGAGTCTGGAATTCCACAGAGGTGCCAGCTTGGCAGGAATAGGAATTACCACCTTAACTGCAGAGGAAAACTTGTGAGAAATATGAAAAGTGTGTGAATTTGCAGCACTGCAATCCAGAGCTATCCTGCTTTTGCTGGGATTCATTTTTAGGCACATCTTGCCATGAAAAAATCCTAATTGTTTGAATTCCTTTGGCCAGGTGCAGCAGCAGGTTCACCCCAACCTGTCAGCAAAGGAAGATTCCCTGTACTACATTGAGGAGCTGATCCTGCAGCTGCTGAACAAGCTGTGCATTGCCCAGCCACGCTCTGTGCAGGATGTGGAGGTAGGGCTGGGGGCTGCAGAAACCAGGCTCTGCCTCTGGAGTAGCTGAAATTATTTGGGATGTTTTGGGCAGTGCAGGTTGGAAGCCCAGAGCTTCCTAACAGGACTTTGTGGCTGCCCCTGGATCCCTGGAAGGGTCCAAGGCCAGGCTGGATGGGGTTTGGAGCAGCCTGGGACAGTGGGAGGTGTCCCATGGCAGGGGTTGGAGCTGGGTGATCCTTAAGGTCCCTTCCCACCCAAACTGTTCTGGGATTCTCTGATTCTATTTGGATTTTAGAAGCAAATTTAACTGGAAACTCATTTTCTTACCCAGTGCTTCAGGATAGAAATTGTGGGAATGTTTCCTTTCAGCAATATTTTTATAAATGCAAAATGCTTCGAAGGATTTTCTGCTGTTGAATGCACAATGAATTTAAGAATTTTTCCTACTTTTTCGACATCAATATGCAAGGAAAAAATTTAAATATTTCAGTGAAAGATTACTGTTGTCAGGCCTGGATTGTGCAGCTGAGGGAATAGAGTTGGATGTTCCTGGGACTTTATTGGACTCATTGAGGCTCTTGTATTATTGCAGCTGTCAGCTTTTGTGTCATCATTCCAAAATGAGGGTTTAATGGAGTCTGGAGGGAGAAAATGCTTCCATGTGGCTGTGCCCCAATAGAGCTTTGTAGAGCATTAATTTTACATCAATCTGTAGGTCCAGGATTTTCAGCCTCATTCAAAATGATGTCTTTGTATGGGATTCTCTGTCTGTTGTGGAAATTAAAATAATTTTAAAAATAATATTAAATAATATAAATTATATGTGTGTTACAATTATTATGCCTGTATTAATATAAATTTTATATATGTGTCATGAAAATTAAAGAAAATTTTATATATTTATATA
>WBNO01023011.1:0-12183 GCA_013400575.1 Peucedramus taeniatus
GGAGCATCCCCGGCGGCTCCTCCGCTCCACCCCTGTCCCGGGACAACCGAGCCGCAGCCCCCGCGGGGAGCGGGGTCAGCCCGGGCCACCGGCCCGGAGGTGGCGCTTGCCCCTCGGCTGGCCTTCCCCACGCGGTGACCGCCGCCCCAAGCCGCACGTGTCCCCCGTCCCCGCGCTGACAGGGATGGAAAGCACCTTCCTGTTTCCCGTTCCCTGAATTTTGGGGTTCTGGATCCTTGGTTTCGCGGTCCTAGGCTCCCCGAGCCCGTTCCCGGGCTGCCAGCCCCCCGGGATGCCCGCGGTGTTGGTCGCCCCGCGATCCGGAGCTCAGGGAAAAGCTCGGGTGCTCCTGCTCTCCATGGCTCCGGCCTTTGTCTGGCCGGGACAGCGCTTAGGCTGGGCTTAATAAATTATTCCTGGAGAGAAAACGCTGGATGGGAGAGAGCACGGAGACTCAGGCTCCTCCTGTAGTGCTCCGCTGGCATCTGGGGACAGGGCAGAGAGGAGTCTGTGATTCCTGACTCTGGGAATGGCCAGGGTTTGCTGATCTGAGTGCGAGGCGGTCGGGATTTGCAGATATCGCCACAAGAAAATGAGGGAAATGCTTGGAGAGACCTGGGATAATCCTGGAGATGCTACCGGGGAAGTGAAACTTGCCACGTTGGCCTTTCACCGGTGTTAAATAGGAAGGAAATAGAGGCAGAACATTAAAAAAAAAAAAAAGCCGAACAAAAAAAACCCAAAAACAAAAGTAAAAAACACCCACAAAAAACCAACCCCAACTTAAACAAAGTGCAGGGAAAACTTCCCAAGGCAAAGTGATCCGCAAGGAAATACGGGCTGGGCTTCTCCCTCCGCTCGCCGGTGGCCCCGGGGTTGTGCAACAGCCAAATCCTCGGTAGGGAAGGGGTTGTGTTGTGTAACCCCGGCAGAAATAGGCCAGCGGCACAGCCCGGGCTGCTCACGCCTTCCTTATCGGGAATGGCTGGGAATAGTGCAGGGCAAAGCCGGGATGGAGGAATTCGCCTTCCTCTCCCACCGGCTGTGCGAAGCCTCAGGAACCGGCTTCGTGTCCTGCGCGTCTCCCAAACCCAAATTAAAAAAGGTTGTTGAGATGTGAGGGAGGGGAAAAAAATATTCAGGAGCCGCTGGCCGGAGCTGGGATCCTGTGGGACACGGCTCTGCCCTTCCGGCCGCCTCCACAACTGGATTTTCTGGGATATTTTTAAACAGATTCCCGTGAATCCACCCGCTGAGGCAAAGCTGGGGGAGAGCATGGGCTCAGGGAGAGGGGGGAGAAGGCAGCTGTCTGTCCTGGCTGCTTCCACCGTGGGTGTAAAAATTACTCCTGGCTTATAAAGCTCCCCAGGCAAAGGGAGAAGCCAGGGAGTCCCCAGCACAGGCAGGTGGAGGGGGTGAAATTCTTGGAAAGCTGAGATTTGTTTGGTTGGGTCTTCTTATCAAACCCTGTGTTTGGGAGAAAAGATTGTTGTAGGTGGTAGCCTGGGATGTATTTTCCTTTTGGGTCGGGGAGAAAAGGAGCTCAGCTGTGGTTAAAAGTACCTTTTCCAAAAGCTGTGGTTTGTGTCCACCTCGAGGCCTTGAAAATTGCCTCAAAAATGGGATTTTTCTTCCCATTCTTGCCATGGAGCAGCTTTACCTGCTCTGCCACTCATCTGGGGGCACATTACCTTCCCCCCCCAGCTCCTGCCCTTTTCCTGCCTGGAAAGTGGGTTGTCCAGACTTATCTAACCCCCAAGGGATTGTGCAAACTTTAATTAAATCTCGGCAGCGTCCTTTGAGATCCCGGCTTGAAAGTTTGCCGCTGCTGCCCTGCGTTCCCCTGGGATGTGCCAGCTCACACCTGCTGGCCTTCCTCCTTCCTCTTCCTCAGCCTTGTCACTGGGAGTGGAGGCTGAGCCTCTCCTCTCCCCCATTCCTCCTTCAAAAGGGGAAAAACTGGGGATGGAATTGAGCAGGGACAGGTTTTCCTCGGTTTTGTTTTGTTGGTTTTTTTTTTTTAAATTTTTCCTATGCCCAGGGATTAGTTTTGCCCAGCTGATTCCTCCCTGGCTGCCTCTGTGGGTATGGGAGGGGCACCTTTAGCAAATTCCTGGAAAACCAATTCAACAACTTCCCCTGAGGCTGCCCAGGTCAGCGGCAGGAGCCAAGGTCAGTGGCAGGACAGCTTCTCCCACCTTGGGGAAGCCATCCTGTGTCTCCTTCCTCACCAGAGCTGCCCAGCCTCAGTTTCCCCTCCACAGGGGGATGCTCCCACCATCCCAGGGGGTTCTTGGGGCCAGTTCTTTGCCATCCCGCACCTGAGCGGGATCTCTGCCCCCAGACCTTGTGAATTTAACAGGGAGAGAGGGACAGGAGCGCTTGGATGTCTCCAGTTGCAGAACTGGAGGGCAGAGCCTTTATCCCGGCTGAACTGGGTTTTAGTGGGGCTGTGGGGCAGCGGGGTCACCCGAGGATGGCCCGGTGGATGCTCCGTGGTGTCACTTCCTCGGCTCCACCTCCGGCGTGGATCCAGCTGCTGGCCCGGGGCTGAGGATGGGGAGGAACCGGCCCAGCAGGAAACATCTGACTCAGCCGGGTGAGGATGACTCCGGGCATGTGTCATCCCCCTGGCAGGGCACACGTGGGCTTGGAGCCGGCGTGGAGCAGCTGAAGGACGTGGGTGCCACCAGGGCCGGGGCTGGGGAGGGTGGGGGCAGCCCAGCATCACCCCTGTGTCACCTGGGGGAGGTCACTCAAGGGGAGGAGCTGGTTCCCTGCCCTGAGTCACCGGGGTGGGAAACAGGACAGGCATGGGACTGAGGACATAGACAGGCTCTGCCTTGGGACAGGGAATAAACCCTTCAGGCCTTCACCCTGCAGCCTCTGCTGCTCCTTCTGCTTCGCTTTCCCCAAGTTTGTCACAGATTTGGGTGGGTGGGAGCGTGGCTGGTGCTTGCACAGCATCCCCCTCCCTGGGAGCCAGCATCCCCTCAAAATCCAGAGATTCTTGCAAAACAGCAAGCTTCAAGTTAAGAACTGGGATAGGAAGTCATTTAAAGGAAATATAATTCCCAGCACAGATTTCCCTGGAGAGAGGGTTGACAGCACATGCTGTGGGTTTTGGGGTATTCCAGCCTTCCCCAAATTTGAACATTGCTCCATCGTCTTACAGTCAACAAAAGCTTGGCTTTGTTGCCAAAAAACTAACAAATCTGTCCCAGAAAGCAGCCACCCTCTGCCAGGGCTCTGCTTTTGCTCCAAAAGCTGCTGGAATCAGTCAGCTCCAGCTGAAAGCTGCAGCAGGAGATGCTGAGGGATGGGGAGCACGTGCTCCCGCTCCGCTTCCTGGCAAACACGTGGCTCTGGGACAGGATTCAGAGCAAAATGAAAACAAAAGGCAAACAGCTTCCCCTTCTTAATGAACCTGGGATCATTAGTGGGGGAGATGTAGCTGGGACCCACAGGAGCAAAGCTCTCTGGGCTTCCCCTTCCCCTTCCTGCCGCGGTGCCAGAAGTGCTGTCACCCTCAGCAGTCCTGTCCCTGCCACCCTCAGCAGCCCTGCCAGTGTCCCCATGAGATGGGGACAGGCTCCCCAGCACCCCTGCAAGGGATGAGCCAAGGGATTTACAGGATCCTGGAATGGTTTGGGTTGGGGGGACATTAAGGCCCACCCAGTGTGATGGCAGGGACATCTCCCACTGGCCCAGGGTGCTCCAAACCCTGTCCAGCCTGACCTGGGACACTTCCAGGGATCTTGGCATCCTGTGTCAGGGCCTCGTCCCTATATCCCTATCCCAAAATCCCTATATCCCTGTCCCTCATCCCTATATCCCTATCCCAATATTCCTGCCCTCTGGCAGTGGGAAGCCATTCCCTGTGTCCTGTCCCTCCATCCCTTTGCCAAATTCCCTCTCCAGCTCTCCTGGAGCCCCTTTAGGCTTCTCTTCTCCAGGCTGAACAGCCCCAGCTCATTCCTCTGGAGAATGGCATTGACTTGGAATTATTTGAAGATCAGTTAATTAATATTTCCACAGCGCTGATCCCTTGGGGCCCAGGCTGCTTAGGAGTAGCCTTGAGGAGCAGAACTGTGTCCAGCTGCAGTGCTGGCACTGGAGCCATGAGGCTGGAAATAAAAGCTGGTTTTTGGGTTGCTTTGAGCTCGGCTTGGCTCAGCTTGGGTCGCACAGCAGCAGAATTTGGGCAAGCTGAGGTTTCCCAGCGGTGGCCGTGCGGCCAGGACAGGCGACCCTGGGCACCTCTCCAGCATCCGGCATGGAAATGAGCTGAGCCTTGGAGACAGCCTTGAGCCAGGAGATGGGGATTTGCTGGGGTTTGGTTCAAAAACGTGGCATTGAGCTCATTACACCCACAGCTACTCCGTGATCCGCAGCTTTAACATGCTGTCCTGGGCTGGGGCGTGCCCGGCGCTTCCCAGCTTCCATCCCTTCCTTCTCCCTGCACTTTGTTTAGACTTCCTCGAGGAAATACCATTATTTAGGCTGGAAGCTTTCCAGAAACTCAATTGCCCCCTTCAGGATCCTAACCCAGTGACTTTGTTTGTTTGGAATTGGCAATCTAAACTATTCCATGCTCTGCAGGAGCGCTTAACAGCTGAGAAGGTGTTTTGTGTTGAAAGATGCTCAGACTCTGGCACTGCAGGCTGAATTCCCTGTTTTATCCCGTCTTTGTAACAATTTGAGGGGTGCTCGGGGTAACCAACTGGGCCACAGGGCTGGGGAGTTTTGGGAAGGCCAGTGGCCTCCCATGGCTCTTCTTGGTGGGGCCGGGGTGGATTCAGTGGGGAAGGAGCCATCCTGCTGTAGGCCCTGACCTGCTTTAGCTGCCAAGTGGGGTGATATCCACGTTGGGAGAAGATGATCCAGATTTTAAGGGCTTTGGAGATTAGGGGGAGGTCACCCTGTTCCTCAGGCTGGGGTTATTCTGGTGTGCAGCAGCCTGGAGGACATGGGGGACGTGCCGAGCCAGGCCTGTCCTGGGGGAAGGGGTGAAGCCTCAGGGGGGGTTCCCTGTACTGGGATTTTTGGGTGGGGGGTCTTCACTGCTTAGGAGCTCCTAGAGCACCCAGCTTCTCTGGGATGAGGGCTGTCTGCTCTGGGTTGATGGCATGGACTGATAACCCTCGGGATAACCCTCAGGATAACCCTTGGCACAGCCCAAGGGGAGGTTTCCTACCCTGGGGCTGGCATGGAGGAGAGCTCCAGCCCCAGAGCCACCTCTTAACAAGTTAACTGGAGGTTACTGGTGCCAGTAACCAGAGCCTCAGCACACAGGAGGGAATTTTCAGCAGGTGAAGGCAAACAGGAGCAGAGGGAGGAGAGTGTTTGACTTCCTGCTGCTGGGCTGGATAAGGAGAGGCTGGTAAACACCTGGTACCAGGAAATCTCCAGGTTTCCTTCTCCTTGGCCTTTCCCTTGTGTCTGCCTGGTCTTCCAGCTGCTGATTTTGGGAAGGAGCTGAAAGCACCAGGAGAAGAGAGGAGAAGGTTTTACTTGGAGAATGCTGCTCCTCAGGAGATGCAGCATCACCCCTGGAATGTGCTGGGCCGGGCTTTCCTCCATCCCCCGACCTCGCCAAGGGGATCTCAGCTCCCAAATTTCCAACAGAACTCAGAGTGGGGGAATAAAGGATGTGCTGGAGCACCCCGAGCCTGAAACACAGGCAACCCAAACCGCAGCAGGGCTGTTGTGTCCGGCCTGGGGTGGGATGGCACATCCCTGAGCCAGGTCACACTGGCCCTGGTGCAATTACTCACCCACAAAATGCCCATTTCCTCCAGCTCAGCCCCATAAAGCACAGCCCGGGCCCTGCTCCGGTGACCCGGTGTTACGTGCCTGCAGACAGGTGAGCACACGGGGTGGAGTTTTCCTTCTTGACTTCTCAGGGCTTGCAGCTGCCCTTTAATTAATGCTGAGTGGAGCTAATTGGAGCAGCGCAGGGGTTGGGAGCGGGCAGTGTCCTCCTGCCCCGGCCAGTCTGCTCAGGCACACACGATGCTGATGGGTGCCTGGGGAGGAGCTTTTCCGTGCCTTTCCCAGGCAGGACAAGATGCTTTGATGCCATTTTTAGAAGCATTCTCCACACCGTCAGCTCAAGGGTACAACAATTTCCAGGAACAGGGGGTGGGGTGGATTTCTTCCCTCTCCAGCCACGGCACACGCTTGTGTCATCCCAGCCCTCGCTTGTGTCACTCCTGCTCCCACTTCTGTCACCTCAGCGTGCTTTGCTGCAGGGTGTTGAGTGGCTCTGGGCTCCTGGGGTGATCTCAGCAGTGCAGAAATGACAGGGCAGTGGATTCCTGCCGAGCATCCTGGCTGCAGGAAGAGCCCCTGGGGGTTCAAGGTCAAGGTGCCTTGGTACCATGGAGTGGGAAGGGCTTTGCACCTGGAAATCCTCCACTGCTGACCTCCTGACTCAGCCCTGAGCTTGGATTTCTGCTTCTGTAGCAACCTGTTTGGGAGTCTGCAGCTGGCTGAGTGGGAAGGAGCTTCAGGAGCAACTCGTGGGTCAGCATTTCCAGATCTGGGGAGGGGATGTAGGGTGGCCTTGGGTGAGTGTTGTAAAAAATCATCCCCTTTGTGGCAGGGCAGAATGATGCTCTGACTCCATGTGATCAGAGGGCTATTTTATTATTTTATGATAGTGTATTATGTTAAAGAAAACTATACTAAGCTATACTAAAGAATAGAGAAGGATACTTACAGAAGGTTAAAAAGATAATAAAAACTTGTGACTCTTTCTAGAGTCCCTGACACGGTTCTTGTGTCCATTGGTCAGAGATTGAGAAAACTCACACTGGAGTCTAATTAAAGCTTATTATTTCAGGTAAACAATTCCTAACACATTCCACATAAGTAAAACACAGGAGAAATAAATGAGATAAAGATTATTTTCCTATCTCGAGACCTCTCTCTGACTTTTCAACTTCCCAGGATAAAAATCCTGAGTAAAGGAATTATATTCAATGAAATATGAAGACTACAGATGATCACCTTGGGAGAGCTGCAGGAGCAGGGGTGGGCAGTGCCTGGCATGAGCCATTCCAGCCAAGCTGCCGTGTCCTGCCCTTTGGGATGGGTCAGAACCTGCTCCAGCTCCTTGTGTCCACCCCAGCAGCTCAGGAGGGGCTGGGTGCTGTCCTGAGCTGTCCTGTGCCCATGTCCCCAGCTCTCCAGCTGACCCCTGGGCTCTGTGTGCCCCTTGCAGGTGGACAAGTACCTGTACCACATGCGGCTCTCGGATGAGACCCTGCAGGAGGTGTCCCAGCGCTTTGAGAAGGAGATGGAGAAGGGCTTGGGGGCAGACACCAACCCCACCGCCTCCGTGAAGATGCTGCCCACCTTCGTCAGGTCCACCCCGGATGGGACAGGTACTGTGAGGCCAGAGGGTCTCCTGGGGGAGCAGAGGGAGGGCTGGGGACACTGCCACAACAGGGGTGGCACCCAAGGCCACCTTCAGTGCTGAGCTGAGTGTGGGGACAGGCCTGGTCCCCGCTCTGTGCTGGGGCTGGAGGGGCTCCCAGTTCTGCTGGCAGGAGGGAGGGAGGAGAGAGGGAGAGAGGGAGGGAGGAGGGAGGGAAGCCGCCCTCGCGTGCCCTTGCTGGCAGGACAGAGACAGTCACGGGTCCGGCTCATCAGATTTCATCAGCAGCGAGGCGGCAACGGTGCCAGCCCTGTCTGAGTGCCACGGGGCCCTGGCACAGCAGGCCCCTCACAATGTGGCCTTTCTGCCTCTCCCCGAGCTGCCCAGGGCATGCTCCAGCCAGGCACATCCTCCTCTCATGCTCCCTCGGGCACCCAGGTGGTGTTTTGGGAAGGAGTTTGTCTCCAGCCCTGCAGCATCACCCCTCGCCCTCAGGTGCTGAGGGGAAGGAGGGACGGAGCTGAAGCTGCTCCAGAGCCACAGCTGGGCTGGCAGCAGCCCTGGAGGGCTCAGGAATGGTTGGTTGTGCTGGGTGCAGTTACTCAGAGGTGAGCTTGCACAGTTCCTTTGCACAGGGATCTGTGCAAAACCTCAAGGCAGAGGTGGCTGGCCACCAGCAGGAGAGGGGCACAAAGAGGGCCAAGCCCAAACCCCTCATGGCTGCTGGCTGTCTGCTCCCTGGGGACAGGGATAGGAGTGGCAGAGCCGTGGAATCACAGAGCCAAGGAATGGTTTGGGCTGGAAAAGCCCCTGCGTTGGTCAAATCCAACCAATCCATCCCTGCCCCATGTCCCCAAGTGCCACATGCACACAGCTGCTAAATCCCCCCAGGGATGGGGACTCCAGCACTGCCCTGGGCAGTTGTGCCAGGGCTGGGCAGCCCTTTCCATGAAGGAATTTCCCCAACCTGTTGTATATACTCTAAACTTCCAGTCTGAAACCATTCCCCTGTCCTCTCACTACACCCCTGCTAAAAGTGTCTCCACCTTCCCTCCGAGCCCCTTTAATCCTCGAAGCACCTCCTGATCTTGGCCCCCCAGCTGCACCTATACCCAAAAGCTGGGCCTGGCTGCCTGCCCTGGGATCCAGATTCCCATCTATTTAAATGTTGGAGGATATTTTTAATTACAGGGAGGGCCAGGAGCTGCCCCTGGGCATGGGAACTGCTGCAGCCAAAGGTGCTGGGTGCAGGTGCAGCATGTGTCAGCACTTCCAGCACCCTGGCCCGCCTCTGGGAGAAGGAGCAATCCCTCCCCGTGCCCTTACAGGACAGATCCTTGGCTCCCTTCCCTGGATCCAGCTTCTCCAGTGGCCCAGCTGGCATTTCTCACCCAGGGGAGGAGGGAAGAGGAACAGCAGCATGAAAAATGTCACATGAAAGGGATGCTGGGCAGTCACTGCAGCTGCCCAGGGGGCTGGAAAATGTGGGAGTTTTGAGCAAATCCCAGGGAACTGAGAGCTGGGATTCCCTGTCCAGATGGAACTGGATCCAGCCTCTGAGTGGCATCAGTGTCCCTGGGGTTTGGGGAGGGAGCAGGTCAGGGTGGGGGGCTTGGCACAGATGGTGTGGCAGCAGCTGGCCAGGATCTCACTGTCCAGGGCCATGTCCTTCCTTCTTCCCTCTTTTTAAAGCTCCTGGGCAAAGTCTGAGCTGGGCTGGGCACCTGTGCCAGGTGACAGCAACTGCTCCCAGTCCAAGGACAGGTTATTCCTCTGCTCCAGCCCTGCTCTGAGCTGATGCTGGTGCAACAGGGCTCCCAACCAGCCACCTGCAGAACGTCTCTGTCCCCCCTGCCCTGCTCCTGTGTCCATCCCTGTCCCCCCTGCCCTCCTCCCGTGTCTCTGGGTGGGATTAGACCCCGTTTAATGCCCAGCTCCAGGGGGATGAGAGGTGCTTATGGAGATACAAGGTCACACCTGCAGCTTAAGCCCAAGTCCAGCCCTGGCTCCTGGCTCTCGGGGGTTTTGCCATTCCAGTGTGGGGTGATAAAATGGGGGAATTCTGCTTTGAAAGCAGGAGCTCTTTAAAATCAACTTTCCTTGCTTTGCTTGGCTCTGGCACCCACTGGAACAGCCCCATGCCCTGCTGGCAGTGAGGTGATGGGGAGACAGATCCCAAATAAACTTCTCCTTGGAGCCCCAGTGACTCTCCCGAGGGCTTTCCCTGCTCAGTGCAGCCATCCCCCTCCTCCCTGCTTCTCTCCTGGTGTTTCCAGGCTTTTCTGGGTGCCCAGGTTTCCTCCTCCACAATGGTGTTGACTCAAGGATCTCGTGGTGCATGCTGTGTTGAGCCCCAGCAGCTGATAACCCCAGCCTGGAGCTTTCAGGAGGATCTGCAGGACTTGGGGGTCAAATCCTTGGAAATCTGAAGGATGGCTCTGGTCAGCACCTTTCCCTTGGCTGAGGGGCTCAGCTCTTTTCCTGCCTCTCCAGGAAAACCAGTGTGGCACAGAGCCTTGAAAGGCTTGGGAAAAATGGCTGTTTTCATGCCCAGAAAATGGTGATTTAGCACATCCCAGCCTGGCTTCCCAAGGAAGTTGTGTCTACCTGGAAGTGTTCAAGGCCAGGCTGGATGGGCCATGGGTACAGTGGAAGGGCAGGGGGGTGGAACTGAGTGATCCTTGGGGTCCCTTCCAACCCCAACCATGAATTAGCTGCAGGGAGGGAGGGGCTGCAGTGGGAAATGCCAGGGTCTGCAGCTCCTCCTGCATCTCCCTGGAGTCTGGGCCTCCCAGCTCTTCCTCTTCCTCTTATTTTTCATCATTTCAGTTTGCCAGAGGATTCCCAGGCAGTGGAATTGCAGTGGGTTGGAAGCCTTGAGGGGGGATCCCTGGGGTGAGCAGCTCTGAACTGCTGGGACATGATTCCACACACCCTGCTGTTCCCAGCAGGTTTTCCAGGCACTCAGCTCTCACCCTTTGCCAAGAGCAAACAGCCCCTGGAACCAGGGCTCTGTGTTTGCCCTGCCTGTTTGGCTTGTGGGCTCAGCACCAGCCCTGATACCTTATCACGGGACCTGGGAGCCCAAATTGAGGGGCAGTGCCCAGACCTGGAGCCCATCACGTGTTCCCAGCATGGCTGGGAATTTTCCAAGGGAGAGATAGCTGCTCTGACCCCTCTCTTTTGGTGCTGTGATGCTCTGACCCCTCTCTTTTGGTGCTGTGATGCTCTGACCCCTCTCTTTTGGTGCTGTGATGCTCTGACCCCTCTTTTGGTGCTGTGATGCTCTGACCCCTCTTTTGGTGCAGTTCTGCCCCCTGAGTGCGCTCCCCACTCTCTCTGTGCCCAGCTCTGATCCCCACACACCCTCTGGAGCCCTCATTCATCCCCCATTCCCTGGATCTCAGCAGCTCCTTTCCTTTCCAGGCCCTTTCCCCGTTCCCTGGATCTCAGCAGTTCCTTTCCCTTTCCTTTTTCCTTTTCCCTTTTCCCTTTCCCTTTCCCTTTCCTTTTTCCTTTTCCCTTTTCCCTTTCCCTTTCCCTTTCCTTTTTCCTTTTCCCTTTTCCCTTTCCCTTTCCCTTTCCTTTTTCCTTTTCCCTTTTCCCTTTCCCTTTCCCTTTCCTTTTTCCTTTTCCCTTTTCCCTTTCCCTTTCCCTTTCCTTTTTCCTTTTCCCTTTTCCCTTTCCCTTTCCCTTTCCTTTTTCCTTTTCCCTTTTCCCTTTCCCTTTCCCTTTCCTTTTTCCTTTTCCCTTTTCCCTTTCCCTTTCCCTTTCCTTTTTCCTTTTCCCTTTTCCCTTTCCCTTTCCCTTTCCTTTTTCCTTTTCCCTTTTCCCTTTCCCTTTCCCTTTCCTTTTTCCTTTTCCCTTTTCCCTTTCCCTTTCCCTTTCCCCATTCCCTGGATCTCAGCAGCTCCTTTCCTTTCCAGGCCCTTTCCTCATTCCCTAGATCTCAGCAGTTCCTTTCCCTTTTCCCTTTTCCCTTTTCCCTTTTCCCTTTTCCCTTTCCCTTTTCCCTTTTCCTTTCCCTTTCCCATTCCCATTCCCTGGAGCCTCTCCAGCTCCCAGCCAGGCTGTGCCTGTTCCCTCGCCCCGAGCCCTGCAGGGTCAGCCCGGCAGAGCCTGGTGGAGCCCGGGCTGGGGCTGGGGCTGCCTTTTCAGCTGGAGTCACTGCCTGGCGTGTGCATACTAATGACCCGCGGGTTTTGTTCCCTTTGTGCGCTCAAAGCCCCGGCCCGGAGCCAGCGCAGCACATTCGGGGCTGCACAGTGCTGAGAGAGGCTTTCCCTGGCCCCTCTGCCCCAAAACAGCCAGCTGGGCGCTTTTCCTGCCCAAAAACACGGGAGGGGACAGCCCTGGGGAGGGACAGCCCCGGGGCTCCCCTTGGAGGAGCCTTGTTGGAGCCCTGGTCACTGAGAATTTCAGATTTTCTGTGCTGACAGGCACTGACCCCCAGGAGAACACTGTGTTTGACCTGAGGGCTTGGAGAAAACTTCCAAAATTGATTGATAACACTGAGATTATGGGTGTATAGTTTAAATAGAAGCGTGTAATATCACAGAGTGGAAAACTTGGAGTTTAAGGTTTAGAATATAGAAATGTATATAAAGCAAGATGGAGGTTTTGGGGCAGATGCTGGTCCTTCTTCACCTTCTTCTTCACCTTCTTTTTCAACTCCTTCTTCACCTTCTTTTTCACCTCCTTCTTCACCTTCTTCTTCTCCTTCTTCTTCTCCTTCTTCTTCTCCTTCTTCTTCTCCTTCTTCTTCTCCTTCTTCTTCTCCTTCTTCTTCTCCTTCTTCT